>QEPC01002058.1:46334-76712 GCA_003113815.1 Sphenodon punctatus | reverse complement strand
CCTCGCCTCTGGGTCTTACTCTGTTCTTTTTGAAAACAAAAATCCAGGGTGGGTGGGGGGTGTCCCCCCTTCCACCCGCGCAGCCTGGACTTGGGGAGGGTTTTTTTTAAAAAAACTTTTTGGCTGGGGCTTTAAGTTTTACATTGCAGCCATTTTTAAATGGCTGCAATGTAAAAAAAATCCGGTACCCCGGAATCCGGTACCGGGTCCGGATTACCGGGTCGAATCCAATAATGCCGGTACGCCCGTTACCGGCATTATCGGATACCGGATTCTACCGGTTTCCCACCCCTAGTGCTTATGAACTAGATTCACAGGTGGAACTCACAGGAGAGCATCCCTGGCCGACCACAGGGGCCGTGATGGAGCATGGTAGGATGAGCGGTCTTTC
The DNA here is from genome assembly GCA_003113815.1 of Sphenodon punctatus. Classification (NCBI taxonomy): domain Eukaryota; kingdom Metazoa; phylum Chordata; class Lepidosauria; order Sphenodontia; family Sphenodontidae; genus Sphenodon; species Sphenodon punctatus. The sequence goes on along the minus strand of QEPC01002058.1, from coordinate 76,321 downwards.
AGATATATGGGTCCCAAGCCATTTAGGAATTTAAAGTTCAAAATCAGCACCTTGTATTATTATTATTATTATTATTATTATTATTTATTTGTATCATGCCAGCTATGTACCTGGCGCGTTACAGAACAATAAGATAGACGCAGTCCCTGCCTACGGCTTAGAATCTAATAGATTGTAATAGATCTAATCTAATTGTACCTGGAAAGCTACTGGTAGCCAATGCAGATTCCAGAGCACTGGTGTAATGTGCTCCCAGTGACCAGGCTCTGAAAGGAGCTGGGACGCAGCATTCTGCTCCAGTTGCAGCATCTGAACAGTCATCAAGGTCAGCCCCATGTAGCAGGCATTGCAGTAATCTGAAGATGCAGGTGTGGCAGGGAGTCGAGTTGGACCCCATCAATAATAGGAGTCCCACTTCCCCCCCAAGTCACAGGGCCAGCCAATCACAGCACTTCAGTCTTGTCAGGATTCACTCTCAATTGGCTCATCCTCATCCAGTCCCCAACAGCTTCCAGGCATCAGATAAGCACCAAGACTGCAGGACCTGGGTCAGTTGAAGAAGAGTGGTAGAGGTGTGTGTCATCAGCATATTAATGACACTTCACTCCAAACCTCTGAATGATCTCACCCAGCAACATCATATACATGTTGAACAAGAGGGGCAACAAGATGGAACCCTGCAGGACCCTACAGGCGAGGTCATGGGGGGGATGACAAGCAATTGCCCATCAACACCCACTGAGACCTCCCCAACAGGAATGAACAGAATCACTCAAGAGCAGTCCCACGCACCCCTGCCAGATTCTGCAGATATGTCAACAACACCTCATGATCAACTGTATCAAAGGTCTTTGATGCAGTTGATCATGAGGTGGTGTTGAGATGTCTGCAGGATCTGGCAGGGGTACGCGGGACTGCTCTTGAGTGGTTCGGTTCATTTCTGTTGGGAAGGTCTCAACACGTGTTGATGGGCATTGGGCAATTGCTTGTCATCCCCTCATGACCTCCCTTAACACGATCAACAAGGCACAATTCCTCTTATTCATGAGAAGGGTTGGGAGGGAGGGATATGGGGTTGGCCATGACAATGTTTTGAGGGGTACTGACTATGGGTCAGCTGGAGTTATTAGGGATGGGGAGGAAGGGGACTCACTGGGTGAAAGTCAGGGGAGCTGGGGCAATGTGGGAGTTTTAGTATTTTTGAAGGAGGGGGCTGTTTATGTGATTTATATTTCTATTTGTTGTAAGCCACCCTGAGCCTTAAGGGTAGAGCATGATATAAATCTAATAATAATAGTAATTTTCTAGGTAAGCACAGCGACGTAGTACAGAGAGCTTTTCTCTACCCCAGAGTGGTGAGATGACGATCAGGGGAGAGGCCTTCAATAGGGCGAGGGTCTCTCTCAGTATATATATCCATTCCTCTCGACATGGCAGAGGGAGATCACTGCCACTCCCAAGAGCACTTGAGAGGAAGGCCATACAAAAAAATATATATAGGTGGCTTCACCAAACCAATTTCAGAATGTCTCTTGTGGTTAAAAGGCTGAAATAAGTCTCTGTGATGAAACAAGACTAATTCATCACTCACAGTTGTAGGAAGAGTCCATTTAAGAGCAGATGACTTCATTAAAAGGTTTTCTTGCAAGAAATAGAAGGTGTTATCAGTCTGGGACTGAAGGGTCTCTCTCGTGTAATGCACAACTTCCTCATGTGCTGACAGTGTGCATCAGCCCTGGACTAAAGAGGGAGGCTAGTATCTTCCTCTCAAAGGTCCACAAATCAACACCAGTAAGACAAAGCTGGATGGAAACACTATATGGTTCTAGCCTACTCACCAACAGTAGAGGGGAACAAAGCACCACATTCTGGTATGGGCTACACAAAAATCTTTCTACTATTTTGTCCCTCCATACACCCTCTATCAGGGTTAGGCAGAATGGATGCAGCCTGTAACAGACACACACACTCATTTAGGTGACAAAGAATTCATGATTCATAGGTTAAAGATCAAACATTCATACAATTAGTGGTAGGCCATCACTGAGAGCAGGGAAGAAGCACCATAGTGGGAAGCAGTATGGAGAATAAGGGATGAGGAGAAGGTGCAGTCCTAGCAAGTGGTGTGCAAGAAGATATTGGGTGATTTCAGATGTTACGGGCCTCCATCTTACCACAGTCACTCTCCTGTGGTGGAGGAGAGGCCCATAACATCTAATGGTGTTCCTGCCAGAGGTTCACCCCAGTGAACCTCCGGCGGGAATCAGATTTACCACGATTCCGGAGGTGAGGCCGGCCTCACCTCCGGAATAGTGGTTAGCGCAACCACGATCTGGGATCGGCGGAAGGTAACGTCTGTTACCTCCACCAGCCCGGATTGTGGCCCAGACCATGCTGCGGGATTGGGCGCAGCAGCCAGATTGGCCGCTGCACTGCACCCGCCCATCTCCTGGAGGGTGGGCGGGGCTGTGCAAGCGCACATCATACCGTGCAGTCCTGCCCCCTCCCTGATCCCCGGTAGGAATCAGGCCAGAACATCTAAAAGACAGCCGGCCTGATCCCTGTCCAGGATCCAAAATGGATCCTGGACCATGCTTAGAGGGAGGCCCGGCACGTCTAAAATCACCCATTGCTAGGAGTGGTGGAGAGAAAAGAGGGTGCTGTGGGGTTAGTGGGGAGCAGCCTTCTGTCCGATTGGTTGCATTTAGTGTTAGGAATTGCTGTGGTGCATGCAGGTTGTAGTGATTTTCTAACACTGAGTAATATGTTAGAAAGGCTCTTCTGGACGGAGACCAATATATACAGTTACTTCTCTAAGCAGAACCATATGGCTGAAGGAAAGATCATTTTATTTTACTAGGATTGACAGTAAGTAGAAACACATTCCAGATTTCATGGGGGCTTTCCCCCCTGCTTTCCCTTTGGCTGCCAGAGTGCTCCTTGTACTTGATTTCAGGTTTTTCAACTGTTTGATAGCTTGTGTACAGCTTTATGCAACCCTCTGAACCTTACTCTGTCGTAATGTCTGCTGAACTGTGACTAACGACCACCTTGGAAAACTAGTTCGAGAGGTCAACCTGCCTGTTGCCGTAATGGTTAAAGAGTAAAACAAATCAAAGCAAAGACATACAACTTGCCGGCGTGCCGTATGCAAGAGGAGCAAAACGCTTGTGGTTTCTCAAACAGTTAAAACCAAACTTTCTGTGCTCAAAGGCTGACCTCATCCAAATCCTTTTTGACAGCTTCGAAAGAGAGAAGAGGGATGTGGGGGGAGCTCAATGGAATGTGCAAGTTTGTCGCTAATAAGCTAACCCTTCACAGCAGGAGGAGCAATCAGAAATATGTCAGTACTGACTCTCTAACTCTGTAGGCACTGAAGCTCGCCCCCTTCCCCTGAACGGACGTTGGCCATTCACATTCAACAGTGAGATTTGCTTTACAGCTTTATTGTCTAATTCCAATTATGTCTCCGTGCTGGCGCATTCCATGGGTTAACAAGGCATTTTGGGTTGAATCCAGCCAAATAATGGGCCCCTTGGCTGCTCATCTTGGAAACCACCAGGAGGATCTATGGCTTGGCAATTGTGGAGCCTGTTCAGCTTGAGTCCCAGGGCTCACTGCTGTGGAATGCCTAGGCCTTCAGCAATGCCCTTCATCCATCCTAGGAGGGTCCTCTGGATCCAATAACAACTGGCCAATTATAGCATATGGTACTTAATAATGATGGCCACGGACTCCCCTTAGCATGTTCATGGCTTCGCTTTGGGAAGGGATGGACTAATATGGTTGGCTGGCAGCAAAGCAGCTCTACTACAAACCTGAAGCGTGCGTTAGACTATAGGGCCTTCGAAGGAAGGGCTTCATCCATTGCATGTGTTGTAAAACCCCATATTACCCACAATTGAAAAACTCTATCAGTAGTAATAGTTGCCGCCATGGCAACTATGAACCTGTCCCAGGAGGTGATCTGCCTGACCCATGTGGGGGGACATACCCTCGACCTGATCTTCGGCTCTGGCCTTGAGGCGGGGGGTCTGGTTGTGGGGGAGGTGACAGCGGTGCCCTTGTCGTGGACGGACCATTACCTCCTTCAGGCCGGTCTTTTAGCGCGCCCCCTCCAGAAGGGGAAGGGACCAGTTAGGATGGTCCGCCCTCGGAGGCTGATGGAACCCCAGCGGTTCCAGGAGGTCCTGAGGGAGCTTACCCTGGATGTGGACGGTCACTCTGTGGATGAGCTGGTCCGGCATTGGAACATCTTGCTGGAGGAGGCCATTGACAGGGTGGCTCCGAGGCGCCTTCTGCCTCGGTCTCGTCACCGCAGGACCCCTTGGTTTACTGAGGGGCTGCGGTGTATGAAGCGTGTGGGCAGGAGGCTAGAGCGACGCTGGCGTCGGACTCGGTCTGTCTCCGATCGTCTTCTCCATAGGGCCCATTTGCGGTCCTATGTGGAGGCTGTGAGGACGGCGAGGAAGGAATTCCTCGCCGTCCTCATAGCGTCTGCGAAGTCGCGTCCAGCGGAGCTGTTTCGGGTGGTGCGGGGGCTGGTTAGTCCGGCCTCCCTCCGCCTGGATGGGGACTTGTCCCGGGCCCGCTGTGAGGAGTTTGTCATCTACTTCGCAGACAAGATCGCTCGGATTCAGGCCGATTTCGACGCTGGGTTGATAGCAGTAGGGGAAGAGCGCGGGGGGGCGGAGGGTCCGTCTGGTCCATCTTTATGGGGTGAGTTTCAGGAAGTGACGCCGGCCGATGTGGTGGATGTCCTGGGGTCTGTGAGGGCCACGTGTTGTCAACTAGATCCGTGCCCGTCCTGGTTAATAAAAGCTTCCGGGGAGACGTTGGGGACGGTGCTGGCGAGGGTGGTGAATGCGTCCCTTCGGCAGGGGAGGTTGTCGCCTTGCTTAAAAGAGGCTGTGGTGCGCCCCCTGCTGAAAAAACCATCGTTGGACGTAGACGCGCTCGCCAGCTACCGACCTGTCTCTAACCTTCCCTTTTTAGGGAAGGTTATTGAGCGGGCAGTGGCGCTCCAGCTCCAGGTTCATCTGGATAACATCGGGCTCCTTGACCCTTTTCAATCTGGGTTCCGCCCTGGCTATGGCACCGAGACGGCGTTGGTGGCCTTGGTGGACGACCTCCGCCGGGAGATGGATGCGGGATGTTCGACATTTCTCATCCTGCTCGATCTCTCGGCCGCTTTTGACACCGTGGACCATGGGCTGCTGTTGAGACGACTGCGTGACCGGGGGGGTCTGGACGGGACTGTTCTTGAATGGTTCCGTTCATTCCTCTCGGGGAGGAGCCAGCGGGTGGTGTTGGGGGAGGAAACATCGAGCCCCCGCGCCTTACCGTGTGGCGTTCCGCAGGGATCGATCTTGTCTCCATTATTATTTAACATCTATATGCAGCCCTTGGGGGAGGTCGTGAGAGGGTTCGGGGTGCGATGTCACCAGTATGCTGATGATACTCAGCTGTACCTCTCGTTTTCTACTGACCCAGACCCTGCTGTCTCGGTGCTATCCCAATGTTTGGAGGCCGTGGCGGATTGGATGCGGCGGAGCAGACTGAAGCTCAACCCAGATAAGACGGAGGTGATGGTGGTGGGGAGGGCGAAGGGGGTGGTGGCCCCCCTGGTTGGGGGGGTTTGCCCCCCTGTAGCTCAGCAGGTCCGGAGTCTGGGGGTCATATTGGACGCAGACCTGCGGCTGGAGCGGCAGGTGGAGGCAGTCGCTAAGGCTGCCTTCCGCCAGCTTTATCTGGTACGTAGGCTGCGTCCGTATGTCTCTGGCCCGGACCTGGCCTCCCTCATCCATGCCTTCGTCACCTCGCGGCTCGACTACTGCAACGCGCTCTACGTGGGGCTTCCCTTGTTCTTGGCCCGGAGGCTGCAGCTGGTGCAGAATGCGGCGGCTCGTCTTCTTACGGGGACGGGTCGCCGGGAGCACATTACACCGGTGCTCCGAGCGCTGCACTGGCTGCCGATAGTGTGCCGGGCCAAGTTCAAGGTCCTAGTGATGATCTATAAAGCCCTATACGGCCTTGGCCCCTCTTACCTTAGGGACCGCCTCGCCCTTCGCGCCCCGGAACGGCTCCTGCGGTCTGCCGGGGGTGCCCTCCTGGAGGTCCCCCGTGTTAAGCGGGGGGCCACGATGGAGCGAGCATTCTCGGTGGTAGGGCCGCGGCTGTGGAACTCCCTTCCGGAGGAAGCTCGCCTGGCCCCAAGCCTTTTGACATTTCGGCGGAACTGTAAGACCTGGCTGTTTGCCCAGGCCTTTGGGAGGGAGGGAGGGGGGGGTGATTTTAATCCCCCGCCCATGTATTTATTTATCACTGTCTTTAGCCCTGTTTTATTGATGTTTTATATTTATATTTTAATTGTTTTAAATTGTTTTTATGAGTGTTGTCAGCCGCCCCGAGCTGCGTTGCAGGATGGGGCGGGATAAAAATCTATAAAATAAATAAAATAAATAAATATAATAATCATATAGCAGTGGCTTTTAAAAGCTTTTAAAAATAAATAAATAAATAAATAAATAAATAAATAAATTAATTAATTAATTAATTAAAAATATAAAGCTACATTGAAGACAAACTGGGCTCTATTTACCTGAGGAGCAAAGCCATTCAAACAGCATAGTTTACAAATAAGATTCATTGGAACTTTGTGTAGGCTGGCTCTGAGCGCATTTGCAAACACATCACAAGTTCTTACCTCGCTCTGCACTTTAGGCTGGTTGGATTCATGTATTGACCAGAAAAATGGCTTTCCCCCAGTGAACTGACTTCTCTCCTGATAAACACTGAGTTAGGGTAAAATTCAACCCTGTACGAAGCTCCCCCAACAGCCTATCAAATTAGAGGAGGAATAGAGGGTGTTAATGCCTTTAGCAAGTTCTGTACTTATTTTTTTGTTTTATTTCTAGCCCACCCTTCCATATGAGCTCAGGGCAGGTAACACCATAGTTGTACGTACGTACGTACACACACACACACACACACACACACACACACACACACAGATAAAAATAAAATCCATTACAAATAAAAACAGGGTAAAAATATGAAAATCCCATTTAAAAACAATTCTCTGAGCCCTATCCCTATCTGACAAATGCCTGGCCAAATAAATAGACACACGCACACAATAGGTAGGTACAAAATAGAAGTATAAACAAATCTAATACAACAACAGCTGCTAGATGTAAACCAAATGTTCATAGGTTTAATATAAGTGCAAACAGCAATAATGATGGTAAAATGGAGAAAGAAAAACAACAAAATTCAGAAGCCCATAGGAAAATAACAAGTTTCAAAAGACCCACGTTTTGCCAGTAGACCTCAGGGGCGCCTATAAATTTCCTGTCTTCTAGGGGTAATATAAAAATATTGACAGATCTGAAAGGGACAGCATACATAAACAATTTGAAAAGTAAACATATAATACACGTATTAATATACCATCTTTTATATCATTGAACAGAAGAGTTAAAAAGGCCAAACAAAATGTAGCAACCCCCATCCAAGGCTTTTTTTGGCCTTTGGCTGAGACCTCATATAACCACATAGGAAAGAATCTCTACCTACTACATATATTCTGATAGAATCGGACTGAGGTGTACCCTTAAAGCAATACTGAGCAGGCTGCCCATGTCTTTAGTAGAATATAGCCGCTGCTGGAAAATTAACGATACTGACCTTATCAGGTGGCTGATTTACAAAATGTAAATAAGCGTCTATTCTTTTCAGAAACTGGTGCCAAACCAGCTAATCCCAGAACCTTATAAAACACAGCAGATATACATCAGTAAAAAAAAAAAAAAGGGGGGGAGAGATTCCCCCTTGTATTATGCAGAGATTCCCCCTTGTAGTATGTAGAGATTCTTTCCTATGTGGTTATATGAGGTCTCGGCCAAAGGCCAAAAAAAGCCTAGGATGGGGGTTGCTACATTTTGTTTGGCCTTTTGAACTCTTCTGTTCAATGATATAAAAGATTGTATATTAATACGTGTATTATATGTTCACTTTTCAAATTGTTTACGTATGCTGTCCCTTTCAGATCTGTCTATATTTTTAACTTACCCCTAGATGACAGGAAATTTATAACCGCCCCTCAGGAAGCCAGATGAAACGTTGGGCTTTTGAAACTTGTTCTTTTCCTATGGGCTTCTGAATTTTGTTGTTTTTCTTTCTCCATATTATCATCATTATTATTATTATTATTATTATTATTATTATTATTAACAAACATTTATATAGCACCAGCAGTGTACCTGGCACTTTACAAAGTAATAAAATATTGTTGTTTGCACTTATATTAAACCTATGAACATTTGGTTTACATCTAGCAGTTGTTGTTGTACTGGCCAAATAAATAGGTCATATATTACCTTCAGAAAATGCTCGGGCTTTGGAAAACGTCCGGGAGAAGGGAGTCCCAGAGCTGTGGAAAAGCCACTGAGAAAGCATGCCTCTGTGTGCCATTACTGTACAGATTTGATGCAAGAGGGTGCCCCCAGCTGACCTTAGGGAAACAGGTGAGATCCACTCTTACATGGTGATTCTCAAGCTTGTAGTAGACCTTAGTATTAGAGCACTTCCCACTGAAGTGAGTGGAGTTCATTCTGATAGTAAAGAGGAAGTATTGGTGCTGAACACCTTGAAGGTCATGCCCTGTCTCTGTGTAACTCCTGTGCAAGTGACAGGCAAGATCCAGACTAAAGGAATCCTCCTCGAGTTCAAACTTCTGTACTTGGTACAAAAGATTCAGGGTTAACCCCCGCTGACTACCAGTGTCTGTATACAGGCACAGTGGGAGTCTTTGTTAAAAGGCAGGCCTGATTATCCAGGAGACTGTGAAAAGAGAGAGTGAGAAACAAATCATCTGGAGAAACCATTGGCTAGAATAATTCTCTGTCTCTAGGTCTTTCCAGTGTCCCAGGTCAGCTGAGGAAGGTTTGTTAAATCACACATACAGCACACAAACTTCATTTTGTCCAGTTCTGGAGAGCAATTCCCCCTCTCAGTTCCAGCACCAAGGATCTAGGCAAAGTATAATGTTTTCAAGCTCTTTTTTATTAGAATAGTGTCCACAATAGTACAGGACTGTCAGGTTCCAGATTCCAAATGAGACTGGACTAACTAGGAATACAAACTAGGGCTGCACCGAATAGTAAAAAAAAATTGTTTGAGTGTATTTCTGAATTTCCAAAGACCGACTCTGAATGTTTGACTGGTCCTTGGTAACTTGGCTGAATACTTGGCCAAATATTCAGTAAAATAAGACCAAATACTGAGTATTTTCCGAGTACCCTTATATAGGACCAGAAAAAGCCCCATATGTAGCCCATCTGAGGATTTTACTTAGTACTGGATCGAGTGCCAGACTGATTCCTTGGTTACTCTGTACTTGGTAAAACCGAGTCGAATACTGAGATACTCAGTAAAAACCGAGTAATTTCAAATACTGAGTTTCAGCAGTAATACAAACCCTTAATCTTTGTACAGTTATGGTCACATAGTCATTCTTATTTACCTGACTCCAGGGTATAAACAGGCATAGTACCCAGATTCAAGTTTGACTCATTCAGATGATTAATGTGTTTTAGGAATGGGCAAACAGAACCGAGTTCTGAAATTCGGTTCGGAAGTTCGGTTCGGTTGATCGAACTATTCAAGTTCGGTACGAACTCCGAAATTCCGAACAAAGTTCAGAAATTCAAACCGCATTGAACTAAATGGAATATTATCTTTTAGGGATGGGCGAACAGAGCTGAGTTCAGACATTCGGTTCGAAAATAGAGTTCGGTTCGGAAATTTGGTTTGGTCGACTGAACTGGTCGAGTTGGGTCCGAATTTCCGAACCGCGTTCGCCCATCCCTATTGTGTCTGACTTTCTCCCGTCACTAATGTCACACCCAGTGACAATGGTTGCTCCTTAAGAGGCTAGATGTTGTGGATTTTGATTAAGGGAAGGTGGGGAACTTCCTTATTTGAGTAGGGGTAATCAGCCTTAATAGCTCTAGGCAGTGCCCTGTGGCTTTGTTCAAGGGCTAAATTGGCTTTTGGGGTACAGGCCTCCTGGTGTATACAGCACATTTTAGCTAGAAACTTTTTCAATTAATTACTACATGAAGGGGTGTACAAACAATTACGTATCTTTGGGGTCAAGGGACAACAAAGGAATCCCTTTGTCTTTAAACCCACATGGCCCATGTTGGCCCATTAAGGATGTCTATGTAGAAGCTCCCAATGCAAGCGAACTGGATCTTCAGTCTGGGTATTCATCAATTTGTTAGTCAACATCCCGTCCTCAGTCAGAGAAGGTGGACCAGGAGTGAATGAAACCTTAATTGCCTCTGTCCTTATGCTCTAGTTTGAACATGCCTGTGTTGGTGTGTGACCATGTGCGCTAGGGATGGAACTATCGGCGAAATACCGGTTACCAGTTTTGCCAGTATAGTTCTTATCTGATATCAGATTTATCGGTATATAGTTTTTTTAACATTGCTGATTTTTTGGATCTTTAACATTGCGGCCATTTTTAAAATGGCTGCAATGTTAAAGATCTGAAAAATCGGTAATGTTAAAAAAACCATATACCGATACCGATATTATCCGATATCGACAATTATCAGCATTATTGGATTAATCCAATACCAATAGTCCCATCCCTAGTGTGCGCGCATTTGTTCCTGACATGGGAGAGGTAATTGCGGTGTTCTTTCCATGGGCAGCTCTTGGGATGCAGCTATGTGAGGCAGCTGTGCTCTGCTCTTTGTACAGGGCTTGTGGTAAGACCACAATCTGATCCTAGTAGAGGAGCCAGATGGCAGAGATTCACTGACATGGAGTTTTGACTGAAAATAGAACGCTTTGTTCAAGAAAAATCTGTTTGTAAAGCTATTGTGCTCCAGATAGTCTGGTTTCAAAGTGGATGGCAAACCCCGCCCTTGTGTTGTCTTTATCTTGTCTCTGGAGCATGCAATCAGTGTCAGAGCCAGGGAAGTTGGGGCCTCTGCAGAATGGTGGGGTGGCTCCCTTCTAACAGAGGAATGTTTGACAGACACACACTGACTCACCCATTAAAAAATGGAAACTCTGACTATGGTTGATTATTGGGGGTTCAATTAAACATAACATCTTCTTCAGGGACTGGAGCTCCTTGCATTGCATCCCCTGCAGGCCTACATGCTATGCACATGCTATTTGTTCTGTTTCAGTTCTGTTTTATTCATTTGCCCTATGCATTGAGGGGCCCCTTCCCCAATTGCTGCAGGCCCTCGACAATTTGGGGCTTCCCATTTTCGAGGCTGCGTTGGCCCACAAGTTACTCCAGTGCTTCTCACACTCATGTCATCATTTCAAGTTTAGTCATAGATCCCAACTATTGAGGGCCCCTGTGTGTGCCCCCTTTCAACACAGTGGGGTCCGCCTATGCAGGTTACGCAGTCTGCACTATTTTGGATCCAGCCATGTATGCAATGCAAGCTCTAGATTAATGCAAGCTCCAGATCAACTTGCACAGGCCACAGGGGACAAGAACCCTTCCTCCAAGATGTGTATTAACCTTTGTAGCACCAGGGTAACCCTTCCCTTAATTGGATCAGCTGACCCTTTGTTTTCACTCCTTGCATGACCCATTTTGGCCCTCTCTCTAGAAGCCTCCAAAGTCCAAACCATAGAAGCCAAAGGACATCTCTGTGTTGGTCCTCCGACTCCTTCGCCCACTCTTGAGCAATGGAACCTCTCCAGTTCTTCTATGAAGAGAGCGTCCACTGCTGAGGAAGTGAGGCCAGGATTTGTGCCTTTTTAGGTGTCTGCACATAAGGGAGGTGCTTATCCTACCGAACTGCCAGTTGCAGACATCTGTCAGAGTAGGGTTTCCTGCATGCTTGCCTTATGCTAGCAGGATTAGAAATGACCAGAGGTCTTGAGGGTGAGGGGGGAAAGCTTCTAAGAAGGGAATGGAACACCAGTGTAAGGACCTGCATTAATATGAAGAATGGGAACTGGAAGCATTGGATAGGAACTACAAAAGTTGGTAGAGAAGGGGGTGGGGGGAGTCAAGACTATTTTGGTAGATACACAAACACATTGCACTCAAGGACTTGCCTGCATACTGTACCACAATGTACACTGCTCCTGTTACTCCTGAAGAAAAAATATATTTTTTTTTACACCATACATTTGTCATCAAATAAACTCTGTGTGTACACACAGACACCCACATATATAACTACACACCATGAAAACATTGACTTGTCTTACAACAATAACACAGAGAATGGAACAAGATCTGAAACATATTTAAGCAAATCTGCTTTAATTTATCTTCTTATGTATATTTATAATTTATTTAACTCCTTTACCTGAAGTGATTTTGTAGATCATGCACATTTGAGAAAAAAATGTATTTGTGTGTGTATGGGGTGTGTGTGTGTGTGCAAGAGAGAGAGAGATGGTAGGAGGAGTATCTTTTTCTACATTGATAATTGTTGCAGACAGCAGTCATGTACATTTCAGATTAAAGCTTCTCCATTTATTGAGTCTATGCATCTGCTTTGCAAGTAATGCTATAGTCTTTAGGTCAGATCATGTAATGATCTTATACATGAGATTAAATACCATACCAATCAGTGACAATAATCAATTCCAGAAAAGATCTGAATCTTTGGGGGGAAAAAACCATGCATGATGACACATGTTGTATAGGGCCAAAAATTCTGTTTATTCAAACATTATATTTTGTCTTTTGTTGTGGTGAGGACCTGCCTTTTATTGCATTATTGAAGCATCATCAAAGTCTGGAAATCCTACTGACATTCCAACAAAAACCTTTGTAATACTGCAGTTGAGAAACTTAAATTCAAAGCAGGACTGCGGACTTGGCACGTTCAGTAATAACAATACAATATGTACCGAAAGCTTGTCTTGAAGCAAAGTGGAAAAGGCATTGTGCTTCTGTGGTAGAGAACAGACCTCACTCTAATGATTTATTCAATTCTGTATAAAGGCAAATTGTATCCAAAAGCACCGAATGCTCTGGAAAGCAACTGTTTAATGCTTGGGCAAAACTCTCCAATTGGTTGCAATTCTAGATTGAGGCTGCTTTCACACATTACAAAATGGGCTATTATAATACCTTGAGATAATACCGGGTATTATAATTCTTCTATTTTTGTAATGGGTAAATGGCAAATGCACTATTCCTCTTTTATGCTGCAAGATCTCAGGTCATTCTAAAAGCCGCATTTAGTGACTCTTAGGCTGCTTTTAAACGAGGGCACACTGAAGCGCCTCCCAAACGCTGCATTAAAGCAAAGCCGCCGGAGTGGCTTTCTCCCCGTTGCCGGCGGCGGCTGGAGACACGGGGCTTTGGAGCGGCGCGTTCTTAAGCCTAATAATTGAAGTCTTAAGAACGCGCCACTGCAAAGCCCCGTGTCTCCAGCCGCCGCCGCTGCCGGCAACGGGGAGAACGTCACTTCCAGCGGCTTTGCTTTAATGCGGCGTTTGGGGGGCGCTTCAGCGCGCCCTCGTTTAAAAGCAGTGTGACACCGCTTTTAAACGAGGTGCTGAAAAGCGCCTCCTGAGCCCCGTGTTGAGAGAAAGGCCGGGTGGGGAGTGTTTACACGCTCCCCGTGCTACTGGAAGTGACGTGCTCCCCGTTGCCAGCAGCAGCGGCGGCTGGAGATGCGGTGCTTTGAAGAGGTGTGTTCTGAAAGCCTCACTTTTCAGGCCTTCAGAACGCACCTCTTCAAAGCACCGCATCTCCAGCCACCGCTGCTGCTGGCAATGGGGAGCACATCACTTCGGCAGCGCGGGGAGCGTATAAACACTCCCCGTACAGCTTTTCTCTCAACGCAGGGCTCAGGAGGCGCTTTTCAGCACCTTGTTTAAAAGCAATGTTAGAGCGACCCAAGATCTCGCAGCATAAAAGGAGAATAATGCATTCACACATTACAAAATAGCAGAATTATAATACCCGGTGTTATCTCAAGTTGTTATAATAGCCCATTTTGTAATGTGTAAAAGCAGCCTTAAAAGTAGTGTAAATACTTGTGTGGAATATCTCTAGGTACAGGGATAAATAGAAATATTTTACAAGAATATTGTTTTGACCTCAAATTATTTGGCCAATATTAATCTGAAAAGACTGATGACTTGATTTTGCAAGCAGCTGCCAAGTCTTCCCAGCAAGTCTTACTAGCCAGGACTGCTTTAGGTGATGCAAGCCACCTTTAAGTCCTGGAATTGCAAGTTCAAAGTGACTCCATACGATAAGTGAAATCAGCTTGTTGTCTGTCTTCATGGACAGCGTTCTGTACAAAATGACTCATTCTACACAAGAGAAGGTCTCTTCAATCCCACACTGAATGATGAAGATTCACTTTGGAAAGTTAATTTCAGTTGTAAATGGGATATCTAAGCTGGGTGTTATGCAGTGCTTGGAAGTTTCTATGACGCTGACAAGGTTTTTTTAAAAACGTCCTGGGCCTGGTTATGTTCACTCATAAGGTGAAAACATTGAAAATGTGCTGACCTTTAGAGGTGATTGACTCTGTAACTGCTGGTGGCAAAGGAAGGTTTCATAGACTACTGATTCCTGGTCCGAATTCCAGAAAACAAATGTCCATGTGTGCATGTGCATTAAGTTTGTGAATTAAAAATTCACAAAAGGTTCATTTTAAGGGGGTTAATTTTGTGAAAGACTCGCCAGACTTGCATTGTCTAAGGGATAGTGACCCATCAGCTACTTTGCCTGCCTGCAGAGTGGCCTGAGCCTGTAAATGGTGGTTGTTCCTTAGACAATGCAATGCAAGGCTGGGGAGTCTTTCTCCAGAAGGGAGGGGAAAGAATCTTATCACAAACTGATAATAGTCTGAGTCTATGGAGAAAGGCGGGGTAAGAATGTGAAATAAATTAAATAAAAACACTAAATAATCTGTCTGCCTAAAATCAAAGGTCTCTTTGATAAACAAATGAGGGATTATGTCTTGTGTTTACAGTAAAACTGTATTTTTGATTAAATAAGGTGGGACCATAACAGCAAACAATGATGATCACATAAAAAAACGGTTATATAATAATTAAAAAACAAACAAACATACTTTACTGGAATGTTATAGCTCAAAAGCACAAAAGTCAGTGATAATATAAGATGAAAAAGGCTCTGGATTTTATCAGCAATGCCTTGTTAAAATGTCATAATGTAAACAAAATAATCATAGAAGAGCATAAAAACCAGTAACACCATAATATAACAATTTAGCACACACTGGGGAGGTCCCAGTGCAAGTAACATGGGGTCAGGGTAGGGGTGTGGAATTCATTTTTGTTTGTTTGTTCAGTTACTAAAATGAATGGAGCCCCCATTCGTTTTAGTAATGAAAGACTTGAAAATGAATAAGCAAACGATATTTCATTGCTTTTGTTTTCATTATTTATTTATTTATTTATTTAAAAAAACACAACACTATGCATATGTAAAAATGGCCGCTGGATCATCCTGTGCATGCATGTCATTTTGGAACGGGCAACTGTTCTGCGCATGTGCAAAATAACCACTGCGCATGTGCAGACTGACTGCCCTTCTCCAAAGTAGCAGCGATGCTGCTGCCACCATTTTAGAAAAGGGTGCACCTTCACAAAATGGTCTGGTGGCTATTTGCGCATGTTGAGTGATTATTTTATTTTATTTTTTCATTCTTCAATACTTTTTAATATGAAAATATTATGGAAACAAATGGGTTTTCATCAATGAAAACCTGAAAACAATTTTCCCCCCCAAACAAAAATGAAAACGAAAACGAAAGAGGTCCCTTCTGCGCACCCCTACGTCAGGATTCCTGAAGCCCCTCTCTCAGTTGAAGTAGAGGATATCCAAAGAGAAAAGGTGGTGTATAAATCCAACTTGGCCTGTCCCGCTGAGGAAAAGACAAGAGAAGGATTGTGTATTATAATATCGGTGACCATCCATAGGGCAAGGAAGATATACCTAGTGGCACTGCAAGCCACTGGCCTACTGGACCTGTTGCCCAGTTGTTTGGTGTACAGCTCTGAACCTTGCTGGTGGAAACTGGAAACCACTTGTGTGACTCCTTCACCAGCTTGGCTGGACTCTATCCCAAATGCTGCTCCAGTCTGGTCTCTGCCAAAGCAGCAGTTAAAGTGTGGATATAGTTGTTGGTGGAGCCTAACCCAGTCAGTTCAGCAGAGACAGCAGGGGTGGAGCTTAAGAGGGTAGGTCTGTCTTACACTGGCTCCAACCCTCACTCCAGCCAGGCATCCGGCAATACCCATGTATACATGTGTAGTGGGCAGACTAAAGTATCAGAAGTAACTTGGAATGTGTGTTTGTGTGGGCTTGTAACTCTTTCCAAAAATTTAAGTCTTGGTTATGGTTACTGTGTATGGCAGGAAAACTATGTGGATCTGGAATGTGCTCTCGAGGAAGTGGTCTTGTGTTGTGGTCTTGTGATCCTTCACCATAGATCTTTCCTTGCTAATTAGAGACTTTTAATGCAGTGGAAAAAATTAGTTTAACAATGCAGTGTTGACATTAAAGGGACTTATTTTGAAACACTTAATGGTGTAACTGTATATTTTTATTGTGTTTTTTTCCCTTACAAACCGTCATTCCATTCTCAGGAGAGTGATGAAAATATAGAGTAGGTTAAAAATATCATTTCAAAGGCTATGCATGGTGAATAGTTAAAAGGTAAAAGAATATGGCTTTTTGCCCCTATTGTTGGCAGCATGTGGCAATGGATATGCTTTTGTTGGAGAATTTCATAAAACAAACAGAAAAGATGCAGTATTGTTCAAAAACAAAAACTCATGTTTAAATCTGGGGTTGATAGATCTCTGGTGGAAGTATCTGATTGTAGAAGAACTTAGTGAGGGTAGGGGTGAAAAAGCAAAGAAGCCAAATGTGCCTTCTCCAGTTTCCAACAGAACCAAAGGTTTAATAAATCCCAACACCCTCACATGCCCAGCCCTTCTGCTACATGCCATTGCTTCTCTCCTTCCACTCTTCAACATTTACAAGGATAAGAGTTTGCCCAACAACATGTACGTGCAGGCTAATTCTGTATTTTGTAGGATAAAGGCTCCTTAGAGACCCAGGCCAATTAAATTTTGAGGTGGAACTTGTTTGAGATCCAGGTATGAACTGAAGGCTGGGACCCAGTAGGGCTACTTCAGTCATCTATAGAAGGTGTGCTCCAAATCTAAGCCTCACTTATACCCTATTTTAGAAGCCTTGTGCTATATCTGTGTAAAGGCATGGATTTCTAGGGGTGTGCACTTTGTTTTTATTATATTGGTAACGATAACAAAATTCTTCATTTTCATTATTGTTATTGCAATAACAATAACTTAAATAAATAATAATAAAATCAATAATGATAGCGAAAGTTGTTATTGATTTCATTATTGCCTGGCAGATGGTTTTTGGAGGGAAATGTGGAGAGGGGAGGAGGGAGCAGACATCTCGGCGCCAGAAACAGTGTTGAACTCTTGAACTGGAGCGGAAGGACCTGATGGATGTAATTGCTTGCCAATGAGGAGTGTAAGCAGGTCCCAGGCAGTTGAATGGCACCCTGTGATTGCTCAATGCCTTCTTACTCCCAGAACCAATCATGGGGGCTCTGGGGAAGGCACTGCAACCCTTTATGTTGCAGGGCCAGACTGTCTGACTCTTGTTCTGTGTTAGCTCTTTTGTCATGTTGCATTTACAAAACTCTGGTGTTTGCACTAAAAATCTTCCCCAACTTTCAGTGTTTATTAGGGGTGGGAATTCCAGATCCACTGAGATCCGATATTGCTGGTATTTAGTCAGTCTGTCAGTGGGAAGGGGAAAGGAGGGGAAAAACCCACACACCCTGTACACGCACACAGCTCTGAACGTTACGTAGGGGTCCCAGTTGCCCGTCAGGATAGTGTGTGGGCCACTCAGTATGCTTTCGCACCAAGAGCATAGGCCCCTATCATCATAGGGCTCAGAGCACTCACCTAACCCTAGATCCGCACAGCAACTTCCACACCACTGGGGGAAGGGCACGATCGCAGTGGGGGGAAGATGTGGCGGGAGCCAGGGGGAGGGACCCAGGTAGGGGGAACAATACGGGCCAAGAACTGTCACACTACAAGGAAAAGGATGGTAACCCAGGAAGGGGGGGGAATGCTGACACGCTGGCCCGAAGGCCCTTTCACCCACCTTGCTGACCAGGGATAAGGGGGAAGGGTCACACACACGCTGCCACAATATACCTCAGAGGTAGTCACACTGGGTAGGAGGGAAGAGGAGGGGGGAAGCGAGGAAGTAACCCAGGGGAAAATCACGACCAAAGAACACACAAGTCAATTGCACTTAGCTTTCAGGTGGGGGCCAGTCTCTCCACAAGCGTTCGCTCTGATCACCGGCAGAGAGCTCTCTGTGCCTCTGCCTGATAAGAGGCCAGCTCCGCCCCCTGCGTGTGTGCGGAGCCGTTCAGAGCGACGCAGGGGGGGGGGCGTGGCTCTGCGTCATTGCTCTCAGCTATTCTCTGTAGCCGCTCGGAGCGGCGCTGCGGGGGGCGTGGCTCCGCTGCATCCTTCGCCCTGCTGGCTGCCTGTGTTGTGCCGGGACCGGGCTGTTTACTAGCGTCCAGGTTTGTGGGGCCCCTAGGCCTAGGGGGGGCGTTGTTGTAAAAGCCGCTGGCGGCGGCGGCGCCTGACACATACCAGATTTAAATCCAAGATTCGGTAATCCTGGCCGTACTGGATTTTTGCATTGGTCTAGGATCTCGGTTTTTAAAAAAATGACTTTGTGGCGGTTGGGCACTGGTTTTTTTGTTTTTCACTTGTTGAAACCCTCCCTGCCCCCTCCCTGTGGTGCAAACTGTTACACTGGTGCTTTTTTTTACACTGCCTTGGATTGGATGCCTTTTTTGAAATCAAAAAAGGCATCCAATCTTGAAGGTTTCCTAAGATTTCTTAGAGGGGGTGATGTGTCTGTGACTGGGGGTGGGCACTTGGCTGGCTGGAGTGGCCAATAGTAATGTAGGATTTTTTTTTTTCCTTCTTGGACCTTCTGGTCCTTGGGTTTGGGAGCCATTCTACAGCACGTTTTGTATCTGAAAGGACTGCCACAGACTGCTGGGGGCATGCGAGCATGCGACTGTTGGTAAGTTATGAATAACTTTGGGGTTTTATGGGATTAAGACCCCCTGGTGCCCCTTAGCAAGGGAAAGGGAAAAAATGGAATGGGGATCTAGTCTCTTGGGATCCCATGGGGTGGGGTGGGGTGGGGGGCTTCATGCCATGTGGCCAGGCCATGGCAAGCATGCAGGGTGGCAGAGGCTTTTGAAGCCCTGCCAATGGGGGAGGGGAAAATCTGGCTGTGCCAGTGTGCCAGGTCTATCTTGTGTTGTGTGTGCCATCTGATCTTTAGGGGTGAGGGGTGCCCCAGTTGCCAGGCCATGTTGGAGGATGCAGACTGAGGCTTTTGAAGTCCTGCCAATGGGGGAGGGGGAAATGTGGCTGTGCCACAGTTGTGGTGTGGTTGTTGTGTGACCCATCTTGTGCCATCTGCTGTTTGGGGGTGAGGGGTGCCCCAGTTGCCAGGCCACGTTGGAGGATGCAGGTTGGGGGTTATTTGGGGGGTCTGGTTGGGGGAAAAACACCACTGCAATGTAAACTCTGAACTGCACTTGCTGGGCTGCTGGTTTCAGCCCTGTCTCAGGAGAGATGGAGAGCCTCCATTGCCTGTCCCCATGGGGCTATGGTCAAATGGAGAGAGAGCAGGCTCATTTGTGGGGATTGATTTGGGATTGTTGTTGTGTTGTTCATTGTATGGGCAATGGCATTGGAACTGTTGGCATTGCCAATTGAATATGTGGTTATCAAAAAGGATTGGGATTTATTTACCTCTCTCTATGCAGTTCTAGTAGCAAACTAAACTGCGTGCTTGACTGACATCATGTGCCACTGTGCGAGTGTCCTCCACTGGAAGTTGCTGTGATGATGATATTGTGAGATCTGACTTCTGCGTGCTGTGGAAAAAAAAAAACCAAGTGAATCTGTTCTTTACGTGTTGTCTTTATTACAGGTAATTTTGGTGGTTGGTTTTTTTAAAAACTTTTTTCTCCCACTGATTTCAATGGGAAAACTTCCCCATTGATTTCAATGGGAAAAAACCCGGTACCGGTATACCAGTTTTAATCCAGTAATCTGATATCTGGTAAAAACAGTATCCGGTATTTTCAACCAAGTCCCACCCCTAGTGTTTATACCTTACCTTTCCTTATACCCTTTATTTTATTTTACCTTTGCCTTTCCCCTGTTTGTCTCCCCCTGTACATACTGGGCGATTTCAGATGTGACGCGGTGAAATTCACCACAGCGAATCCCACCCCGGTGTCAATGGCTCCACCGCGGGCCGTGGTGAGATGTACGGCCCCAACAGATGTGACAGGGGTGGCACCACCGCCCGGGGCCAACCAGAGTGAACCCAGGCCAGGGAAACTCAACAGATGTGACAGGGTGGCGAGAACCATGGTGGGAGCTCCACAAGGCACCAGGGTTGCGCGGATGCAAACATGGCCACTGGAGGGCAAACAAAGCCACAGACAGTGGAGAGCCCCACCCAGGGAAGGGAAACACGAAGGGAGGGGTGGATGGAGCTGCAGCATGAGCGGCACTCGCAAACAGCGGCCGGCTGCACGGAAGGTATGCACACTTCAAAACGAGAAGCGCACACACACAAATGAAGCAGCACACCCGCACAACAAAGGGGAGCCGAGCAGGGGGACAGAGGGTGGCACACACCGGGGGGGGACAGGTAACCCCATGGCCGGTTGGATGCATGGGAGGTGGGGGGTGGCGAGGGGCCAGCACGGCCAGCCCAGCAGGAGGGGTAGGGGGCAGGAGCCCAGCGGGCAAGGGGAAGGGGGACCCAGTAGTCCAAGGAGACAGGAGGCAACACAAGGCACAGTGAAGCACAACAGGTGTTTATTTAGGACACAAGCGGCACTGGCCAGGTGCAGAGCCATGCTGAGCGGGAGAGTGCAGGGGCAGGGCACAGGAGAAGAGGCAGCAGCAGGGAGGCAGGGGGCCCAGTCTGGGAGGGAGGGAACCAGCACAACGGCCCACTACGGAGGCCACATGGAGGGTTCCGGGGTGGCGGCAGTGGGTCCCAGGGGGTCCAGCCATCCTGAAGAGGCAGGAGGCATTGGTGCGAGCACCCAGGCCACAGATGGAAGGAAGGCGCTGAGGAGGCAGCCAGATGTCAGATGGGTCTGGAGCACCCTACAGCCAGCTGCAGGGGTTCCCATTGGGCAGAGGGGGCGGCAATGACAGCAGGTGCACATAGTGGGGCCATTGCCACAGTCCCCGACAGAAGCCGCGCTTAGCCATGTGGAAGCAGATCAGGTAGAAGGCCTTGAAGGGATCCGCACAGCTCATCCTGAGTTGCACATCAGCGCAGCTGCACACCTCCGACAGGGCCACCAGCTTCAGCCCGGCGGGGGGGGCGGGGGACAAGCCATAATCAGCTGCAGGGGGCCAGGGCAGGTGGGACAGCTCCAGCAGACGGTAGTAGGCAGCCCCGCGGGAGCGCGGATACCCATGGGCACCCTGCACACTGATGAAGTAGGACATGGCCACAGTAGGGCCATCCTCACACAAGCAGGTCGCATATCCCGGGAAGGCGCACACACACTGAGTGGAGGTCGTCTCAGCAGGACTCCATGCCGCTAGGCCCCCAGCGTATCCGGTAGGCGCCCCTCAGGGAAAGTGCATGTGGAAGTCGCCAGCGGTCGCAACATAGCCAAAGCGCAGCATACCAAAGCTCAGGCACCAATAGGCATCCGGCCGGGTGGGCAAGGAGCGCAGGCTGCACTGAATGATGGGTGAATGCCACAGGTTGCACAGGGCCATGCTTTTGCGAGCGGACCAGGCTCGGACAGAGCCCCTGGAGCCTCCGAGTGGGACCTTGGGCTGAGATGCAGCTGCCATGGTACAGCTCTTGGAGGGTCTGAGCCGCAGCAGCCGTGGGGGCAGCATGGGATGTGGGGCCAGGGGGATGGACAGTCAGACAGGGGCAGCCAAGGCCGACAGATAATGGAAGGAATGGAACAATGGGACTGCTGTGGAGGGATGAGAAGGGAGTGGG
Organism: Sphenodon punctatus; assembly: GCA_003113815.1. Lineage (NCBI taxonomy): Eukaryota > Metazoa > Chordata > Lepidosauria > Sphenodontia > Sphenodontidae > Sphenodon > Sphenodon punctatus. Next base: position 54,174 of record QEPC01002058.1, on the reverse strand, counting down.
CTGTGCACAGAGGATGGCATGCAAGGCCGGACAGCCCCACGCATACACACCTGCTAGTGGAGATGGAAACGACAGCACGCGAATGCACAGGGAGGAGCAGCAGCCCGGGGCAGGGCCTGAGCCCCGGGGGGCTGCACAGGGTACCCCCGATGTCAGACCATATCTGGTACATTGGGATGGGGCACACAACCGTGTCGTGCCTGGTGTAGGGTGTTCGCGAGGCCGGGGAAGGGGTATGCACCTGTAGGAAAGTAAGCACTCGGGCATGGTAAGGTGTGCATAAGACCATTTATTATGCTCCCCTGGTCCCACCCATACCCCGGTACACTCCTGTGCCCCCCTGCCCTTCCCCACTCCCACCCCCTGCGGTGGTACTGGATGCCCCCTCCCCTCCCCATCACCTATGCTGCCCTGTCCCCTGCTGTCCCTAGGCTGGCCCCTTCCCCTGCCAACAGGGATGGCCGAGGCTACAGACCCCCCCCCTCATCTGAGGTGGAGGAGGAGGTCCTGTCAGCTGAAAGGGCCAGTGACCCTGCCCCTACCCCCAGACTGCTGCCCCCGGGGGGCCCCTGTCCTTCCCCCCCCTGAGCTGTGTGGGAATGGGTCCCCAGCTCCGTGGTCCCTAATGCTGTTGGGGAGGCAGGGGTGGCGGCGCTGACAGGGCCTGTGGTACGGCCGATGGGGGTGGAGGGGGCACGGGTCTGGGCACTGGTACAGCACCCGGTGGGGCTGCTGCCATTATGAAGGCATTCAGGGCCCCGGCCTGCAGGAGGTGGGATGTGCCCTGCTCCAGGGAGCGGTCCAGTTTTTGGCCGAGCTCCTCGGACCGGCGGTCCTGCCAGTCTGAGTGGACCTGGAGTGCCTCCAGTTGGCAGTTCATGTCCCACCTCATCAGCCACCAATCCTTCCGCATCTCCGCCACCAGTGCCCGGTCCCTCCCCTCCACCTGTTGCAGGGCCCTCATTGTCCCGTTCTCCAGCTGGTTGACAGCCCCCAGCATCTCCTCCATTTGCCATGTGCTGGTAGTGACCAGCTCCTGCGTGAGGTCCTCCCGGCACCTGCGCACCCGCGCTGGGTGCTCCTGCATCCTCTGGGCCGGCAGTACTGGCAGCCCCCAGCCACAGCCCTCCCATGCTTGGTGTGGCTCTGTGGGGTGATAATGGAGTCGGTTCATCATGTGGGGTGCCGTTCCCCTGCCCCCCTCCTGTCTCCATGCTCTGGGCGCTCCTTCCCCCGGGATGGGCACCGCCGGCCCCTGTGTGGCTCCCTCTGCCCATGCCCCATCCCTGCCTCTGCGACCATGGGGGAGGGATGGCTGCCATCTCATTCCACCCTCTTTAGCCCCCCTCACCCTGGGGTCCATGCGTGTGCCCTGAATTTCCCGTACCTGCTCCCTTGTGTCCGTTCCCTCCGAGGCCGGTCGATCGCTGGGGCTGGTGTCTGCCTGCTCTCTGGGTTGGCATGCCATGAGGTGCAGGGTGATGGTCTCCTCCTCCCCCTCTACCTCCTTGGAGTCCACTGGGGCGTGCGTGCCCTCGCTGGAGGTCAGGCTGGGGGTGTATCGGGCGCGTGAGCCCGAGGTCCCTGGCATCTCCTCCGTAGCTTCCGTGCCCGGTGCCTGGCCTTGCCCGGTGCTCTCTGGCTTCAAGGGGGGGTCCTCCTCCATGGGCCACTCCTCCTGAGTGCCCCCTCCTACCGGTCGCCGGGCCACTATGGAGCCCTTGCGGTGCAGCACCTGGCTCAGCGTGTCCACATAGGGGGAGGTCCATGTTGCCTGCCCAGAGCACCGGTTGTTGTCAGTGATGTCCTTGTACCCCATCTTTAGCTCCTTTATTTTAGTCTGGCACTGTGTGGGCGTTCAGTTGTATCTGGCCTCCCCCATCTCTGTGGCTATCTGGGTGAACACCTGCTTGTTCTGGGTGTTGACAGCCAGCTCGGCTTGCATCTCGGGTGTCACCCGGATAGCGATGAAGTTGTGGGTCTCCTGGAGCCCTCACTGACCCCCCCTATGGTACCGGCACCTGGGTGCCGGCCCCTCCGCTACATCTTCCTCCTCCGCAGCCGCCTGTCCCTTGCTCCCTCCATCCTCAGTTTCCTCTGGGACGCATGCCCTCTTACTGGTCTGTTTGGGGGTACGATGGGGGCTGCTGGTTAGGCTCCTGGTGGCTGTGGTTCCTCCCTGCTGCCTGTGCCCCTCCTATCCCCAGATCTGACCCACCTGCTCCCGGCTGCACCCACTACCTTCTTCCGGGGTGACCCCATGTGCTGCTGGGTGTCCCCCGCTGGGTCTGGTTCCCCCTCTTGCTGCTGCTGCTGCACTTCCTCCTTGCCCTGTCGGTCCATCCTCCGCTCATTTTCCTCCTCCCTCATCTCCATCGACTACTCCGCCACATTCCCCTACTGCAGCCTGCCCTTTAAATTTCCCTCCGTGTGCCGCTTGTTGTTGGTTGCCTGGCAGTGGCGCTGCATGCTGAGACCACGGCCCATGGTCATTTCCTTCCACTGTGGCCGGGGTTTTTCCTTCAGATGTTACTTTTCATTCACCCCTGCCGTGGTGAACATTCACCATGCTTCTGGACCTCCTCCCACCCCGACCTCACGAAGCATGGTTAGGCTCACCCCGGCCTGCGTTTGACTGTGGTGAACATCTGGATGCGGGCCAACAGACGTGCACGGCTCTTTCACCACTGCCCGCGTTTGACTGCGGTTGACTGTGGTGAATGCCGGAAACGTAACATCTGAAATCACCCATAGATAGATAGATAGATTAGATTACAGATATAGACAATATAGATAGAGATTAGATAGATATACCCTATAGTTTTTTCCTTTACCCTTCCTCTGTCTGTCTCCCCATCCGTATTATATATAGATATGTTAGTTGTATAAAAAAGCCTAGTATATCTACTTATATCTACTCTATCTATCTATAGATTGATTAGATATATAATAATACAATTTATTATCGGCACCAACGTTCGTCTTGGCCGAGCATAACAAACAAAACAGAATAAATACAAGACAGATCAACAACAATATAGCACCGATTAGATATATAGATATTAGTAGGTATACTAGGCTTTTTATTATATATGGGTATTTTCAGACGATACGGGGCCCTTTGGCCCCGTACCGGGACCACCAGCTTCGTTCCCCACCGGGGTCACCCCGTAAAGGCACAACAGACGTGCCGGGGGGATCCCGGTGGGGAAAGTGGGAGGGGCCGGGGCCGCGCAGCGCAACGTGCGGCCGCACGGCCCCGCCCCCTCCACGCACCCCGCAGCCCGCCCTCCGAGGAGACGGGCGGGCGGCGGGGCCAATGCGGCCGCAGCGTCCGGCCGAAAGTGCCACGGCCCGGGATCCCGCCGGGGATCCCGGGCCATGGCGCGCGGCCAGACGTGACTTTTCCTTGGTCACGGCCCGGGGTCCATTTGACCATGCTTCCCAGGACCTTCCCCCGGCTAGCCCGGGAAGTGTGGTTCAAACGAACCCCATGTGGGGATTGACTGTGGCCAACATCTGGCACGCCGCGAACAGACGTACGAGACACGGTGACCACAGGTGGGTATTCACCGTGGTTCACCGTGATCTCGTAACGTCTGAAGACACCCTATATTAGCATTATCGGATAGCAAGAAGAGAGATAGATACTTAGAAAACACAGCAGATAGTGGTTTATTGATATAGAGACATAGAAATATATTGCATGTAGTATAGGTTATTAGGTGTAGGTTAGACATACATATTAGTAATTTTTCATATTGTCATTGTGCTCTTATTACTACTGCATTATAATGAGAAAGGGAGGAAGGAGTTCAATTTCTGGGAAGTCTGGGCAGGTGTCTGCTGGCACTCCTGACACTGGGGGCAGCCCACAATGGAAATGATACCAAAAACAAAATCTTCATTCTTGCATGAAATCTATATTGATAACGACACCAATAACAACAAATGGAAATTTCATTGATAACAATAACAAAAATTAGTTTTAAATAATGAAAACGAAAAGCGACATGTGTCTCTGGTGCACACCTCTATAGATTTCCACCCTAATGAGGAAACTCCCAACATGCAAGAATGTGATATAAGTAAAAATCAGGGATTTAGCTCAGCCTTTTAGTGTTAGGGCCAGTCAGTCAGTTGGCGTGTCTATATAGCCAAGCCACCCAAGGTTTCAATATGTTCCTTTCAGATTCTTAGTCCGAGCTAACTTTTGTCTTACTGATCATAGTTTGAAATCAGTCTTTATGGATTGTGAGCGGATCTACAAGATCTTTGCTTTCAAAATGAAATACAAAAATGAATACTCATCCAGAAACAGACTTCTGTTCAGGGCTGGTCATAATTTTCTGATTAAAATGGTAATTTATGTTAGAAATAGCCTTTTAAAATGAAGGAAAAAAAAATCACTAAGGATTCTAGTTTCCTCTATTTTTCATTTTTTTCTGAGAATCTTTACAGGAGTTTTTCAAAATTATTTGAGGATTTGATGGAGAGGGTGAAAACTAAAACTGTAGGGTGCAGTGTTCTTGTAAGAAAAAATGTGATGGGAAAATGTCGTCTTCAGCAGCAGGTCAACATTTTCTAGTTTGAATCCTCTTGTAGGAGAAACGCTGCCTAAGAGAAATCACAGACTTTCACTTGTAGGAGAAATCAGCAAACCTCAGCTCGTTCCCATTCAGCCACTGATCCTCTGTGTGACCTTGAACGTGTTACAACCTTCCAGCACTTCAGTTTCTCCATCTGTAAAACTGATATGACAGCAATGGCTTCCCTAAAAAGGGAAGGTTAGAGACCAGCCGATAACTGGCAGGAGCATCAGCATCAAGAGATGGTCCTTTCACACCAGAAAGGAGGTTGGGCAAAAGGACCATCATGGTCCTTATTGATATAGTCCCATCATTTATAACTGCATCATGATGCTCTATAGAGGCATGGGCACATCAGAAAAGGGGTGGAAAATTCCCTCTGGTCTGCCCCATTCCTGATGTAGTCAGTCACCCTCTTCCAACCCAGATTTTTCCAGATTACTTTTGCAAAGCACTTCAAGGTCCTAAGATTAAAGTCAACATCTAAGCAGATATTCTTATTAGTCATTCATTCATTTTATTTAGGTTTGCCAGCTCTTCAGGTTTCACCTGGAGACTCCAGGTTTTGACCCAGAGTTTCCAGGCTCTGGGGGAAGCCCTTGGTAATCTGGAAAAATCTGGGTTGGAAGAGGGTGACTGACTACATCAGGAATGGGGCAGACCAGAGGGAATTTTCCACCCCTTTTCTGATGTGCCCATGCCTCTATAGAGCATCATGATGCAGTTATAAATGATGGGACTATATCAATAAGGACCATGATGGTCCTTTTGCCCAACCTCCTTTCTGGTGTGAACCATCTCTTGATGCTGATGCTCCTGCCAGTTATCGGCTGGTCTCTAACCTTCCCTTTTTAGGGAAGAGTTATTGAACGGGCTGTGGCACGACAAGAACATCTGGACCGCACCAGTTTCCTTGACCCCTCTCAGTCTGGGTTTCGGCCTGGGTATGGTACAGAGACTGCATTGGTGGCCTTGGTTGACGATCTCCATCTGGCGTTGGACCAGGGTCGTCAGACATTACTGGTCCTGCTAGACCTTTCGGCTGCATTCGACAGTCGATCATGAGGTGTTGGTGACTCGCCGCCGGGATTGGCGGGACTGTCTTGGACTGGTTTCGTTCATTCCTGGCTGGGAGAATTCACCAGGTGGTCTTGGGGGAGTGTATGTCTTCCCCCTGGGACCTCACATGTGGAGTCCCGCAGGGTGCCATTCTGTCCCCCCTCTTGTTTAACATCTATATGCAGCCATTAGGGGAGATCGTGAGAGGGTTTCAGGGCATGCTGATGACACTCAGCTCTACCTCTCTTTTTCCATCGACCCAGGCCATGCAGTCTCTATTTTCCCAATGCCTGTCGGCTGTGGGGGCTTGGATGGAGTTGAACCATCTGCAGCTGAATCCTTACAAGACGGAGGTGATGTTGGTGGGTGAGGGCCTGGGAGTGGTTGAATCTCCTCTTGGGGGAGTACTTGGGCTGCAGTACTGGCAGCCCTCCCATGGTCCCGTAGGTATGGAGTCTGGGTGTGTTCCTCGATTCACAGCTCAGCCTGGAATCTCAGGTTGTGGCCGTGGAGGGGAGTGCGTTTCGGCAGTTACATCTTGTCCAGCGGCTACGGCTGTATCTCTGACTCCGACCTCACCACTGTCATCCATGCCTTCATCACATCGAGGCTGGATTACTGCAACGTGCTCTATGTGGGGCTGCCTGAGAAGCTGGTCTGGAGGCTGCAGCTGGTGCAGAATGCTGCAGCCTGTCTGCTTACTGGGGCGGGCCGCAGGGAGCACATGACACCTGTGCTCCGGGTTCTGCACTGGCTGCCTATAAAGCACCGGGCTAGGTTCAAGGTGCTGGTTTTGACCTTTAAAGCCCTTCACAGCCTGGGCCCTGCCTATCTGTGGGATTGCCTCACTCCCCATGTGCATGTGCGACCCCTGAGATCGTCTGTGGGGGCCTTTTTGGAGCTTCCCCAGGTGAGACAGATAGCCACTGATGTGAGATCTTTTTCGGTGGCTGCCCCTGTGCTGTGGAATTCACTCCCAGAGGAGGCTCGGTTGGCCCCCACCCTCCTGTCATATCAGCGTTTGTGTAAGACCTGGCTGTTCCACCAGGCTTTTGGCGAGGGGGCAGGGTAGGGTGGGGGAGGTGGGGTTTGGGAGGGAGGGTGTGTTTTTATTACTTGTTTTAAAATTTGTAGATTTATTTTAAAATGTTTTATGGTTGAATCATTTTTTTGTGCATGTTGTTCCCCACCCTGAGCTGTCTTTGGGCAGGAGGGGCGGGATATAACTTTTGAATAAATAAATAAATTAAATATAGCAACATGCAGGCCCTTTTCAAACAGACACCCTGTCCCCTTGTCCTCAGGTGCATGGGCGATGGTGAGATGTTTCCGTGGGAATGCGTTGTTGGGGCTGTGTGCATGCTCCGCTCACCTCCCCACCCACCTCCACCCCCATGCACAGAGCAACGGGCGCCACCTCCATGTGTGCAGGTGGGTGGAGGTGAGTGTGTGTCCATGGGAATGCCCCCTCCCCCCCCCACACCCACCGTGGTACCCATCCATTCCTTCCCACACTGCCGGCCTGTGTGGAAAGGGTCTCAGAGGTGGGATTACATCCAAAAGGAGTATGATAATGTCTTTGCCCTGATCCCTCCAATGTGCACCCCACCCTGGACCAAAGTCTGGAGGGAGGTGGTAGCCTTAATCTTATTACTATTTCCTATTTAGTTAGTGCTAGCATTCTGATGCTGTGCAGGCAGACAGGAAATCAGTAGGAATGCTTTGAGGCAGTACTGGCAGCCATACTGGTAAGCCTGTCCAGTTTAGATGATTTGTGGCTGACAGAAATTCTTGTGGGCTAAGAGCATGAACTACATCCTTCTGTCAGCACTAGCAATGTGCAAGCCACACAAACAACCATGGTGTGAGATTCCTCCAAAACTTTTGATTATATCCCTGCCCTTTTGGCCAACACATCAGGCTTTCAATCTTGAAACATCAGATCAGACTGGTACGTCGTCCTTGATTCTACTGTGAACCTTGGCTGGGAATAATGGAAGAGTAGGTTTCTCACTGTATTGCTGGATTTCTTGTCCTTGCCAAAGTTAAGTGATGCAGACCCATGAAGGGTTGGTCCATTTGTCCCAAATTCCAGCTCTCTGCTGTCGGGTTGAGTTCATGGGATGGCAGTGGCAATGAAGAAAAATGGGATTATTTATTACTGTTATTATTATTATTATTATTATTATTAT
>QEPC01002058.1:24881-37852 GCA_003113815.1 Sphenodon punctatus | reverse complement strand
TTCTGAGCTAGCCACTGATCCTGTCAGCAGGCGTTTTCAGAACTCTCCCTCTCCCAGCAGTTTGTGTTCCTCCCAATCCATTGCCATCCTCCTCCTATTTCACCCATTTCCACACATTTAGCTCCACCATAGTTTCATTTGTTTAGATTAGATTAGATAGATTTAGGTGTTATTTTTATTTTTTACCCCTTCCCCCTGTTCTCTCTCCCTCCCCTCCATTGAATCCATCCCTCCTCCCTGTATATATTCCATCCCTGATTCCCTTCCCTGTTTTTGGATTTATTTAGAGTAGGATTAGATTGATTTAGGTTTCATTTCAGTTTTATACCCCTCCCTGTGGTGTTTGTTGTGAGCTGTCTGTGTTCCACCCCCCATCCCTGTGTGTGTGTGTGTGTGTGTGTATATATATATGTGTATGTGTATATATGTATATGTATATGTATATAGTTACTATAGATAGATAGATGTAGGAGTTAGCTTAGTTATAGAGATAGATAGAGATAGTGTATAGTGATCTAGTTTTAATATTTTATAGTGTGTTTGTAGAACTAGGCCTTTGTTGATATTAGATCATATCTACAATGTGCGATATCACCAATATGCTGATGATACTCAGCTGTACCTCTCATTTTCAACTGACCCAGGCCCTGCTGTCTCATTACTTTCCCAATGTTTGGAGGCCGTGGCAGATTGGATGTGGCAGAGCAGACTGAAACTAAATCCCGATAAGACAGAGGTGATGGTGGTGGGTAGGGCGGGGGAGGTTCTGGCTCCCCTTGTCGGGGGGGGGCGTGTCTGTCCTCCTGTAGCCCAGCAAGTTCGGAGTCTGGGGGTGGTGTTGGACTCGGGTCTCCGTCTGGATCGGCAGGTGGAGATGGTGGCTAAGGCCACCTTCCGCCATCTGTATCTGGTATGGAGGCTGTGCCCATACATTTCCAGGCCCGACCTGGCCACTCTCATCCATGCCTTCATCACCTCGAGGCTAGACTACTGCAATGCGCTTTACGTGAGGCTTCCCTGGTTTCTTGTTCAGAGGCTGAAGCTGGTACAGAATGCAGCGGTCCATCTCCTTACAGGGACTGGGTGATGGGAGCACATAACACCTGTGCTCTGTGCTCTGCACTGGCTGCCTATAGCTTACCGAGCCAGATTCAAGGTGTTGATCTATAAAGCCCTGCATGGATTCAAGGTGTTGATCTATAAATCCCTGCATGGTCTGGGCCTCTCATATCTCGGGGACGGCCTTGCCCTCTGCACCTCAGAGCGATCCCTTAGGTCCACTGGGGGTGCCTTTTTGGAGGTCCCCCATGTGAGACAGGGGGCCACAATGGAGAGGGCATTCTCGGTGGCCGGGCCGTGGTTCTGGAACTCCCTCCTGGAGGAAACCCGCCTGGCCCCAGGTCTGCTGGCGTTTTGTCGAGCCTGAAAGACCTGGTGGTTCGCCCAGGCCTGAGGAGGGGAGGGTGGGGTAGTTTTTGGAGGGGGGATGGGATGATATTTTTAAATGTATTAATGAGGTTGTATTTTTAATATTGTTTTTAAAGAATTTTACTTTGGTGTTGGTTATAAGCCACCCCGAGATGTCGTGGGCATGAGGGGGAAGCTAAAAAAAATGATTATAATAAATAAATAATAAATAATATTCCATTTAGTTCCATAGGTTTTAGAATAGTGAATAGCAGTTAGAGTTCATGTAGATATATATATTAGATTACCAATTTGAATGAATAAATAAATAAATAAATATAAAATCTTCATGTGTATTCTTTGGGTGGGAGAAATGGAAAAGGGAAGCAGGAGAGACCGGTCTGCTGTCCGTAAGGCAGGCAATGGGGCATGTGGCAAAGGTGGCAGGGGCCGTGCCAGCGGAGTGGCAGCAGGCATCAGCAGCAGCCCGAGCCCATCACCACGCCCCAAACTGCACATGCCTGATTTTGGCAATCAGACTTCAGACGCTCCCAGCAGAGGCACTAGGGGTGTGGTTTGGTGGCACCTCCTGCCAGCCTCCTCCATTGCCATGCAGGCCACTGGAAGGCCTGCACTCCAGGAGGCTGCGGCTGTCTCTGCTGCTGCTGCAGTTGCTTCAGGGTTGGATGTTCCTCCAGGGCCACCAATGTCCCCACCCCCATTATTGAGGCAATCCCCAGCAGTCCAAGGCTGGTGGATCCCACCCCGGCTGCTAGAGGCAGGGTCCGATCCCTGGGCAATGGCTGCAGGGAGAGGAGCAGCGGCAGCAGTTATAGGGGGCACAGGGAGAGTAGCAGCAGCATGGTGGGCAGCCCATCAGCCTCAGTGTCCCAGTATTCCCCTTCGCGGGACATCACTCTGATTGGGGACAGCGAGGCAGACACTAATCCTGCGGAGGACATGTCTGGTGCTGAGGCGATGGCTGTCCCTCTGAAAGCTGTGTCACCACCATGTTCTGCCCCTCCCAGAAGCGCTGTCAGTGGTGCATCACCCAGTGCGGGCCAGAAAGCAGAAGGGGGAAAAAATCCTCCATCTGGGTGCATTTTTAATTGGTGCAGGTGGACGATCCCAGGGAGGTGCAGTGCACTTTGTGCCAGAAGGTGGTGAAGCATGGGCAGGTGCTCACCAGCCTTGTGCGGGGTTTGGGGGCAAGGAAGGAGAATACGGACTCCCCACAACCCTCCTTTCGAGGACAGCAAGGTAGTGCCTGGAAACAAACCCTCAGGATCTAATAGGGCTGTTGGGAGTATCAGTCCCCAGCCTAGATCATCATTGGGCACTGGGAGGCATGCACACCGTAATGCTGTCACAACCCACATGCATGCAGGGACCAGGAGAGGGAATGGGGTGAGAGACAGTTGCAGGGCAGGAGGAGTGTCTAAACCCCAGGGAAGGAAGGAGGGGGGACAGGGCTACCACACTACAATGCCCAGGAGACGTGACCTATTGGGAACACCCCCAAGGATAGAGACTTACCTGATTCATGCAGCACTCATTTCACAGATGCACTCCATCCACGCATACACCACAATCTCCCTCACACGCTAGTAGCTTCAATGATTCTCAGAATGCAACACGCAACAAGGAGGGGCCAGTCTCACGGGCATGAAAGCACCGATCACCAGCAAGGATAGCATGGGAGAGCTTCGTTTATATAGGACTGATCTAGGCAGCGCCTCAGCCACTCTGAGCGCTGCAGGGCTGGGGCTGGAGGCGTGGCCTCTGGGAGCATCACTGGAGTGCTTCCTGAGTCGCTCCGTGCTGCAGTGTGGGGTCGAGGGGGCAGAGCCTCACCCAGCGATGTGCTTCTCCCTGCGTCAGCTGAGAAGAAATCCACAGGTCCTGTCTGCGTCTTGGCCCCTGTAGGGGGTGCGGCCAGCTCGAAGGCATCAGGGGCTTGAGGTGTCCCAGCGGAGTGGGTGAGCTGGGGTCTGGTGCCCCTTGGCTTCCACGATGTCCCTGACTCCCCTCCCTCCGGCTGTGATCCTTACAGCACCCCCCCTCCAAGGCCGATACTGGAACATGGGTCGAGGCTTCAGGGGATAATGAGCATGGAACAGCCGCACGAGACATGGAGCGTGCACATCAGCTGCCTTTTCCCAAGAGTGTTCTGAGGGACCAGACCCTTTCCAGTCAATCAGTTTAGTTTAGTTTATTATGGAATTAGCTTTTGCCATATCCAGAAGAAAAAATACAAACCAAATATAACATTGTTAAAAATAAAATAAGTACAGAAACTCAAAGATGCAAAGGAAATACAGAGCAACCTCAGCATTCTACATAACATATAAGACAGTTAAAGGGGACATATGGCAGGGTTTTGGAGCTGAGCAAGGGTGCCAGCAATCAACAATCAAATCGTGACAGCAGCAAATTTGATACACAATCTCTCTAACTATCACCATGGCAGACTTTATTTTACCAAAACTGCAATAGTTGCAACATCATTTAAACTATCCTACCTTAATGCAGCATACTAACTTGTTGAAGAACAGCTTTCCTTCTTTTAGTGGCTAAACTGATGAAGATTGCCACAGCAGTCAGAGAATCTACTGACGTCAGTTTTAGCAAATAGTTTAATCTTTGACATTCTGCAATTACTGGAAAAGGTTCTAGCAAAGTGGATAACCAAGTTTCTCTTAATTTCTGATAATACGGGCATTGCATAACAAAATGCACAACCATTTCAACGGAGCGCATGGAGCAAGAACACAAGCATGCCTCATAGGGTATGCCAGCAATATGACCTTCCTTGTATCTATTAATGCAAATCTACGTAATGTAATATTCCTTCTCAAGGTGGGACTAAGAAGGAGGTCCAAATATGGTTCCATAACAAAATTTAGTTTAATTGCCCAGTAAGTAGGAGCTCCTTTCCATGATTTTAGAGCGGCAAGGTCCTGCTGGATCACAATGTCCTTAGATCGAATATCAAGCTCTTTTTTTTTCAGATGCTAATGGTTTCCCTAAGAAATAAACTGGGGAAAACCCCAAGTGTGATAGCTGAATAATTAAATATTTCACCCAGGGGTATAATCTGGCCCCGGAGTGAACAGCTTCTTCTAAAGCACATTGGGCTATTAAGGTGGTATGCTGGAGATTTTCTACCTTCTGCCAATATCGCAGAACAGTCTGCCTAACAAAATGAGCGATAGGTAGAGAGCCAGTTTCTGCCCTCACGACAGAGCCTGGGACACTATTATTTACTTTAAACAATCTCCATAAGAACTGATTCTGAACCCTGTCCAACACCAAAAGGTCCAGGAAAGGAATAAGTTCAAGACCATAACTTAACATAGTTTGTATCTTCTGGGAGTATGTTTCCAAAATAGTAGACCTAGATATCCCCTTTGAAAGAATAGCTTCTTTCACCAAGCTGCCGGTCACTCTTATAGCCAGAGATGCTCTATATTTTATGTTTCGCCCAAGACGCTCTGTCAGTGAAAATCACCCCCAGATAATTAAATGACTGCACTACTTTGAAACAGGAGTCCTCAATTCTCCATACTTTCCTCAATGACCTGCCACCCACCAACATAATTTTAGATTTACCACTGTTAATGGTTAAGCTATTAAGATGGCAATACCTAATTAAGGCTCTAAGTGCCCCTCTTAGGCCTTTCTCCATCTGTGGGAAGAGGACAAGATCATCCGCATATTGAAGGGCGTACAAAGGATAATTTTGAATCTTAGGTGGATGTGGATTCAAATCCTTAACAGCATCGATCAGGTCTGCCACAGAAAAATTAAATAAGATGGGGGCTATGGCACAACCTTGCCCGACTCCTCGATTAATAGAGATTGGCGCACTTGGGATCGTATTATTACCAGCTTTCACTCTAGCTGAATTATTACTATGCAGCTGCATTAGAAGAGTTAAGACTCTACCATTTACCCCCATTGATCTCAACTTAGACCATAAACGATCCCGGGGCACTGAATCGAAGGCTCTAGTAAAGTCCATGAAGGCAAGGTAGAGTTTCCCCCTTCTTATTTTTGTATACTTAACAATCAAATGAGATACAATGAAACAACAGTCGAGAGTAGAGCAACCAGCTCTGAAACCAAATTGCTCAACTGGAATTTTATCATTGGTCTCAGCCCAGTTCTGCAGCCAGTGTGCAATCTTAGAAGCATACCATTTGCCAACCACTGAAAGAAAGCTAATAGGGCGATAGCTAGCTGGATCCGAATGCTCACCCTTTTTATATATTGGAACAATCCAACCAGTCCTCCAACCCGCTGGAATTTGGCAGGTTTTAAAAATACCATTAAACAACTTGTTTAGGATAGAAGCCCACCAAGTGGGAGCAACCTGTAATATCTCTGCATGGACATGATCGGGTCCTGCTGCCTTATTCTGCTTCAGAGCTCTAATCATACCTTCCAGTTCTTCCTCATGGAAGTACAGCTCTGAAGGTAAATCGTCAGACATCACCCCAGAGTTCCATACTACATCTATATGGGAGATACTTTCCTCCTTATATAATGCTTCAAAGTAATCCTCCCAGACCCTATTACCAATTACTACATCCATAGTTGCCTGCCGAGGTTGCATTATCTTATTCAGTAGTCTCCAATACAGAACAGTATTCCTTGTCTTGGCAGCTACTGCCATTAAAGCCCATGTTTTATTATAATAAATGCCAGTCAATCAAGTAGAAGAGCCTCCCGTGGTGTTGTCGTGCATCGAGGATCTGCTGGATTTTGTATTCCTGCGCTACCGGCAGTTGGGAGTGGGTGGATGTAGTTCCATGCTTAGTGGCCTGTGCGGGCTTCAAAAGGGTGAAAGGACGTGTGAATATGCAAATGTCGGGGCACGCTGACTGTATATGATACTTCATTGATTCTTCAAGTGATGGGGAAGGGTCCCATGTACCAGTAGTCCAACTTGGAGGAGAGTCTCCTGGAGGGGTAATGCTGCCAGTTAATCCAGATCCAATCCCCTGGTTGGTATTCCTGTGCGGGTTGATGATGTTGGTCGACTTGTTACTTGTAACATTGCCACACTAAGTGGAGCATTTTCATGGCCACCAACTGTGCCTTATGGATCTGTGTAACCAAGGCCCCGGTGGCAGGGACTATTACGGTTGTTATTTCAGGGAGGCAGATCCGGGGATGATAACCATAAGTCACAAAGAAGGGTGAAGATCCCAGGGAGGCATTCAGGGTGGTGTTATACACAAACTCTGCAAGTGGGAGTAAATTGTACCAATCATCTTGATGGTAGTCAGCATAACACCAAATATACTGTTCCAAGGTTTGATTGGTACATTCCACCTGTCCATTCACCTGTGGATGGTAAGCAGTTGTTAGGCATATTTTGATTTGGAGACTGGCCAAGAGCGCCTTCCACAACCGTGAGGTGAACTGCATCCCTCGATCTGTCACAACTTCCAAAGGTATCCCATGTAGTTTAATAACATGGTGGAGTAGGTGTTGTGCTGTTTGAGCAGCAGTCGGCAATCTGGCACAGGCTATGAAATGTCCCATTCTGGAGAAGTGGTCTACGACAACTAGAATCGTGGTGCAGGCATGCGACGGAGGTAACTTGACAAAAAACTCTAGTCCAATCCGTTGCCATGGTCCTCTGGGGAGCAGAGCCAGCTGTAGGAGGCCTTGAGGTTTTTGTCGAGGTACATTTGTCATGGCGTATACTGCGCATTTTTCAATGTAGTCTCTTGTATTGGTTTTTAAGGTAGGCCACCAAAATTGTCGCTGTACCAAGTCCACTGTGCGCTTGACCCCGGGGTGTCCAGCTAGTGGGGCATCATGATGTCCCCACAAAATCTGGGACTGCTTTGGCTTTGGTACCACAATCGTACAGGCCCCCTATGTTCTTGTATGCATTAGGACTCCCGGGGGGTGGTTCGTGCTGGGAGTATTTTTGCAGTTGTATAGAGGAAATTAGGGTGGCCACAATAGTATGGGGTTTCAATAAGAAGTTGCCTCTGTTGTCCAGGGGGTACCTGTTTCAGTACAACGGGATAGGGCATCTGCCAAGATGTTTTGATGGCCAGGTCGATATTGGATAACAAAGTTGAATCGAGCGAGGAACAGAGCCCAATGCCCATGACGGGCATTGGCAATACGAGTAGTCTATAAATACGTACGGTTTTGGTGGTCAGTTATGATGGTAACGGGGTACGTGGCTCCTTCTAGGTAATGTCTCCAAGTAGTAAAGGCTGCCTTGATGGCTAAGCGTTCCCTATCCAAAATGGTGTAATTTTTTTTTGCGCTTGAAAGCTGTCAGGAATAATACACACAAGGCAGGAGCTTCTCTCCATTGGGTTCTGCTTAGAGGAGCACG
The DNA here is from genome assembly GCA_003113815.1 of Sphenodon punctatus. Taxonomy (NCBI): domain Eukaryota; kingdom Metazoa; phylum Chordata; class Lepidosauria; order Sphenodontia; family Sphenodontidae; genus Sphenodon; species Sphenodon punctatus. Next base: position 30,075 of record QEPC01002058.1, on the reverse strand, counting down.
GCTCAGATGGCGATGCTTGATGCATCAGTTTCCAGGGTAAATAGTTTATTGAAATCGGGGTGTTGTAGTATGGGGGCTTGAGTAAAGATCTTCTTTAAACTTTCAAAGGCCCCTTGTTTAATTGTTGTCCATTCATAAGGAACACCTTTTCGTTGCAATAGCGTGAGGGGTTCAGTGACCTTGGCATAATTAGGAATGTACAGGTGGTAATAGTTGGCAGTGCCCAGAAAACGCTGAAGGGCCTTGACTGAGGAAGAGGGTATCCATTGCAGGATTGCAGTTATTTTCCTTTTATCCATTTCAATCCCCTGTGGCAAAATGACAAAACCCAAGAAGTCGATGGTATCTACATGGAATGCACACTTCTCTAGTTTGCAGAAGAGGCGGTTTAGGCATAACCGGTGTAGCACCATGCGAACCTGCTGTATATGTTCCATCAGGGTTGAAGAGAAAATGAGAATATCATCCAGGTAGGCCACTACGTACGTATCCAACATATCATGAAATACATCATGATATTGCCAGGCTGAAGGGCATGACAAGATATTCAAAGTGACCATACCTAGTTCGGAAGGCGGTTTTCCACTCGTCCACCTGACGGACTCGCAGCAGGTTATACGCCCCCTGGAGATCCAGCTTAGTGAAAATCTTAGCCCCATGCAAGTGATCCAATAGTTCAGGAATCAAAGGGAGTGGATAGCGATTATAGTGATCGCATTAAGTCCATGATAATCAATACAGGGGCGGAGACCCCCATCCTTTTTAGGAAAGAAGAATAACGGTGCCCCTGCAGGTGGTGATGAATGTCAGATAAGGCCTTATTTCAGGCTGTCATCTATGTATTTTTTCAAGGTGACTAGTTCTGGGGCGGAAAGCACATAGATGCATCCATAGGGGGGCTCCGTCCCTAGCACTAGCTCGATGAAGCAATCATAGGGGCGATGAGGGGGCAGGGTAGTGGCTTTCTCTTTGTCAAATACATCGGCGAAGTCTTGATATTGGGCTGGTAACTGTCCAGTAGGGGCAGATTCCACGGTATCCAGGGCACCCCGTGGGGGTGTCAAAAGACAGTGTGTGCTGTAAAACTCCGACCTGAAGGTCAGCTTCTGGTGGGTCCAATGAATGCTAGGATTATGCTGATGGAGCCATGGCATACCTAATACTATCGTGAACATTGCAGTAGCCACAAAATCAAACTGCATCCGTTCTATATGTGGACCTATGGTCACTTGAAGGTCGATAGTCCAGGCGACGATGGGGCTGGAGCTGAGAAGGGAGCCATCTATGGTGTGGACTTACTCTGGAGGTGACCTCCGGATACTGGGGATGTTCTGCTATAGTAGAAACTCCTTGACCATAAAGTTCCCAGAAGCTCCTGAATCTATTAGGACCCACACAATAAGACTTCGGGTTGGATCTATACCCAGCATGACAGGTATTCGCACATGTAGGGCATTACTGGATACTGCACCCCCAGCCTGGGAGCTCAGAAGCAGGGGTGTGTTCTGTATACCTGGGAGCTCCCCTACAGCTCCCGGGGCTGGGCTTTTCCCTGCTCTCGTCGCGCTGGAGGAAGTGAGGGGCAAATTCGAGCAAAGTGTGCGGGGTCCCCACAATAGAAGCAAAGGCGAAGGGCCCGATGATTTTCTCGTTCCGCAGCGGTTAAGGGCCCCCTAGAGGCCCCTATCTGCATAGGCTCAGGGTCGGTCTCCAGAGTGGCTTCATGCTTTCCCATTACGGGGGGCAGTACTCATGGCACCAGTCCTTGAAAGGTGTCTTGTCACCTCTCCCGCTTACGTTCTGTGAGCTGCTCGTCTATCTGAAAGGTCAAGGTAACCAGCACTCCCCAGGTTTCAGGTATCATTGTAAACGCGAGCTGGTCCTTCAACTCGTCGCTCAAGCCCCGCCGAAACATCACCTTCAGTACAGGGGGAATAAGGGGGTATTTGTAGAAGCTGGTGATATTGTGGGGTTTGGGGGCAAGGAAAGGGCATACGGACTCCGCACAACCCTCCTTTCGAGGACAGCAAGGTAGTGCCTGGAAACAAACCCTCAGGATCTATAGGGCTGTTGGGAGTATCAGTCCCCAGCTTAGATCATAATTGGGCACTGGGAGGCGTGCACACCTTAATGCTGTCACTGTTGGAAATACATTCCTTTGGTTGCATCCCCTAAGCACCTCATCCTGTTTGTTTGCTAGAAACAGCAGGAGTAGACAGACAGATCAGGGAACCCTCCCCCTATCCTATCTGTCCTACTCCTGCCAGGACCTGATTGGTCAATCTCCTCCCCCAGGAGGTTTCTCATCTCTTTGTGTCTCAGAGAGCTTCCTTCCTCCCTCCTGAACACACCTAGTCTTAGGACTTAGTATAGATGTAGGTCTTTCCTATCCTACATGTATTCCCTAATAAAGCTATTTAAGCTTAAGTATGCTTCCTGCCTGCTTATTGATGATCAGCTACTCACACTCCTCTGTAAACTCTGCATTGGGCAAATGGATGCAATGATCTCACAGTCCTTGCATTTCCAACAGTCACAACCCACGTGCACGCAGGGACCAGGAGAGGGAATGGGGTGAGAGAGAGTTCAGGGTGGGAGGAGTGCCTAAACCCCGGGGAAGGAAGGGGGGGCAGGGCTACCACACTACAATGCCCAGGAGAAGTGACCTATGGGAATACCCCCAAGGATAAAGACTTACCTGATTCACGCAGCACTCACTCACTGATGCACTCAGTCCATGCACACACCACAATCTCCCTTGCACACTAGTAGCTTCAATGATTCTCAGAACGCAACACGCAACAGGGGGGGGGGCAATCTCATGGACATGAAAGCACTGATCACCAGCAAGGATAGCATGAGAGAGCTTCGTTTATATAGGACTGATCTAGGTGGCGCCTCAGTCACTCTGAGCACTGTGGGGCTGGGGCTGGAGGCGTGGCCTCTGGGAGGGTCACTGGAGCGCTTCCTGGGTTGCTCCGTGCTGCAGTGTGAGGTCAAGGGGGCGGAGCCTTGCCCAGCGGTGTGCTTCCCCCTGCGTCAGCTGCGGTGGCATCTGCAGGTCCTGTCTGCGTCTTGGCCCCTGTAGGGTGTGCCACCGGCTCGGAGGCATCAGGGGCTTGAGGTGTCCCAGTGGAGTAGGATAGCACGGGGTCTGGTGCCCCTGGGCTTCCCCGATGTCCGCTCCCTCCGGCTGTGATCCTTACACCTTGGCACAACTGCCATGGTGAGGCACCTGAAGGGATGCCACAGTGCTGTGCTGCTAAGTGGGCAGGCAGGGGCAGTGGACGCCAGAGGGTTTCTGACTGCAGCGGCCAGTCATCCACCTCCATCAGCGGACAAGCGTCCTGCTCGAACAGCTGCTTCTAGCAGCAGGAGCGGTATCACTGCTAGCAGGGAGCAGCAGCAGCAGTGTCAGTGCACCATGGAGGAGCTGGGGTGAGGGCAGCTTCCAAGTCCATCGGCAGCTGCAGGACGTGGAGGGCGGCGTGTCATTCAATTGAAAGCCACTCGCATGTTGGGGGAAATGATAGCGCTGGATGGGAAGCCCTTCTCAGTGGTCAGGGACATAGCGTTTAGCTGCCTGATTGGGTTCCTGGCCCCCCAGTTTAAGCTGCCATCGCACACCATCCTGAATCAGCAGGTGGTGCCAGCCCTGTACCGGGCTTTAAAGGAGTGGATGAGGGAGCAGGTGGCAAGGGCTGGGGGTGCCACTGTCCACTTCACCACAGACCTGTGGTCGAGTGGGAATACACAACATGCCTACTTGACAGTCATGGTGCACTGGTGGCAGGACCCGAAGGCAGCGTTTGGCAGTGGCAGGAGGGGTCCCGAAGCAGGGTATAGGTGGGCCCTGATTTAGGCAGAAGTAATGGACAGCCCCCACACGTCTTGGAACATCGAGGAAGACCTCACTGCCATGGTGAGGGAGTGGGTCATTCCAGGCATGCCCTTCACCAAGGGGTGTGTGGTGATGGACAACACGGCCAACATATTGAGGGCAGTCCGTGAGGGGGGCTTCACCAGCATCCCTTCAACTGTTGGTCCTGTTGGTTCACCCTTCGCCTGTTGGTCAGGGACGCTTTGGGCTTGGGGAAGAAGGGTATTGGGGCAGGTGCCCTTAGCTCCCTGATCGAGCGGGGGAGGAAGCTGGCCGGTTTCTTTAACTGGAGCGTGTAGGGCAGTGACCTCCTCCGGGCGAAGCAGGCCGAGCAAGGATCCCCAGTGCACCAGCTGGTGCAGGATGTGTCCACCCAGTCGAATTCAACCTTCCTGATGCTCGAGCGGCTTCTCAAGCAGAAAGCCGCCTTTTCATCAGGTTCAACTGGTAATGGGCAGTGGGGCACCTCCAGGGAACAATGGGGTGGAATGGGAGATACTGGCTTACACGGTCTTCATGCTGAGACCGTTCCTGGCCATGATGGAGACCATCTGCTCCTCCATGGCTACCATCAGCCAGGTTACCCCTCTGGTCCAGAGTCTCCTGAGGAGGCTGGAGGAGATTGTCCAGGGGTGGGATTGTGGCTGTGAGGGCAGGAAGCTAGCAGATGAGGTGGTTGACCTGGTGCAGCAGCTGAAGGCAGGACTGAAGGTGCAGTTCGATGAGCTCTTGCAGTGGGCAGAACACATTTTGGCAACCATGCTGGACCCCAGGGTCAAGGGCAGTGTGGCACACCAGGCAGCGCTCTATGGGCACTGGAAGGGTGACCTGGTGGAGAGGATCTAGCAGGCAAAGTGGGCTCTTGAGAGTGCGCAGGAGCAGCATCAGGATGCCCCTGGGGATGGTGGGAGTGGGAACAGCCACCCCTTTCATCTGGCGGGGTCTATCCCTGCACCCAGCCCTAACAGTAGCAGCAACACCCCTATTGCCAGCAGAAGCTCATATGTGCAGGGTACTCTGGCGAGTATGGGCTCGTGCACAGTAGGTCAGGCAGCATGGCTGAGGGCAGTGGTGGAGGTGGTGCCCAGGCAGAGTTACGTGAGGGACTACAACTGCGCCTCAGCAGCAGTGGAGAGCTACCTGGAGGAGGAGCTGTGCATCGAACCCAGCAGCGATCCCTTGGCCTACTGGGCCAGCAAGACCAATGTGTGGCCAGCCCTGTCCAAAGTGGCCAAGGGTCTCTTGTCCTGCCCACCAACGAGTGTCCCCAGTGAGTGGGTGTTCTCCATGGTGGGGGACATTTGCTCGCTGCAC
>QEPC01002057.1:0-24881 GCA_003113815.1 Sphenodon punctatus | reverse complement strand
TGTCATGGAGGAACATAGGGTCACACACGTGTAACACGGGCCTACATGTAGACTACAAGTCTGGTAAATATGTAATGCAAAAGGTTCCACATGTATGTAATGTTACAATTGAGAACTGTAAAACTCAAATTAGGGCTGTGACATGTGACCAAGCTCCAGGAAATGCAAAGAGCTACAACGAATGTGTATTTGGGAACCCTGGCCCAGACAAGGTGGCCAGAGACATTTATATGCTAATGTAGGCAGTCAATGCCTATGTGCAGAGACAGAGACAACTGATAATGAGAACAAAGGGAATTCTAGAAGCCTCGAGAAGATACGAGGAGTTTCCTCCTGGGGATATAAGGAGTTGTACCCCAGAGGGGGCAGTGACTATCAGGAACTCACTCACCATCTTGCAGCCAGCAAGGCTGGAAAGACATGAACTGAGAGACAAGTCTTTGCTCTCTAGCAACTCTAAGTCTGGAGACCCAGTCGCTTACATCAAGGGCTGAGAAGAACTTATGGACTTTTGTAGGGTAAGATGCTTATTTAGGAACTCAACCAGTATAGTTAGGAATGCGTTATATTTACATTTGATTTCTAGTAACTACTCTGTATCAACAATCTTGCTTATGTAATCATCAATAAACTTACTTCTTATCTTTATGAAGAAGTGTCTGTGTCTAACATTGGAACACAAGTGAGCAACAAGAGTTCTCAGGTTCTTGCGAACCCAGAGAGTAAAGAGTCTGTAAATGGGAAGGATCGCACCCTTGAGTGACAAATGGGTTGTCCCTGCGGCAGGCTTGAACCGGCCAGAGAGGAAAACTGGTTCAAGTGGGCTGTAGTTTAGGGAAATTGAGTCACTCAAGCCTGGTAAAGTGGGGGTGCAGACCTCCAACCCATGACAGAAGGGCTGGGAGAGCTTCCAGCTCAGCCTTCCTGAGTGTTCCTTATCTGGAATCTAATATAAACAAACATCACAAAGCCCACCAGTTGATTACATACCAAAGCATTTCCCCTGTCATTCATTTGCTTTGGATCTCCATGCAAATGAGCCATTCATCAGCAAGGAGATGACAGTTCTTGCCTACGAACACAAATCCAGTGCAAGCAGTTTTACCTGGTTGAATTGGGCTTGATTTTCTACTGATAATTTCCTCTGAGCCCAAAGCCTGGCCCCCATTGGAACCACATCCATTTACATCCACTCTGAATTCAGCCCTTTGTCTAAACTGACACGAATCTGCCCCATGTGTGTGGAGGAGCATGGTGTTGTAATTTACAGTAAATCAGCATTTTCCAAGAGACTGGGTATAAGAATACAAATCTCATCAAAATTCATTACCCATCCTACATTGTGAGCAGATGGTTTCTGCAGATTTGATTCTGATATTTTCGATGCTTTGACATTATGTAAACTACTTATCCTCTAATCTTCCTGAATAAGCAATAAAGCAGCTTTGGCAAAGCTCAGTCTGAAATTTTATAATAATAGCAACAACCAAGCTGATGCTGGAGCTGGGACTATCATGCTCCAGTGCTTTGCCCAATCCCAAAGTAACTGTCATTCTTTGGATTTCCATTTCTCTAACAGAGCCTTTTAATACCCAAAATATCCATCCGCTAAATGAACAATCAGAAGATAGTTAGTTGCCCATAGAGGAAAGCAATCAATAAGGGATGAAGTATAAGGCTCTAAGCCTGGAAGCTGCCAGGGATGTTTGAATCAGTTTAACCTTCATATGCTTGATATGGAAATGTACGACCAAAACACAGTCAGCAGTAGAGAAAAGTAAATTAGGGAACTTAATGCTTCAGTGATTCTTCATGATGACTAACTTGCTAAAATAGTTTGGCAGAGTGCTTCAACTCAGTTTTTTGATAGGTTTGGAAAGGATACCATTTTATTTTTAGCAGAGATGTTTGTCCTCCTAGTTAGCATTTCAACACATAAATGCCTTCAACAAATTAGCCAGTCACGACCAGACATAAACACCAGGTCCACCCATTTGATCAGGGTCAGAGTCTATATTCCTGTATCTCCCAATCATCTTGGCCCTTTCTTGTCTGTTTGGGCCACACACCCACCTGCTTTTGATTGGCCATCCGCAGATAGGCTTCTGAATGGAGCAAGTCCCAGGATTGTTACTGCTTCCAGTCCTGCCACTGTGCTAGTGCCTTTCTCTGTCTTGTTCCTAGAGCTGAAAGAACTAAATAAAGAAAAATAAAGAAGTTTTCTTGTTAGTCTTTAAGGTGCCACAAGACTCTTTTTTGTTGTTGCTGTTTTTAGAGCTATAGACTAACACGGCTACTCTTCTGGAATTTGTACCCATCAAATATGCACTACCTGATCTGCCATTTGAAAATCAGGTAAAAAGCACTACTCACATAGTATCTGATGAGTACTCATTTTGGACTGAGAGAGTGTGTGGGGGGGTGTTTGTGGACATGGGAAGTTCAAGGCAGCTGTGGGCAAAGCAACTGTGGGTGTTTTCAGATGTGATGCTAGCCTGCATTTCCACGCTTTCGCCCGTGGGTAATTGCAGGCTACCATCACTTCAGAAAGCACCACCAGATGTTACCCTGGCCCATTCCCCGGGTGGTGTTGGCACATAGCCCACTGCTTATATTAATGAGCCAGCCAAACTGGAGGCTTGTCTTTGTATTATATTGTGTGGGTGGGTGGGTTTCCTTTCTTCCTCATTGTATCATTGTAATAAAGGACCCCTTTTTCTTGAAGCACCTCATTTCCTGTCTGGTACTTTGGGAAGGTGTACCCCCCCCAAACCGGGAGTAGCGTGCCACGTCTCGGACTGATCCTTTTGGCACGAGTGACCCCACACTTGAATTAATTTGGCAAATTCCCCCTAAATTTAAGAGGTTGTTTGGATATTGGGGTACCGGCCCCCAATATTCACTTGTGGGAGGGGTCACATGTCTAACAATTGGTGGAGGTCATGGACAGTCATGTGGTGACCCACTCAGAACACACGTGGGAGCCCATGGAAGTGCAGTGTGTAGCTACAACCGGCTGGACGCTTCCCCCAACTTCTGTTCTGTCCTCTCATGTATCTGTGTGTGCCTCTTACCCCTCTTTGAACTTGTGAACTAAAGTTTGTAAGTGGTTTGTGGGAGGAAAGATATTGGGGTTGTGCTTTATGGGGTTGTTTTAATTGGTATTTGTGATATTATACGCTTTTAAGTCCCCCCATAGTACTGTGCCTTTTCCCTCACCTTCTGTCTTCCCAAGATCTATCCCAAACATCACTGAGGCACATTAGAACTACCTTGGGTTGTTAGAGTTGGGTTAGTATCCCAGGACTCAGGCAATCACCAGAGTAGCGTGGGACCCCTTCTTGTTTTCCCTGTCACTCTGGACTGCTTCCAAAGCTTAGTCAACCACACTGGGCCAGTATTATATTGGTGTTGGAGTGGGAGCTTGTGGCAACCATTGGATTTAGTGCCCCTCTCCCAGTGGCCCCCTTTTGGTACAGTACTCCCCTTCCCCCTTTTGTATTTGAGTATTGAGTCTTGGCATTGTGAGAAAAGAGCAGTGCAGGGACTTTGTAGAAACGTGTCTTGGTGTTGCATTGAGCAGCACAGGGACTTTTTAGAGGCACCCTAGCTCAGGTGTCTGGCCATCCTGTAGAAGAACATGGAGCAGGGACAGTTAGAGTGTGTCTTGGCAGTTCTGGGATCTTGAGATTTAGAGAATAGTTGTTTAAAGATGTTTTGGGGAAAATATTTTGAGTTTGTGTCTTGGAACTGCACTGGAAGCTCTGGGACCTTGGAAGTATTGTGTGTCTTGATATTGCTTAGTAGTAGTATAGGGACCTCTTAGTTTAGAAGTGAATTTGGATCTTGGGATTGTATTTGACAATCTTGGGATTTTTGTGAAGTTTGTGTCTAGAGACTGCATTGGTAGCTTTGGGATTTTTTGAATAGTTTGGATCTTGGGATTGCACTTAGCAGTCTTGAGACTTTCTGTGAAACTTGTGCTTAAGTAGTTTGAATCTTGGGATTGCATTTGGCAGCCTCAGAATTTTTCGTGAATCTTGTGTTTTGGAAGTTTTATTGTGTCTTGAACCTGCAATTGGCAGTTTGGGGAATTCTTGAAGGGATTATGGTGTTACTAAGCACTGGTAGCACAGGGATCTGCGCAAAGTTAATTTTTAGGAATGACAGCTATCGTGAGTGTAGTGGACACCATGGTCCGGAAGGAGAGTGGAGTCTCAAAGTTAGGAAAATGGGCAGCAAAGAAGGGAAAGTGTCCATGTTAGCCGGGATGTTTTAAAACTGAGGATCCAGTTGCTTCTGTGTTGTGAAACATATGTAGAATACTGTCAGAAGTTTAAGCCAAAGGAGAGTAAGAAGGATGCTTGTGCAGCCTGGGGACTGTGGTATGTATGTTGTGACATGCAGGAAGTGTTAAAGGAATGTAGAGAAAGGCGTAGTGAAGAGCTGAAGGAAAAAGAAGGTAACAACAGTGAAATAAGGCAGCAGTTTGAAAAGGAATGTGCAAAAGTGAAGGTTTTAGAAGAGAAATGTGCAGAGAAAGAGAAGGAGAAGTGTGATTTTGTTGCAGAAAAATGGAGGTTAACAGCTTTTCTTTAAAAAGTCCAGGAGGAAGATGATAGAGCTATAGTCGGGCTGAACAAGCAGAGAGGGAATTAGAAGGGACAAAAGCACAGTTAAAGGAAGCCCAGTCAGCAGCACACTTCTTGGCGGACCAAAACCGAACAGCTAAGGATGCGGTCAGTCATGAAACATGCAAAGTGACCATTCAGAAATTGAGGGAGGAACTCAATGTGCATAGAGGCTTGGTAGCCGCTGTGTGGGCTGAGGACTTCCCAGAGCCAGAATTGAAAACTTTTGCCCCCTGGAAATCTAAATTTCCCATAGATGCGCTTCCTGAGGTTCCCTTCAATCTCATGTGGCAAGAGCCTGAACCCCTTGCCCCGGTGGTGAGTCGCCAGATCGATCGCCAAAGAGGAAGAGGTGGCCAAGCTCATGAGGAAGGTAGGGAAATGATTAGGTGGACCCCTACTCAGGCATAAGCAATAGCAGAACAGCTAGGTCCGCTGAGCCGTGATACAGCTGTGTCATGGATGGCCAGAGTCTGGCAAATGTATTCGACTGTGGATGGGGTAGATTTGACACAGTTGGCTCGGGCTAGCACCTCCCTCACTGATGCACAGACCCTGGAAGTGGGGCTTAGCATGGTGGACCTTCAGGGCGCTACTTGTAGCGACTGGATGAAGGCTGTGCTGAGGGTGATGGTTCCGGGGCAGAGCCCAAATCGATTATTCCTCCTGGAGGCTCAGGCCCCCGGGGAACGACCTGAAGTCTATGTAAATGGAAAGAAGCTGTTAGGAGCCCTAGAAAATGTGGTGACCCCAGTTCAGAAGAATGGGCGCATAGTGATGCAGTATGACAACACAGATTTCATCGAGGCAGTATACATGGGATTGAATCCCCAAAATAGAATGGCAATGGGTCGGATCAACCTTAACCAGACCATGTGGAACGAGTTATCCACGGGCATAAGACAGGTAGCTGACCTTATACAAGACATGGAAGGACTGCTGGAGGGGCTCAGCAAGCCTCCAGAGGCACCCCCCTGTATGAAAGCAGCCACTGTGGTTGCTAACCCAGAGCCCACAGAAGGCAATGCCTCCCTTAAGGAGCACTGGCAACCCAAGTCAGAGAGAAATGCCTGGCATCAAGGTAACCCAGGAGAGGAGAGTTCCTCTTACCAGCCCAGAAACTTCTATCCCTTCCCCTGGAATGTTCAGGATCCTGTAGGATTCACCAGAAGCCCCCCTCCATGGCCAGGTTTCCAGGACAGGGCTTGGAGTGAGATACTGATATTCACCAATTTGTTTTGGGGAATGTATTTCACCCACCTCTCCATGTGGCTCCCCCACTCTGCCCTAACCAGCAGCAATGGTTCCTGGCCTCTGCACGTGTAATCTAGCCTGAAGTAACCCTCCACCCCCCTGTTTTGTTTGTTTTGTTGAAAAGAGGAATACAGTAAGGATGGTTTTTGAATGATAGAGATCATGCTTCAGTGCTGATGTGAGTAATTTGTGTGTGCGCTTGACTTGACTATGTGGGTTGTGTGAGTAGGGATGCATGTATATTAGGGATGGGCGAACAGAACAGAGTTCGGAAATTTGGTTCAGTTCAGTTTGAAATTCGAGTTCGGAAATTTGGTTCGGTTCGATTTGGTTTGAAATTTGAGTTCAGTTCGGAAGTTCGGTTCGGACGACCGAACAGACCGAGTTCGATCGAATTCCAAACTTCCGAACCAAGTTCGGACATTCAAAACCAGGTTTTTTGGTGTGTGTTGCCACTAGGGATGGGCAAACAAAAAGGAGTTCAGAAATTCGGTTCGGTTCAGTTTGGTTTGAAATACGAGTTCGGTTCGGAAGTTCGGTTCAGTCAACCGAACAGACCGAGTTCGGTCCGAACTCCGAACTTCCATACCGCGTTCACCCATCCCTAATGTATATTTGTATACTTCAGAAGATCCCTCATGTGGGATATGTGAGTATGGATAGCAGTGGCCATAGTGCCCAGAGGTGTTCAGCTTTGATAAATTCTGAGTTCTGCAAGAATTCATGAGATGGTAGCTATCATTCTCTGGCTCTAAGGTTTTGTAAAAGAGAGATGGTGTTTGTTTCTTACAGCAAGAGGTTTCTTTGTAAAGCAGTTAAACTTATCAGCTCACAGTGAAGTTCCCTAGCAGGGAGGTCATTTTCAGGTTAAATGAAAAGGACTTTTCAGGGTGTTGACAACCCTGAAGAGAGATTTTCTTCCCCTTTGGCTGATGTGTTGGTGTATGCATTTATGTGTGCAAGCTTGATACTGAGTATATCTTCAGGAAATGGAGGATGTATACCTGCTTTATGTGAATATATGTGCCCTCCTGTGTGCGATGAAATTGTGTGAGCACATGTCCAGGTGTGAGGGATGTTTTGTATGAGGCTTGGGGGGGGGGCTCCCTGTGGGTATGCCTGTGGGACTGCAGAGGTCTGTGTGTGTGTGTGTGTGTGTGTGTGCACGCGCACGTGTGCACTTGAGGATTCTTGCTTGATGGTTTGGGGATGAGCAGAATTGCTGACGTCTGACTTTTGATGTTGCTGCTATAGTCCTGGAGAGGCCCTGATGGTATGTGTATGATGGCAGCTTGACATTGGCTGACATAAGCTTATTTTTGCCCCCTAAAAGAAGAAGTAAAATACACTATTGGCTATTTGAACTAAGACACACACACCCTCTTTATACACTCCAGAGTTTTGTTGCTAGTGTCCTTTGTGTAATAGAGAAGGTGCTTTCCCTTGGATTTCTAAAAAAACAAATTGATATGGTTGCTTATGTGTATTAGAGGCAGTAGCCCTGTGATCCAATGCCATAACCGGTTCTGAAGTATAATTTGGGATGCTTGGAGGCTCCCTGGGACCTTTTTGCAGTACTTGATATCGCTGTGCTAACCTGCTGCAGCGTGGGAATGCTGTTTTCTTTTAATGTGCTTTAAGGTGTTCCTGGACTGCTTGTCATGAGGCGCTCCAGCAAGAGCGCTTCCTGGCTACTGCTGGACACCTTCAGAACTCGTCATGATTTCCATTGTAAGGTGCCCATTGAGAAGCTGCAGCCATTTGGGACATGATGGGGGGAGACAAACATCCCTCACCCTTTCCTCTTTCACCTCTTTATCTTTATTCATTCCTCAGAAACCGTGGTCATCTTGGACACAATGGGGGGAGACAGGTTCCATTCTGGGACCATGCCCCACTGTGTTTTCTTCCATCTGATGTTAACCCTGGGAACTCCTTGCTCCTGTGTTGTGCCAGTGTGCCAGTGTTTTGCCAGTGTTTTCTGTGTTTCCCTGTGTTTGGGGTTTATACATTATTTATTTTAAGCTTTATGTGCATGTAGACTGTGTTTTCTTCCATCCGATGTTAACCCTGGGAACTCCTTNTGACAACACAGATTTCATCGAGGCAGTATACATGGGATTGAATCCCCAAAATAGAATGGCAATGGGTCGGATCAACCTTAACCAGACCATGTGGAACGAGTTATCCACGGGCATAAGACAGGTAGCTGACCTTATACAAGACATGGAAGGACTGCTGGAGGGGCTCAGCAAGCCTCCAGAGGCACCCCCCTGTATGAAAGCAGCCACTGTGGTTGCTAACCCAGAGCCCACAGAAGGCAATGCCTCCCTTAAGGAGCACTGGCAACCCAAGTCAGAGAGAAATGCCTGGCATCAAGGTAACCCAGGAGAGGAGAGTTCCTCTTACCAGCCCAGAAACTTCTATCCCTTCCCCTGGAATGTTCAGGATCCTGTAGGATTCACCAGAAGCCCCCCTCCATGGCCAGGTTTCCAGGACAGGGCTTGGAGTGAGATACTGATATTCACCAATTTGTTTTGGGGAATGTATTTCACCCACCTCTCCATGTGGCTCCCCCACTCTGCCCTAACCAGCAGCAATGGTTCCTGGCCTCTGCACGTGTAATCTAGCCTGAAGTAACCCTCCACCCCCCTGTTTTGTTTGTTTTGTTGAAAAGAGGAATACAGTAAGGATGGTTTTTGAATGATAGAGATCATGCTTCAGTGCTGATGTGAGTAATTTGTGTGTGCGCTTGACTTGACTATGTGGGTTGTGTGAGTAGGGATGCATGTATATTAGGGATGGGCGAACAGAACAGAGTTCGGAAATTTGGTTCAGTTCAGTTTGAAATTCGAGTTCGGAAATTTGGTTCGGTTCGATTTGGTTTGAAATTTGAGTTCAGTTCGGAAGTTCGGTTCGGACGACCGAACAGACCGAGTTCGATCGAATTCCAAACTTCCAAACCAAGTTCGGTCATTCAAAACCAGGTTTTTTGGTGTGTGTTGCCACTAGGGATGGGCGAACAAAACGGAGTTCAGAAATTCGGTTCGGTTCAGTTTGGTTTGAAATACGAGTTCGGTTCGGAAGTTCGGTTCAGTCAACCGAACAGACCGAGTTCGGTCCGAACTCCGAACTTCCATACCGCGTTCACCCATCCCTAATGTATATTTGTATACTTCAGAAGATCCCTCATGTGGGATATGTGAGTATGGATAGCAGTGGCCATAGTGCCCAGAGGTGTTCAGCTTTGATAAATTCTGAGTTCTGCAAGAATTCATGAGATGGTAGCTATCATTCTCTGGCTCTAAGGTTTTGTAAAAGAGAGATGGTGTTTGTTTCTTACAGCAAGAGGTTTCTTTGTAAAGCAGTTAAACTTATCAGCTCACAGTGAAGTTCCCTAGCAGGGAGGTCATTTTCAGGTTAAATGAAAAGGACTTTTCAGGGTGTTGACAACCCTGAAGAGAGATTTTCTTCCCCTTTGGCTGATGTGTTGGTGTATGCATTTATGTGTGCAAGCTTGATACTGAGTATATCTTCAGGAAATGGAGGATGTATACCTGCTTTATGTGAATATATGTGCCCTCCTGTGTGCGATGAAATTGTGTGAGCACATGTCCAGGTGTGAGGGATGTTTTGTATGAGGCTTGGGGGGGGGGCTCCCTGTGGGTATGCCTGTGGGACTGCAGAGGTCTGTGTGTGTGTGTGTGTGTGTGTGTGCACGCGCACGTGTGCACTTGAGGATTCTTGCTTGATGGTTTGGGGATGAGCAGAATTGCTGACGTCTGACTTTTGATGTTGCTGCTATAGTCCTGGAGAGGCCCTGATGGTATGTGTATGATGGCAGCTTGACATTGGCTGACATAAGCTTATTTTTGCCCCCTAAAAGAAGAAGTAAAATACACTATTGGCTATTTGAACTAAGACACACACACCCTCTTTATACACTCCAGAGTTTTGTTGCTAGTGTCCTTTGTGTAATAGAGAAGGTGCTTTCCCTTGGATTTCTAAAAAAACAAATTGATATGGTTGCTTATGTGTATTAGAGGCAGTAGCCCTGTGATCCAATGCCATAACCGGTTCTGAAGTATAATTTGGGATGCTTGGAGGCTCCCTGGGACCTTTTTGCAGTACTTGATATCGCTGTGCTAACCTGCTGCAGCGTGGGAATGCTGTTTTCTTTTAATGTGCTTTAAGGTGTTCCTGGACTGCTTGTCATGAGGCGCTCCAGCAAGAGCGCTTCCTGGCTACTGCTGGACACCTTCAGAACTCGTCATGATTTCCATTGTAAGGTGCCCATTGAGAAGCTGCAGCCATTTGGGACATGATGGGGGGAGACAAACATCCCTCACCCTTTCCTCTTTCACCTCTTTATCTTTATTCATTCCTCAGAAACCGTGGTCATCTTGGACACAATGGGGGGAGACAGGTTCCATTCTGGGACCATGCCCCACTGTGTTTTCTTCCATCTGATGTTAACCCTGGGAACTCCTTGCTCCTGTGTTGTGCCAGTGTGCCAGTGTTTTGCCAGTGTTTTCTGTGTTTCCCTGTGTTTGGGGTTTATACATTATTTATTTTAAGCTTTATGTGCATGTAGACTGTGTTTTCTTCCATCCGATGTTAACCCTGGGAACTCCTTGCTGCTGGGTTATGTCATGCCACTGGCCTACTGTCCCCCTGGTTGCGCCTACCATCCCCCTGGCTGCGCCTACCGTCCCCCTGGCTCCATCCACTGTCCCCCTGACTCCGCCCCTAGGCCCACCGGCCTGGCCTTACTGCCCCAGTGCCCCTCTAACAGCAAAACCCACCAGCTGCCGCTGCAATGACCCACCAGGTGTGATCTCAAAAGGACATTAAGTGCCCCATGTATCCAAATCTCACCTAACTCAGTCTTCCTGTCTCTTTGGAAAACCCCTAGCCCTATGTTGATACTTTTTCACTCCTTTAGAAACACAAAAGACCCTATGTTTATGCTCTTCTGTTTCTCAAAGATCCTTCTGGCGGTTTCCCCTTGTTTCACTCTGGACATCTCTGAAAATCCTTTCTCAGACCCCCGGCACCTCCCTGATTCTTTGTGCAAGTTCCTATAACTGCCCCAGGTTTCCCTGTCCAAGTTGAGTTGCTCTTGAACATGGACACGTGCAGATTACTCTGTATGGGACCATCTTAAGGAATAAGGATTACTCCCAGACCCCCCTTCATATGTCATCTTCACACCTCCCCCCGCCCCCGAATATCACAGAATCTAAGGAGCCACTGTCTCCTTGCAACAGCCAGGATAGGTAACCACTTTCCTTTGGGATTTTTGCCACCCATTGACCCCATCTCTCTCTTATTCTCTCTCCCACCCCTCACCTAGTTACTTTCACTTTCCCAGCCACTGCTTATATTACTGAGCCAGCCAAACTGGAGGCTTGTCTTTGTATTATATTGTGTGGGTGTGGTTAGGTGTGTAATAAAGAACCCCTTTTTCTTGAAGCACCTCATTTCCTGTCTGGTACTTTGGGAAGGGGTACCCCCCTAATCAAGAGTAGCGTGCAACATCTCGGACTGATCATTTTGGCACAAGTGACTCCACACTTGAAATAATTTGGCTAATTCCCCCTAAATTTAAGAGGTCGTTTGGATATTGGGGTACTGGCCCCCAATGTTCACTCGTGGGAGTGGTCATATGTCTAACAATACCCAACAAATTTCCAGTACCTGAATCAACCCAACAACTTTGGGTACCAGTTGACATCTGATTTCAACCTAATTCGGATAACTGATGTCCCAAAATGTTGATTTCTTGTCCCGATGTTTTTACTTCCATACTGATTTTTTGACTTTCAATACCTATTTTTTCGTTTTTTGTCCTGGAAAGTTGACTTCTGGTCCTGGAATGTCAACTTCTGGTCCTGATTTTTCAACTTCTAGTCCCATTTTTTAAATTTTCCTTTATGATTTTTCAATTTTCCAACCCAATATATTGATTGGTAAATAGAAACTCAAAAAATTGGTACTGGAAATTATTATTCCATAGAAACTGATCTCGTGTTCTCTGGGAACTGTTCTGTCTCCGATCTCTCCTTCAAGCCCTATCCCATATCTGACCATTGTGGCAAAATGGGATTTGCCCCCACAGACCTCCCTTTGCGGGAACTGTGAAACAGGCTCTGCTGAATGCATAGGCCGGTGACCAAGTAGATTTGGGACTTCCTCATTCCTGAAATTCCTAAGGTGGGGGGGAGGGCTCTATACCTGAAACAGGTGACATTGGAAGATCAAATCACAGAAGGCTGACCCTCCTGGACAAATCAGAAAGAAGGTCAAGGATGCCTTAAAAGGACCAACACAGGCATTTTGACTCTCTCTCTGGACTCACTGACTGGATCTCTAGTAGACGCTGCTAGGCTGGTGACCTCCCTGCCTGGAGGCACTCATGGACTATATGGCTTAACAGTAACTCTGACCTTTGCCAGAAGAAGAACTTGGACCCCATAGGAAAACCATCCCCGATCAGAACCAGTGTGAGTACCTTGCTGGCTACCTCAGCCACAGTTATAGGAAGACGCTTTCCAAATGGGCTACTATGTCCACAGGACTGACTCTGATTGCTCAAGGGGTTATCACCCCCTAGTTCTATGTTTTTATTCCTTTTTATATGCATCAGAAAAGTCTAAGTTTTCTTTTTATCCTACTCTGTGTGTGTGTGTGTGTGTGTGTGTGTGTGTGTGTTTTATTGGCTGACCATTAAACGCCTCATTAGGCCAAGCTACTAAAGAGGGGGAAATCTACCTATTTGGCTGGAAGCCAACAGCTTTGGAACCAAGGGAAGCCTCCTGTGGGTAGCTCAGGGGATCTGCCTCCAACGCAGAGAAGGAAATCCCAGGAACAGAGTGCCAGGAAAGGGGAGTGGTTTGGGGAATCTGTAAGGCTTATGCCTTTTGGGGTTCACATTTCCTGAGTGGTGTGAATACCCACGGGGAGACATGCAGGTGGTGGCAGTGGAATATCAAGGATTTGGGGGGTTTGCCAGCTGTGGGAACCCTGGTCAGAGATTTGGAGAAACAAAGTGAGGTGGGTGGCCCAGCTGTATAGCGCCCCCTACAAGCACACGCACCTGAGACTTCACATCCACCTGAATGTTTGTTTGTTTTCTCCCCTGTCTCTCCCACTGTCCCCTCTCCCTGTCTCCCCCTCATTGCCTTTTAGATTGTAAGCCACAGGCAGGGACCGCATTTATTTCTATGTTCTGTACAGCACCAGGCACATGGCTGGCACTATATAAATGTTTATAATAATAATAATAATAATTAATAATCTCACTGCTCCCGCTCCTCTTCCCCATCTCCCCATCCCTTCCACGATCTGCAGGTCATTGTGCCCCAGGACTTTGCCCCTTAGTCATCTCCCCTTAGTCATCTCCTCCTCCTCCCCTGATTCTGCCGTCTCCAACTTCAACCCCTCTCTTGCCTCCACCCTTGACTCCCTTGCCCTCCTCTCCTCCCAACCAGGTCACTCCTGTAACCTCGCCCTTGGCTCACCCTCACCATTTACCATCTCCGCTCCTGCACCCGGGCTGAGGAACGCCTCTGGTGCAAATCCCACTACCATGCTGACTTCCTCCACTTCAAACTCTGTCTCTCTCCGCTCAACTCTGCTATCTCCCTTGCTGTACAGCAGTACTATGCCTCCCACATTGAGTCCTGCTCCCGGAACTCTCGCCGCCTCTTTTCCACCTTTGACTCCCTTCTCAAGCCCCCCTGTCCTCCTCCTCCCTCTTCTCTCTCCGCTCAGGATCTTGCTCTCTTTTTCACCTCTAAGATTGACAATATCTGCCTGGATATTGCTTCCAAGTCCTCTCCCCCTACTACTCCACCCTCTCCCTTCCCCCCAACCTCTATCCTGTCCGTCTTCCCTCCCGCCTCTCTTGAGGAAATCTCCCTGCTCTTCTCCTCCAACCCCTCCACTTGGCCCCTGAACCCCATTCCTTCCCTCCTCCTGACCTCCATTGCCTCCACCACCGCCCTTCCCCTCCTGCACATCATCAACCTCTCCCTCTCTACCAACTCCTTCCCCTCTGCCTTTAAACATTCCACTGTCTCCCCCATCCTCAAAAAGTCCACGCTGGATCCCTCAGAACCCTTTAATTACCATCCTGTCTCGCTCCTCCATTTTGTCTCCAAGCTCCTTGAATGGGTTGTTTACTCTCATTGCCTAGACCTCCTCTCTCCCAACTGCTCCCTTGACCCCCTCCAATCTGGTTTCAGCCCCCCTTACTCCACTGAAACTGCTCTGGCTAAGATCACCAATGATCTTCTTGTGGCTAAATTTAACCCCCTTTACTCTATTCTTGTCTTCCTTGATCTCTCTGCTGCCTTTGACATTATTGACCACTTGCTCCTGCTTGAATCACTCCACTCCCTGGGATTCCAGGACTCTGTCCTCGACTGGTTCTCCTCCTACCTCTCTGACAGCTCCTTCAATGTATCTCTTCCTAACTCCTCCCCCTCCTCCTCCCTACCCCTGTCAGCCGGGGTTCACCAAGGCTCTGTCCTTGGTCCTCTCCTCTTCTCTATTTACACCCTATCCCTAGGCAAACTCATTGCCTCCCATGGTTTCCAATACCACCTATATGCTGACAACACTGAACTCTATCTCTCCACTCCTTCCCTCTCCCCCTCTCTTCAAGCTCGTCTCACCAACTTTCTCTCTGGTATCTCTGCCTGGATGTCTCAACACCAACTCAAACTGAACATGGCGAAAACTGAACTCCTGATCTTCCCTCCCAATCCTTCCTCTCCCTCTTCCCTGTCAATTGCCATTGATGGAGTCTCCATCTTCCCTGTCCCCCAAGCCCACAGCTTGGGCTTCATCTCCGACTTGCACATTACCTTCAAATCCTATATTGACTCGGTTGCCAAATCCTGCCGCTTCTCCCTCCACAACATTGCTAAGATCCATCCTTTTCTGTCTGTCTCCTCTGCCAAAACTCTCATTCATGCCCTAGTTATTTCACGCCTTGACTATTGCAACCTCCTCCTCGCTGGCCTTCCCCACTCTCAGCTTTCTTCCCTTATCTCTGTTCAAAACTATGCTGCCAGGATCATCCACCTAGCCCGTCGCTTTGACAACGTGAACCTCTCCTCTCCTCTCTCCACTGGCTGCCTCTTCCTGAGCGCATTCTTCACAAGCTCCTTGTCTTCACCTACAAAGCCCTTCACAACCTCGCTCCCCCTGACCTCTCTGCCCTGCTCTCCCTCCGAACCCCTGCTCGAGCACTCCTCTACTCCTCCATCCCCTCCCTCACCCTCCCATGCCTCCCCCACTCCCTCAACCACCTTCGTCCCTTCTCCCTTGCTGCCCCGCATACCTGGAACTCCCTCCATGCCCTCATCCACCTGGCCCCCACCCTCCACACTTTCAAGTCCCTCCTCAAAACCCACCTCTTCCGCTCCACCCTTACTAACTCCTGCTAACCATTCCCACCCAGGATTATCCCCCACCTGCTATCTGTAAACTCCCAACTTACTGAAACCAAGCCAAGAACATATACCTGAGCTTTTGCATCCTCATGAATGTCGCATCCCTCGTCTCTCTCTCTGTTCCCCCTTCCCTGTCTCCCCTCCCCCTGTCTTTAGATTCTAAGCCCTCGGGCAGGGACTGTGTCTATATTATTCTTTGTAAAGCACCAGGTACATTGCTTGTGCTATATAAATTCTAATTCTAATTCTAATTCTAATTCTAATAATAATTCTAATAATAATAATAATAATATATGTTAGTATAGATTGTTATGGAAATTAATTATAAATGGTTCATAGTTGAAATGGTCAGTGGTGGAGATGAAATGGGTAGCTGATTTGCTACTCTCAGGTAATACTTGCATTTTTGGGTACTGCTTTGGGCACTCAACGGGCTACACAGTTACCAATCGGATACCCAGAAACTAAAAAAATACGGATTTCTTTTTTAGTTTCTGGGTACCCAATCGGTAGTTGAGCAGCCTGTCAAGTATTCAAAGCAGTACCCAAAAATGCAGGTATTATCTGAGGGTAGCAAATCAGCTACCAGTTTCAGCTCTACCGTGACCATTTTGACTAATAGCCAAGAACTTACCCAATCCTTATTTACACCAAGCTATTCTATTGACCTTCACATCTGACAAAAATTCCAGAAGTTAATTGTACACTGAGTGAAAAAGTACTTCCTTTTGTTTGCTTTAAATCTAATGTCAGTTAGTTTCCTAGAGTGTCCTCTAGTTCTATATTGTTAGAGAGTAAAAATTTGCTCTCTATATATTTGTTGCACACCCTCATGATTTTGTAAATTTTTATCATGTCCCCTCTCAGCCGTCTCTTCTCCAGGCTGCAGAGCTTTAATCTATCACACTTCTCCTCATACAGAAGTTGTTCCATACCCTGAATTATTTTTGTTGTCCTCCTCTGCACCTTTTCCATTTCTACTTTATCTTTTTGAGGTGGGGAGACTAGAACTGCATGCAATAGTCAAGGTGTGGTCATGCCATAGATTTATATGATGATGTTATAATATATTTTATTCTCTGTCCATATCTGAATAATTCCTAATTGGGGATTCAGCTAAACTAAGAGCCATAGTGAGCTAGACCAGTCCCCTTCATGCAGCCACTAGAAAGTGGGGATCCTGGTGCCTGTTCAGTCCCCTCCATGCTGAAACTGGTGTTTCTGGGGAAAGGAGGATGGAGAACCTCAGTCAGTCCTGGGAAAGGAGGGAAGAGAGACCCCATTCTGGCTGGCAAATGGCCGGGGGGGGGGGCATGAGAAGGTCAGCAATAGAGGTTCAGGCCAGTAGGGGTTAACTTGATTTGTGGGGAGGGTTGCTGTGAAACAGTATTTGTGAGGATTTTAGGGTGGTGGGTGGGAAGACTGTTGTGCAATTTGATTTTTAATTTGATTCTGTGGGCAGTGCATCATGGCTTTGGAGACAGCATTCTGAGTTTACGTTTTGTATGTTTCCTGTATGGCAAAAATATGATGCAGCTTCATGCCAAGTAGCAAATATGCATAAATACAATTTAAGAAAATTATGCAGGTTTTCCCTGCTTAAGTGAACTTGCAGAATTTTACTTTCACAGTTGCATAATTTGGGAATTTTTTTTAGTTCAATGAACACAGATCCCTGGATTATATCTTAGTGTTCCTACTTTTCTTAAGATTGTCTCCTTCAGAGATGGACCTAATGTAGGCTGGAGAAGTGACACAATTCAAGGAGCTGGTTTTGATCTACAAAGCCCTAAATGGCTTGGGGCCAACATATCTGAAAGTCCACCTTCCCTGTTATCTCTAAGGTCAACAGAGAACAGCCACCTGCTCATTCCATCATGTTGCCAAGTGAGTACAACCAAAGCCCATAGTGAGGCTTTCTTGGTGACTGCCCCACAGCTCCGGAATTCCCTTCCCTTAGAAGTTCAAGCCTGAGCATCTTCCAGTGAAGGTGTAAGACCTTCCTATTTGGCCAGGCATTTGATGGGCAGGGATAGACTTTGGGGGGATGGGGGTATATACTGTTGTTTTGTTTATGATTGTAACCCACCCTGAGCCCTCAGGATAGGGTGGGATATAAGTCCCAATAAATAAACAAATAACTCAGGTGTTTGCTGCATGGATTCCCATATAAAAGACTCTTGAGAAACTTAACAAGTCATGGGATAGGAGGTAGAGTCTTACTATGGATTGGTAACTGGTTAAAGGCTAGGAAGGAAAGAGTAGGACTGAATGGTCAGTTTTCACAATGGAGAGATGTAAAAAGTGCTGTGCCCCAGGGATTTGTACTGGGACCGGTGCTGTTTAATGTATTCATTAATGTTCTCAAAAACAACGTTAAGAGTGAGGTGATCAAATTTGCAGACGACACCAAGTTATTCAAGGTAGTTTAAACACGAGCAGACTGTGAAGAACTGCAACATGATTTTACGAGACTGGGTGCCTGTGCATCTAAATGGCAGATGAGATTTAATGTGGACAAGTGCAAAGTGATGCACAGAGGGAAAAAATAACCCAAACTATGAATACACAATGCTGTGTACTAAGCTAGGAGTTACCACACAGGAAAAGGATCTGGGAGTGATTGTGGACAATATACTGAAATCCTCAGCCCAGTATTCAGCAGCAGTCAAAAAGCAAACAGAATTTGTATGAGTTATTCACAACGGGATAGAGAATAAAACTGAGGATGTCATAATGCCTCTATACAAATCAATGGTGCGACTGTACCTGGAATATTGGGTGCAGTTCTTCTCACCCCATCTCAAAAAAGACGTAGCTGAACTAGAAAAGGTACAGAGAAGGGCAACGAGAATGATAAAGGGTATGGAACAGCTTCCGTACAAAGAGAGGCTTAACAAGCTGGGTCTCTTCAGCTTAGAGAAGAGAAGACAGAGAGGGGACATGATAGAGGTTTATAAAATCTTGAGTGGTGTGGAATGAGTTGACAGGGAATGGTTATTTACCCTCTCAAATAGTACTAGAACTAGGGGACACTCCATAAAACTAGCTGCCGGCAGATTTAAAATAAATAAAAGGAAGTACTTTTTCACAATGCATAATTAACTTATGGAATTTGATACCAGAGGACATTTTCCAGGCCAGTAGTATAGCTGGGTTTAAAAAAGGACTAGATAAGTTCTTGGAGAGTAGGTGCATTAATGGCTATTAACCATAAGTAGTTTATGGGATGAACATCTTACTGTCGGGAGCTGGGAGTGAACAACAGGGAATGGATTGCCCATTGTGGCTATTGGTTCTTCTCCCATGTGATTGAGATTGGCCACTGTCAGAGGACAGGATGCTGGGCTTGATGGATCACTTGTCTGACTCAGTATGGCACTTGTAGCAGGGAGCAGTTCTGTGAGGCTGCTGTCCCTTTAAGAGGGGGGCTGTGTGGGTCAGCCAGAGGGCTGAGCATGCCTAGGGGTGTGGCAGAGACATCCCCATAGCTGGGGGATCAACCATGGCAGCTCATTTGCCTAATGGCTGCAGCTCTTATCTGCTCAACCCAGGTGGCTGATAGCAGTTCCCACCCCTTCCTTCTAAAAGGACTAGATCAGCACCACTGGCTGGGGACAGGAATTGCCATTCCTGAGGGGACTGTCCTGATAGATTCCCTCTAGGGGTTTGTTTGCTGCCCCAGACCCCCACCCCCCATGGAATGAGGACCAGGCTGCCAATCATAGGGCTGGTCAGGCCCAGCCAGTCCCCTGCATGACCCACTGCCAGACTCCAAACCTGCCTGCAAGCTGTTCCTCTTAACCTATTTCTCCAGGCCACAGTGATGGGGAACGCACAGGGCTGACCCCTGTAATTTGTTCCACTGCCCAGCTGTAAAAAGCTTTTTTTCTAATACTTCCCTTAGTTTTAAGTCTTGTCCTCAGCAACCCAGAGGACAGCTGGCCCCTGTTTTCCTTATGTTTATGGTGTCCTTTTACATATTTGAAAACTACCCATGCCCCCTTCCTCCCTGCCCCTTACCTTTCTCTAGCCCAGATCTTCCCGAGCTCTTCAAACCCTCCTTGGAGGTCTTGCCTTTCAACCTCTCATCTCTGCTGCTCTTCTGTGAATCCATCCGTGTTCTTAAAGGGAGGAGGAGGAGCTCCAAACTGGGCACGGTACCAAGGGTGGTTGGGGGCCCACGCTCTGGTGGAGCTGGGTCACTGGGAGAGAGGGTGGGTGACGAGGGCTCCCATCCTGACCTAGCTGCACCCCTTGCAGCACTCTACATGAGACCTGATCAGTGCTACTGCATAGAGGAACAATTACTGGTTTTACAAGGGAGACTCCTGCGACTGCAAAACCGAGATTAGCCTTTTCCTGCTCCAACTTGCTGTGCTGCTACTTGGGATCATGTGCCTAGAGAACACAGGTTGGGACATTAATGGCAGGGAACAGAAGGAAAAGCAGGATTTCAGTTTGAGCGGGGAGGTTCTGTGTGTCTAACCTCCTGCACACGCCCCCCCTACTTTTGAGACCCTCCACTGTCTCAAAGTGGAATCCATCCCCCTGCCCCATTCTGTGTGTGTAACCTGCGTACGCCTCCCTGCTGGTGGGACCCACCAGCATCTCAAAGTGGAACTCCCACACCTCATTCTGCGTGTGTAACTGAAGATTTCCCTCCTGCTACGGGCACTGTCCCAAGCTCCAGCCTACCAATAAAACTCTGCCTGGCCCTGGGCCATCTCTCTTATTCTGTATTTCAAGCCTTTTGCCACAGGCCAAGAAGCATCGACTCGCTTGCCAGCTGCTCCAGTAAAGGTTGTTCAAGTGGGGTGGATGCTGAGTTCTCACACCCTCCAGCAGACCAGGTAGAATGGGACACAACTAGTCTGAGCCAAGTTACCCCATTTCCTGTATTTTATGGGGCAGCTCCTTGGAACAGGATTCCCTTGTCACCACTGCCCCCAGAGGACCTTTATTTTGTAACCAAGCCAAAAACGTGTACCTGAGTTCCCGCATACTCATGAATGTTGCATCCCTTGTCTCTCCCTCTGTTCCCCCTTCCCTGTCTCCCTGCCCCTGTCTTTAGACTGTAAGCTCTCGGGCAGGGATCGTGTCTATCTTATTCTTTATAAACCGCCAGGTATATCGCTGGCGGTATATAAATAAATAATAAAAATAATAATAATTATTATTAAATTAATAATTAATAATTAATAATTGATAATAAATAATAAATAATAACCAGTGAGGAAACAGGATGAGAGACCCTGGGACAGAGTGGGCAGGACACTGACCCTTTAAGGATGAGATGAGGAAGCCTGGCCACACCCACTCTGCCTCGAGTGTTGCAGGAGGGGGCGGGGTATAAATTTGCTAAAATAAATAAAAAATAAATAAATATAAGGAGAGGTAATGCAGAAAGAAAGGTAGTCGCTACCTGGGAGCTGAAGGAGTCATATCTCCCTGACAAAGCCTAGCCACTCTACACTCTCCAGGGTGCTGAAGAGGATAACCAGGCAAGTGGGAGAGGCTGTGCCCAGGAGGGAGCCTCGTGCCTGGGGAAGGCTTGGCCATAGCCTGGGGCTTTGAGGAGGGTTACTATTGTGGTGCTCCTGAGCTTGTGAGAGATGACCTGGGCCTGCAGGGTGGAGGTGACTGAGCTGGCAGCCCAGGGATTGTGGACACTGAGTCTAATAAAGGACTATGGATTTGTTACCCTCTGGACTTTGCCTAGACTATGTTGGGCCCACAGGAGGGTACCCCTTTCCTCAGAGGGGGATTCAGCCTAGGCCGAGGCCAAGGCTGAATAGGCATAGCAGAGGGTTGAGCTAATTCCCTAGACACCCCCCAGCACCCCGGTGTGACCATGGGAAGACCCCCTGCTACAGCACTATTTATTTATTTATTCATTTATTTATTTATTATAAAATTTGTATGCCGCCCCCTCCTGCTAAAAGCATCTCGAGGTGGCTAACAACATATTAAAATAAACAACAATAATACAGTTAAAATGCCACAATAAAAACAAGGTACCCCCTACCCCACCCTAACCCAACCTACCCACCCCATCTATCTCAGGAAAGGCATGGTGGAACAGTCAGGTCTTACATTGTCTATGGACAGAGGGGAGGTCGATGGTCACATGGACCTTCAGTGGGAGGGAGTTCCACAGCTGCTGCGCGGCCACAGAGAACACCCTCTGCATGATTGACACCCGAAAAACCCGGGGAACCTTGAGGAGGGTGCCCCGGCTGACCACAGAGGCCAATCCAGGATCTTGAGGGTGAGGCAGTTCTGCAGATAGGTGGGGCCCAGGCTACTTAGGGCTTTAAAGGTCAACACCAACACGTTGAATTGGGCCTGGAAGACTATCAGCAGCCAGTACAGAGAGCAAAGCACAGGTGTAATGTGCTCGTGTCAGTCTGTCCCCATTAGGAGATGAGCTTCCGCATTCTGCACCAGCTGCAGTCTCCAAACCAGCACCAAGGGTAGCCTCACGTAGAGTGCGTTACAGTAGTCCAGTCTCAAGGTAATAAAAGCATGGACATTTGTGACCAGGTCAGAGTCTGAGACATACGGCTGAAGCCGATGCACCAGATGCAACTGGCAAAATGTGCCCTTCACCACAGCCACCACCTGGACATCCAGGCAGAGCTGTGGGTCCAGGAGCACCCCCAGACTCTGAACCTGAGATACTCAGGAAGGACAGTCAGAAACCACATCAATGAGCCTTTCCCACCACCATCACCTCCATCTTGTCAGGATTTAATTTCAGGCGGCTCGCCCTCATCCAATCCCCCACAGCTGCCAAACACCAGGTAAGCACTGAAACTGCCAGGCTTGAGTCGGATGAAAAGTAGAGCTATATCTGGGTGTCATCAGCATATTGAGGACACCATATGCCAATCTCCCTAACAACCTCCCCCAAAGGCTGCATATGCACATTGAACAATAGAGGGGACAAGATAGAACCCTGCGGGACTCCACACATGAGGCCCCAGGGAGAAGATGAAAATCACCTAGGACTTCCCACCCACTCAAGAACGNCCACTCAAGAACGGTCCCGCCAATCCCTGCCCGGTCCCGCAGCTGCGTCACCAACAACTCATGATCAATGGTATCAAATGCAGCAGAGAGATCTAAAAGGATCAACAGGGTCGAACAACCCTGGTCCAACTCACGGGAGAGGTCGTCGACCAAGGCCACAAGTGCAGTCTCTGTGCCATATCCAGGATGAAAGCCAGACTACAAGGAATCAAGAAAATTAAACTGGTCCAGATGTTCCTGCAGCTGCCGGGTCACCACCCATTCAATAACCTTCCCTAAAAAGGGAAGGTTAGAGACTGGCCAATAGCTGGCCAGAACGCCAGTGTTCAATGATGGCTTCTTCAGCAGGGGCTGCACCACAGCCTCCTTGATACAGTCCAGCACCCTGCTCTCCCCAAGGGAGGCATTGACAATCCCCACCAGCAATGGCCCTAATGTCTATCGACTTGACCAGCCAGGATGAGCATGGATCTAGTTCACAAAAAGTGCCTTGAACAGTCCCAACTCCCAAGAGCATCCCCCACATCTGAGAGTGACACATTCTGACATTCATCCAACAAAACAGGACAAGATGGGACTTCTACTGTCTCTGGCTCACCCACTGCTAAAAGTGTTGCGTCAAAACTGTGGTGGATTTGAGCAATTTTATCCGCAAAAAAGAACACAAACAAATCACAGTGGTCATTTGATGACTCTAAATCCAGGCGGAGGGAGGCCGGACTGACCAGCCCCCTCACCACCCGGAAGAGCTCCGCTGGGCGGGACTTAGCAGACACAATGAGGGCAACAAAGAAAACTTTCTTTGCTGCCCATACCACCATGACATAGGTACACAACCAGATTCTATGCCGCAATCGGTCAACTTCAGCACATGAGTGATACCACCATCATTCTAACTGTCACCCTTCCTGTTTAATCCACCATAGCTCCTCCGTATACCACGGGGACCTGTGTTGTCGGCAGTTCGGGAGCAGACGCCTGTGGGAGCCACCCAGCTGATGGCCTCCACCAACATGGGATTCTGCATGGTCACGAGGTCACTGAGTGAGCAGCCATCAAGATCAGAGGAAACATCCTCTAGAGTAGTCTGGAACCTTCTGGGTTCCATAAGCCATTGAGGGCAAACCATCCTAACTGGTTCCGCACCCTCCCGGGGGCCGACATGCACCAGGATATCAGCCTGGAGGAGATAATTATCCATCCATGACAAGGGCACTGATGACACCTACCCCACTAATGGATCCCCCGCCTCAAGGCCTGTGCAAAATATCATGTCCAGGGTATGTCTTCCAACATGCGTGGAGCAAAGTTCTTATGTTCTTATGTTTTACTTCAAAATCATTTACATATCAAGTGCACGAAACCAACATTATTCTGGAGTAGAAGGCAAAGTATATATTCTGGAAAAATTAGTAATATATACTCTCCTTTTCTTTTTACAATGAGTAACTGTAATATGAACAAGACATTGAGGGATACACTCATCATGTGTTCTGTTGTGGCATGACTAGAAGTAGAGAATACCTTAACTGCAGTGATAATGTTACTATAGTGGAATAGTTACATCAGATTGCTTCAACCACAGTAGTTGCTTTTGTTTTCTCACTGTTTGTTGGAATGTGCTTTGGTGCTTTCCAGACAGAGCAAAAATCTTCCACTTCCAGTTGAGATAACAGAAAATAAACAGACCTTCAAGAAATGAGCCCGTTGGTCCTCATTTTCACAAACATAGGGTTAAACATAGATGCAGTGGTGGGTCAGATGTTAGCCTGGGACTACCCTGGGGTGGGTAGGTGACTAGCTTGGGCTGTGTCCTTGGAAAATCTCTGAGGAGACAGCCCTGGCTAAGGGCCACCAATGTAGACCGATGCGGGCTATCATGTTTGTTCAGCCCTGCCATACCCACTTCATGGCAGGGGGCCACCATGGCAAGCTCTATGACTGGTCACCATAGCTGTTTGTCATGGTGGGGGGTGGGGCACTGGGGGCAGGGCATGGCATGGGCTGGCCGCCTGCACATTTGTTTAGCTCCCTGCCCTGCCCAGGTTGTGTGGGCATGGGGTGCCTCTCCAGACGTGGGCATGTTTGTTGGATGTCCTTCCCTGACCCTGGCCATGTCAGCTGCAATTTCCCATTCCAAGCTGGGTCAGAGAGTCGCTGCACTGCCCACGCATCTGTTTTTACCCTTAACAGCATCTTGTCCACAGTACAGAAGGTTTCTCTTTCCTGTTCATAGAAATTAACCCAGCCGTCACTCCAAAGATTAGATTAATTCACAGGGGCTAGGTTAATCAATGGATGATTAATCAAGATGGTCAGGGGATGCACTTCTGAATTACAAAGTTTAGGAAGGAAAGACATGAGATAAACCACTCCACAAAGAACCAGTTCTATACACTTCCTGTGTAGTATCCATTACTGGCCTTTGTTGGAGAAAGGATGCTGGACTAGATGGACTGTTGATCTGACTCAGTATGGCAGTCTTTGTGCTCTTGGC
>QEPC01002056.1:3429487-3461128 GCA_003113815.1 Sphenodon punctatus | reverse complement strand
GTGACAAAGTTTGGTGTTGGGCCAGGCTTCTGGGGTGGGTGGGTGTGCCAGTTCCCCTGAGGGCCAATTCCAGAGAGGCAGGATGAGGCCTGTGGAGCTCCACAGCCAGAGGGCTCAGGAAGGATTGTCCTAAAACAAGGCACATGCACCCTCCCTGTTTGGGCACAGGACACACTGGGACTTGGAAACAATGAAAATAAAACGGGGTCACTTACCAGTGAATTTCCTTTCTGGTAGGCTCCCTGCTTGGCACTCCTGGTCTGGGTGTGTTCTGCTTCAGCCATTCGGAAGGCATATCTCAAATGATGAAATTTGTAGACAGACCAAGTGCTGGGCACTCCCCTTGGTCTTCAGTTCAACTTCTTCCAGAGAACAGCAGTGAAATAAAGTGACCATTTTAAAAAGGAGTAGCCATGACCAGCAGATGCACCAATTTACAAAATGGTCTCTACTCAGGCTTGGGAAGTGAGAAGGAAAGCAGCAATGCATCATGCAAACAGAGCAAGCAAACAAACCATATTACAGCAACAATGTTATGTGCCGTACTTAGCACACCATAAGAGCAGCAGCAAGAAGTTCAACTTGTTCCCCAAAACATGCTACACAGCTCTGTTGCAATACAAGAGGTAGCTTCTGCTGCAACTAAACACTGAGTATTATTCATACAAGGACTAGCCATTAGTGAAAAAGGCTGTGCCAACATCCCACCAAACTGCAAATGGCAGAGCCGTTTTAAAATGAAAGGAATATACCAGCAAAGACTGAAATCCCTTCTATCCAAGCTTCTAGGTGCCCCACCCGTAAAACAAAGTAGACCGCTTACATTGACAACAACCAACAAAGAAACCAGTTTTAACCAATCGCAGCCATGGCCAGTGGGGGCCCCAGAAAATGACCACAGCCTTTGCACATATTTAGGAGAGAAGTGGGGAAAACCAGCACTGCAAACACAAACACCGAACAAGCAAAAGCAAACCAGATCTGAAGCCAACTGAACTATGTTATGTGAAGTCTTAGCACACCACAAAAGCAACAACAAGGAATGCCACTTGTCCCCCAAAACCTGCTTCACTGTTACAGCTCTGTTGAAGCCCCATTTTCCCAGCAGCCTCCTTAACCCCAGCCCCATTTTCATCAATGTCTCCCAGCAGCCCCAATCACACCCCAAGCCCCATTTTCACCAGTGTCACCCAGTAAAAGAACCAAAATTAACAAACTCACAAATGGGGATGTTTCTGACACACGTCTAGCAGCAGGGTGGGGTAATGAAGCCACAAACAGACCAAGCAGCAACTAGACCAACCAACACTCTCTCCCCACTAAAATGGAGCTCATCACCAACATGCTGAAAAAGGAGATCTCTCTTTTAACCCCACCCTAGGGGGTGGGATACAGGCAGGAAACCTAAACCCTCAGCAGCAGCTGTGCACAGGCACACACTGCCTGGGTGTTTGAGTCTCCAATCCAGAGTTTTTCAAAGCGACCCATAGGACTCTGTAGAACACTAATGGGAAAAGCAAAGTGCCTTTCTCCAGTCAGGCAGCATGGGCTCTAAACCCAGGAGCCCAAATTGCTTTTGTCCCTTAAGAGACACCTTAGAGCAGGCTCTTGCAGGAAACACTGACCCCCGCCCCCTCAGATTCTGCTTCCACATGGGCTCAAGAAGGCCCAACACAACACTGAACTCTCAGCTGATTTCTCTAAGTAAGTCTAGAGTAAGCCTAACACACATCAACATACTTTAGCTCCTTGCATCAAACATTCTTTTATAAGAATTTTCTAAACCATCTCTCTAAAAACATGCTGCTCTTGATAGTCAGGAACAGACTAACCCTTCTATGGGAGCTGGCTTCCTTTTATGCTCCAAGCCACACCCACCAATTTCCTCCTCCTGTGCGGTGGCCATCTTAGGTATCCCACATGGTAGGTGCCATCTTGTGGCCTATCCCTGTCACACCTGCAACTTCTCAACCTCATGAATGTATCCTTCTTTCTCCTGATGTTTGCTTCTCCCTCATCTCCCTTTTCCTTGTCTCTTAGATTGTAAATCCTTTGGGGTACAGACCTGTCTGTAAGTACTGACTGTTCGGTCCCAGGCACATCGCTGGCACTGTGTAATTAATAAGTCATTCAAAGGCCATGGAAATACAGAAGCAGCAACATTTGGGCCCCACTCACCTTCCCTAATGTAGCTACCTTTAGTAAAAGGGGTGTGTGTGAAGGCACAGCAGCGATCATGTCATATTATGTTAGTCAACCCCCAAACACATGATGAACAGCAAAGGATTTAAATTTTAAAAACAAACAAACCCCACAGCAAGGCAAAAACCATGATAAAATGACACACTTCTCAGAAGGGATGATTTCTGCCCCACTGAGACTGAAGCCATTCCTGTTCTGAGCCAAATCCCCACAGAAATCAGCCTGAGACACAGGTACCAGGTTTCAGCCAGTGGGTGCGGGTGTCGTTGAGCGGAGCAAGTTGCCTGGTGCCCACATTTTGACTCTGGTGCTGACAGGCCAAAGGCTGGGAGGGAGACGCCTGATACCTGGGCATGGTGGTGGTGGGGGGATCAGGGGCACCATGCGGGCCGATGCGCCAGCTTGGTTGGCTGGTTGTCCACCTTGTGACTTTTTAAAAATTAGTACAATGAACTGCTGAAAATTCTAATTAAAAACCTGAAATAAAGTCCAATGATGCTGGCAGTAGGTTTGGGGCCCAGTGTCACATGGCTAAACTGCATGAGGTGAAGCCTGTGATCCAGCTGTGGCAGAGTTCTTACCACCAAAACTGTCAGGAAGAAATGGTTCTGGCCAGGCTGCATCTCATCCATGGGCTGCTGCCCACCCATCAACACCTGCTTTTTGTGGGGGCAGCACCTCTGAGGGGCCCCTGCAATGTCCATCTGTCTGTCCAACACGCTCTGCTCATCTGCCCCCATTTTGCTGCTGCACGTTGTGTGTTTTTACAGACCCCACCCCCCATGACCCTCTCTGCCTCCCCCTGTTCTTACGTGATGAGGCCAATTTTACCGTGCTTTTTACTTTTTAAAGGCCATTGGATGGTACCAGTGTTTAGCTTCTCCCCCTTCTCCCTCCCAACCTTTGGTCTGGCAGCACCAGACAGGTCCATACCCCAAAGGACTGACAATCTAAGAGACAAGGAAAAGGAAGATGTGGGAGAGGCAAACATCAGGAGAAACAAGTATACATTCATGAGGTTGAGAACTTGCAGCTGTGGCAGGGATAGGCCACAAGATGGCACCTACCATGTGGGATACCTAAGATGGCCACCGCACAGGAAGAGGAAGTTGGTGGGTGTGGCTTGGAGCATAAAAGGAAGCCAGCTCCCACAAGAGGGTTAGTCAGTGTTTGACTATCAAGAACAACATGTTTCTGGAGAGATTGCCTAGAGAATACCAAGAAAAGAATGCCTGATGCAAGCAGTTGAGATGTGTTGATGTGAGCTAGCTGGAGACCATTTGGCTTGGCTAATCTGTCTGTAACTGCTTGTGTAAAGGTCTAGCTGGGGGTTTGGGGTCTGGTCTATGGATTATAGTGAATAAACTACTTTTGGTTTTAACTCTTGGGTGAGAGTTTTATTGGGGTACTGATCCTGACACTCAACCCATGGTCAGTTGGGGTCCTGCTGCAGCAGGTGCATATGCTTCACTTAGAACTTTTTTCCCTGTAACTGAGGGGGAGAGAATACAGCGTCCCTTATGAAACGCTTTGGAAAACATGACAGAAGGGGGTTTGCAGAAGGGATTTGGAAGTGAGAAATGTATGCAGGGAGGGAGTTCTGGGTTTAAGAACAGCACAACAAAAGAAATTAAGATGTTCAGACAAGCAAGGGGATTGTGAGTGGGTGAAGGTGGGGGCAGAAAAAGAGCAGAGCTCCTGGGCAGGAATGTGACAGGACACAAGAGTGGGGAGATATGGGGGAGCAAGGCCATAAAGAGCCTTGAAGTTGAAGCCAGAAGCTTCTGCCAAAAGCGTTCCTGTAGAGGGAGCTAGTCTAGAGAAGTGAGGCGGGGCTGAAAGTGATCAAAGCAATGGGCAAGATGGAGGATTTGGGCTGCTGAGCGTTGCATGGAGATGGGGAGCAAGATCAGAGCTGGGGAGACCACTATGGAGCAAGCAGGAGTCAAGGCAAGAGGAGTGTGGACTAGCGTTTTTGCCTAGTAAAGCAGAGCTGGATTTTAGCAATATTATACAGGCCAAAGGGACAGGATTTGACAGCCTGGATCTGAGGTGCAGAGGAGGGAGGAGTCAATGATGAATCCCAGGCTGTGTGCTTGAGCGACAGGCTAGACGGTGACACCCTCACCGAACCCTGAGAGGGAAGTAGGACACTTTTTTGGGGGTGGGGGCTGAAGAGTTCAGTCTTGGCAATTTCAAGACCACATTCGCATCTTCAATGCCGGGCTGGTCGGTACAGATTTTCTTTCTGGAAGAGACTCCTGAAGCCAAAACACGTGTAGGGTTTGGCTGATGCAAAAGCATTCCTCTGCCCTGTGCAGCTTTGTTGGCGAACACCCAGAAGTACAGAGCCGGATTTCTCTGTGTGTTTGACAGCAAACCTGTGTGTGGGGCTCCAGATTCTCTCCCGGAGCAGAGATCTGCCTGGAGCTGAAGGGGGGAATGTGGTCTAAGTTTGAGCTGGGGGCAACTTATCCAAGCAGAGATGTCAGAGAGAGAGTCAGCCACACAGGGACCAGAGTTGATGGTGGGAAATACTTAAATTCTGCAACTACGGCTACCAAACCTGGCAAATTCACTGCAAGCACTACTGCCAGTTATGCAAACTCATGGCAAGCATAACATTTGCATAATTATTCAATCTCTCCTTATATAGAGAAATTATATCCACCATACATTTCAAACCAGTTCTAAACATGCAGCAGTAACTTCATTTAATCAAAAATGACACAAAACGGACTGATCCTTGGTACAGATCCGGTACCTGGGCCCTTGTCTCTGGGAGTGTGCCCCTTTGAATGCCTCCTTCTCTGGAAAGGGGGTATAGATGTTCTATCTCCTGGCTCCCTTTCATTTATTTATGTATTTAACTTACTCACAGACCATCGCTCTAATGCTAATAAAAGTTCCAAATACAGAGAACATTGACTTTTCCTCAAATTAGTTGCCAACTAATAATCCCAATTTACTTTAACTCATCAACCAAGAAGCCATTTTATGCAAATGTACTGATACATTAAATTCCCCAGTTTTGTATATAATGAATTCTAAATTTGTACTGTAAGTTATGCATAATTGAATGAACAATTAGTCCAGTAAATTCTATAATGCAGCAATCAACTACACAAGCCAAAGGTATGTTACCCCTTCTCCCCCCCCCCCTTTCCTTTCCCTACCTACCTACCTCAGTTTCCTTCTGCTCCACCATCTCTATCTGTAGATCTGTGCCTCACCTAGGTTGCAAGCCTCTTAGGAGTAGAGGCTGGCTCTGCACACCTCCTCAAGTTCTCTGGTCTGACTGATTTTGCCTGCCCCAGACAGTGCTCAAGCAGCTGCAGCCATAGCCCTAACTACTCTCTCCTCAGCCGGGCCCTGCAAATCTCTCCTTCAGTCCCAGCCCCTCAAGCAATGCTCCAATGACTTCACCGCAGCCCCGGCCACCTTCTGTGCAAGGTGGCTGGAACCATGGGAGGTGACTCAAACTGTGAGGATCATTGCTGTTTGGGGCCATACACATCAGGGGTCTCTGGTGATACAAGACTGGATGGAGGAGGAGAAAAAACAGCTGGAGAAAGTTGTGTCATTAGCTTACAGGTGCTACTAGAAGCTGTGGGTTGCAATGACTTTACCCCCAAAAAGTGTAAAAGGGAGAAAAGGGCCCAGGACAGGGCGTTGGGGAACTCCCAGAGAGAAGGGGAGCAATGCATAGGAGGTAATAGCAATAGAAACATTGAAGGAGCAGTTCAAGAGCTACGAAGAGAATGCACTGGGAAAAGAGTTCCTGAATCCAAGGGAGCATAGCTAAGTCTTAAGGACCTCTACTCTATTTTTGTCCTCTATCTCGCTGCTGCCTTTGACACTGTTGACTGTGGCTGCTTTCTGAATTTGCTAAAGAAAGGTCATGGGTGATTTTGGCAAAGGCAGTCTGTCAAGTGGAGAGGGCAGAAGCTTGATTTAAGGGGGTCAAGGGAGGAATTAGAAGAGAGGAAATTAAGATAGCACATGTAGAAAAATAGTAAAATACAATAAATAAATAAACCACCTGCTTTGGGAGCTTGAAAACAAACGGTAGGAGCAAAATGACTATAAGCCAAGTAGGTTTTGGGAATGCAACCTCTTAGGGTTGGGGGCTGGAACAACAGCTAATGGATTGTTGTCCTGGTGACCGGTCAGGGACTTCTCCCAAGAGACTGAGATTGACCACTGTGGGAGACAGGAGGCTGTGCTTGTTGGGCCATTGGTCTGACCCAGACTTTCACTACTTACATGCTGAACAAATTGCAGGCAACAAAACTGCACTGCTAGAAGCCCATAGAGGAAGGACTTGCAAAAAAATTAATAATCAAACCTTGTGAGTACCAGGGCATGGGTTGCTGTGGCAAAGTCAGCCTGGGATAAGTATGAGATTGTGAACTGGGGAAACTATTTTCAAAGATGGTCCAATAACTGAGTTTTCATGAGACAGAGCATGTTAAAAATAAATAAATGCCCAGGTCCCTTTCCCAGACCAAGAGCTCCACCCAGATCCCTGCAACATTCAGGGCCCTGAGAAAAAGGACATCATCGTAGTTGCTCCTCCCCACCATCCCCACCTCAGAGCTCATCTCATACTCTAGTGGGGAAGACAGACACATCCAGCCAGTTTTATCGTTCAAGCATTCCTTCAGGGCAAAGGTCAAGTTGACAGGGCTTATGGGGCAGGAGATCTATAGTTGTGTGTCAGCAGCATACTGATGGTGCTTGACCCCATGCTGAGTCACACCGTCCCCAAAGGCTTGCATGTATTCACTGACCGACATGGGCACTAGGTTAGAACCATGGAGGATGCCACGTTTCAAGTCTCTCTGGGATAACACATAACCATCCATCAGCTCCAGTAATACCAGCTGGTAAAATCCTTCAGATACCAAAGCACGCCCCAACGGTCGGTTGGTGGTTTGACTCAGTTGTATCAAATACTGCTGTGACCGGTCACAATGGGGTGATCCATTCCCTGTTGTTCCAGCCCCCAACCGCAAGAGGTTACATCCCCCAAACCTACTTGACTAATAGCCATGAATGGACCTATCCTCCTAGAACTTATCCAATCCCCCTTTTAAAAGCTACACTACTGGCCGTGACCACTTTCTCTGGCAGTAAGTTAGTTGTGCACTGACCAGAAAAAAAGTGCATTCCTTTTTATAAAAAAAAGGATCTGCTACATTTTTATGGAGTGTCCTCTTGGTCTAGTGCTGTTAGAGGGGGTAAATAACCACTCCCTATTAACATGTTCCACACCACTCATGATTTTATAAACTTCTGTCATAACCCCTCTTGTCTCTTCTTCAAGCTGAGGAGCCCCAGCCTATCCAGCCTCTCATTCACCAAGATCCGTTCCAGACCCCTGATAATTTTTGTTGCCCTTCGATGTACCCTTTTCTAGTTCCACATCTTTTTTGAAAAGGGGCAAGCTGAACACCACACAGTAGTCCAGGTTTGGTCATATCATACATCTATATTGAGATCATGATATTTTCCATTTTATTCAGGAGCATCCTCCATCTATGGCCCTTGGCAGGCAGGTGCACAGGAGGGTCCCCGTGAGAGCAGTCTCCATGGTGTGGCACTCCCTTCCCTTGCGCCCAAGCCTGGCTGTCCTCCAGAGGTGATGCAAAACTTGTTTATTTGGGAAGGGATTTTACTGGCAGGGTTAGGTGGGTTGTGGG
The DNA here is from genome assembly GCA_003113815.1 of Sphenodon punctatus. Lineage (NCBI taxonomy): Eukaryota > Metazoa > Chordata > Lepidosauria > Sphenodontia > Sphenodontidae > Sphenodon > Sphenodon punctatus. The sequence goes on along the minus strand of QEPC01002056.1, from coordinate 3,453,221 downwards.
GGACATAGAGCCCTGGTGTGTGAGTTTGGGGGATGGTTTGAGATTAGTGTTGGATGTAGGAAATGGGGATAGTTTGGTGCAGGTTTTGTGTGGTGTTTGTATGGATTGTTTTTTTATGTGTTTTATATACATTGTTAGGCACCATGAGCCTTCTTTAGTTATTTATTTAGTGAAGGGTGGGATAAAGATTGAACCAATTAAATACACACATGCACAGAGTGATTTTCCTGCTTCCCCCACAAGTCATTTTCCCACTGTTTCAGTTCTACACCCAATATCTTTAATTCCCTACCATCCTATCCTCACAACAAAATGCACCTAGTTGGTTTTATAATGTGAGAGAGAGAGATATTAGGCAAATGTAAAAGAGCTAGAACTTTGCATAACTTATTCCACTTGAAGTAGTAAGTGACCCAGGAACAGATTTTTGAGAAGTGGAGGGACAGAACACACAGGACATTGACTATGCCCAATACATGGGGAAGCAATGGCATTATCACCGTCTCCACCAAAAAGCTGCATTGATGCACTGTTACATTTATTTGAAGTCCATGACTTACAGATACATGCAGATTGTTAATGCCATACTCAATAAATGATCAGTTTTACTTTAAAGAAAAAATAAAATCAAACTTTTCCTTCCGTACAATAAATGCCAATACATTGACTGAGGAACATTACTATTCTTCTATTACACAAAGGTCCAGTGGAAGCTTTAAAAGGTATAGCATTTAAGAAACTATTCTTGTGGAGAAGATAGATCGGATCATAAATTGGCTTCCAGTTATGATCTGATCTAACAGGGAAATGTTTGGAGGAGGTTGCAGTCTTCACTTAGCCCAAATCATCTGAAGTGAGATGAAGGTAGAGTAATAATAATAAACAAATAAATAAATAAAAATAATAAGCATTTATATAGCACCTTCGATGTAACTGACACTTTAGAGAATAAGGTAGACACACCCTGCCTGAGAGCTTACAATCTAAAGACAGGGGGAGGGGAGATAGGGAAGGGGGCACAGAGGGAGAGACAAGGGATGCAACATTCATGAGGATGCAGGAACTCAGGTACACGTTGGCTTGGTTACAGTAGATTGGGAGTTTGCAAATAACAGGTGGGGGAATAATCGTGGGTAGGGATGATTAGCAGGAGTTAGGAAGGGCAGAGCAGAAGAGGTGGGTTTTGAGGAGGGACCTGAAGTTGTGGAGGAAGGGGGCAAGGTGGATGAGGGTAGGGAGGGAATTCCAAGCATGCGGGGCAGCAAGAAAGATGGTACGAAGGCAGTTGGGGGAACAGGGAAGGTGTGGAGTGGATGGAAGAGGAGTGCACGCACAGGGGTTCTGAGGGAGATCAGGGCAGAGGGAGATCAGGGGGGAGCGAGGTTGTGAAGGGCTTTGCAGGTGAAGACAAAGAGCTTGTGCAGAATACGCTCAGGAAGAGGGAGCCACTGGAGAGGCGAGAGGAGAGGCTGCACGTAGTCAAAGCAATGGGCTAGATGAATGATCCTGGCAGCAGAGTTTTGAACAGAGATGAGGGAAGAAAGGTGAGAGTGGGGGAAGACCAGCAAGTGGGAGGTTACAATAGTCAAGACGTGAGATGACTAGGGCGTGGATGAGAGTTTTGGCAGAGCAGACAGACAGGAAAGGGCAGATCTTGGCAATGTTGTGGAGGGACAAGCGGCAGGATTTGTCCACGGAGTGAAGCTAAGTGTTGAAGGTAAGGTGCGAGTCGAAGATTATTATTATTATTTTATTTATTTACAAATTTATACCCCGCCCCTCCTGCAACACAGCTCGGGGCGGCTTCTAACAATAAAACACAATAAAATTCATCTAAAACAATCCAATATTACATATTAAATATTAAAACAGGGCTAGACAACTCCAAAAAGAAATAGGTAAAAACAAATGGGTAGGGGACTAAAATCTTCCCTCCCCACCCTCCCTCCCAAAGGCCTGGGCAAACAGCCAGGTCTTACAGTTCCGCCGAAATGTTAAAAGGCTTGGGGCCAGGCGAGCTTCCTCCGGAAGGGAGTTCCACAGCTGCGGTCCCACCACCGAGAATGCCCTCTCCATCGTGGCCCCCCGTTTAACACGGGGGACCTCCAGGAGGGCACCCCCGGCAGACCGCAGGAGCCGCTCCGGGGCGCGAAGGGCGAGGCGGTCCCTAAGGTATGAGGGGCCAAGACCGTATAGGGCTTTATAGATCATCACTAGGACCTTGAACTTGGCCCGGCACACTATCGGCAGCCAGTGCAGAGCTCGGAGCACCGGTGTAATGTGCTCCCGGCGACCCGTCCCCGTAAGAAGACGAGCCGCCGCATTCTGCACCAGCTGCAGCCTCCGGGCCAAGAACAAGGGAAGCCCCACGTAGAGCGCGTTGCAGTAGTCGAGCCTCGAGGTGACGAAGGCATGGATGAGGGAGGCCAGGTCCGGGCCAGAGACATACGGACGCAGCCTACGTACCAGATAAAGCTGGCGGAAGGCAGCCTTAGCGACTGCCTCCACCTGCCGCTCCAGACGCAGGTCTGCGTCCAATATGACCCCCAGACTCCGGACCTGCTGAGCTACAGGGGGGCAAACCCCCCCAACCAGGGGGGCCACCACCCCCTTCGCCCTCCCCACCACCATCACCTCCGTCTTATCTGGGTTGAGCTTCAGTCTGCTCAGCCGCATCCAATCCGCCACGGCCTCCAAACATTGGGATAGCACCGAGATAGCAGGGTCTGGGTCAGTAGAAAAGGAGAGGTACAGCTGAGTATCATCAGCATACTGGTGACATCGCACCCCGAACCCTCTCACGACCTCCCCCAAGGGCTGCATATAGATGTTAAATAATAATGGAGACAAGATCGATCCCTGCGGAACGCCACACGGTAAGGCGCGGGGGCTCGATGTTTCCTCCCCCAACACCACCCGCTGGCTCCTCCCCGAGAGGAATGAACGGAACCATTCAAGAACAGTCCCGTCCAGACCCCCCCGGTCACGCAGTCGTCTCAACAGCAGCCCATGGTCCACGGTGTCAAAAGCGGCCGAGAGATCGAGCAGGATGAGAAATGTCGAACATCCCGCATCCATCTCCCGGCGGAGGTCGTCCACCAAGGCCACCAACGCCGTCTCGGTGCCATAGCCGGGGCGGAACCCAGATTGAAAAGGGTCAAGGAGCCCGATGTTATCTAGATGACCCTGGAGCTGGAGCGCCACTGCCCGCTCAATAACCTTCCCTAAAAAGGGAAGGTTAGAGACAGGTCGGTAGCTGGCGAGCGCGTCTACGTCCAACGATGGTTTTTTCAGCAGGGGGCGCACCACAGCCTCTTTTAAGCAAGGCGACAACCTCCCCTGCCGAAGGGACGCATTCACCACCCTCGCCAGCACCGTCCCCAACGTCTCCCCGGAAGCTTTTATTAACCAGGACGGGCACGGATCTAGTTGACAACACGTGGCCCTCACAGACCCCAGGACATCCACCACATCGGCCGGCGTCACTTCCTGAAACTCACCCCATAAAGATGGACCAGACGGACCCTCCGCCCCCCCGCGCTCTTCCCCTACTGCTATCAACCCAGCGTCGAAATCGGCCTGAATCCGAGCGATCTTGTCTGCGAAGTAGATGACAAACTCCTCACAGCGGGCCCGGGACAAGTCCCCATCCAGGCGGAGGGAGGCCGGACTAACCAGCCCCCGCACCACCCGAAACAGCTCCGCTGGACGCGACTTCGCAGACGCTATGAGGACGGCGAGGAATTCCTTCCTCGCCGTCCTCACAGCCTCCACATAGGACCGCAAATGGGCCCTATGGAGAAGACGATCGGAGACAGACCGAGTCCGACGCCAGCGTCGCTCTAGCCTCCTGCCCACACGCTTCATACACCGCAGCCCCTCAGTAAACCAAGGGGTCCTGCGGTGACGAGACCGAGGCAGAAGGCGCCTCGGAGCCACCCTGTCAATGGCCTCCTCCAGCAAGATGTTCCAATGCCGGACCAGCTCATCCACAGAGTGACCGTCCACATCCAGGGTAAGCTCCCTCAGGACCTCCTGGAACCGCTGGGGTTCCATCAGCCTCCGAGGGCGGACCATCCTAACTGGTCCCTTCCCCTTCTGGAGGGGGCGCGCTAAAAGACCGGCCTGAAGGAGGTAATGGTCCGTCCACGACAAGGGCACCGCTGTCACCTCCCCCACAACCGGACCCCCCGCCTCAAGGCCAGAGCCGAAGATCAGGTCGAGGATATGTCCCCCCACGTGGGTCGGGCAGATCACCTCCTGGGACAAGTTCATAGTTGCCATGGCGGCCATGAACTCCCGCTCCGCCCCAACAAGGCCGGCATCGGCGTGGACGTTGAAGTCCCCCAGAACCAAAGTCCTGGGGGAGCCCAACACCACCTCCGAGGCCAGCTCCGCTAGAGCGGTAAGGGATGCCGCCGGGCATGAAGGGGCCCGGTACACCAGCAGCACCCCTAGCTTGCCCCCAGCCAAATCGATCACCACGTGCAGAGCCTCTACACCCACAATCTCCGGCACTGGATACCTCCTAACAGGCCAGTCTTCCCTAAAAACAATAGCTACGCCTCCTCCCCGGCCGCTCATGCGGGGCTGATGCTGCACGGCATACCCAGCTGGAACCAGATCCGCCAAAGTTGGACCGGCCAGATCATCCAGCCAGGTCTCCGTGATGCATGCGAGGTCCACGGCCCCATCCACGATCAAATCGTGGATAATCGGGGCCTTGTTGACCACGGACCTCGCATTCATCAGCACCAGCCCCCCACGCGCGGACCCTGGACCCGGCACCTCCCTCCCCCTTAGTGGGGGGGTGATGACCTCCACCTCCCTCAGGCACCGTGGACCCCTAGGGGCCCGTGCCTTCCCACCCCATGGACCATACCGTCCGCGCCCCATCACGACCCCAATGGCCATGCCCTCCCCTCCGTCCACCCAATCCTGGTCCTTCGGACCTGGCTGTTTGCCCCACAGCCCTCCCTCCCCCCCCCACAAACCTCCCCCTCTGCCCAAGCTGAAGGCTTAGGGGACAGGAAGGATTGAGACCCCATCATTGGAAATTGACAGGCAAGAGGGAGAGGAAGGATTGGGAGGGAAGATCAGAAGTTCAGTTTGAGTTGACGTTGGGACATCCAGGCGGAGATATCAGAGACACAGTTGGTGAGATGAGCTTGAAAAGAGGGGGAGAGGGAAGGAGTGGAGAGAGCGAGTTGAGTGTCATCAACATATAGGTGGTATTGGAAACTATGGGAGGCAATGAGTGTGCCTAGGAATTGGGTGTAGATAGTGAAGAGGAGAGGGCCAACGACCGAGCTTTGGGGAACCCCGACTGAGGGGAGGGGGGGGAAGGGGAAGAGTTAGTAATAGATACATTGAAGGAGCGGTCAGAAAGGTAGGGGGGAAACCAGTCCAGGACAGAGTGCCGGAATCCAAGGGAGTGGAGCGATTGAAGCAGGAGCGAGTGGTCATCCATGTCAGAGGCAGCAGAGAGATCCAGGAGGACAAGAATAGAGTAAAGACAGTTGGATTTAGCCACAAGAAGATTGTTGGCAATCGTAGCAAGAACAGTTTCAGTGGAGTGAAGGGGGGGAAGCCAGATTGGAGGGGGTCAAGGGAGGAGTTGGCAGAGAGGAGGTTGAGGCAACAGGAGTAGACAACCTGTTCAAGGAGCTTGGAAGGAAAAGGGAGGAGTAAGACAGGACGGTAATTAGAGGGTTCAGAGGGATCCAGAGTGGACTTTTTGAGGATGGGGAGACCATGGTGTGTTTAAAGGCAGAGGGGAAGGAGCTGGTACAGAGGGAGAGGTTGATGATGTGCAGGAGTGGAGGGGTGACGGTAGAGGCATTGGAGGTCAGGAGGTGGGAGGGAATGGGGTCCAGGGGGCAAGTGAAGGGGTTGGAGGCGGAGAGCAGGGAGGAGATTTCCTCAAGGGAGGTGGGAGTGAAGGAGGACAGGAAAGAGATGGGGGAGGCGTGAGGGGGGGTTGGAGTGGGAGAGGACTTGGAAGCGATTTCCAGACAGATCTTGTCAATCTTAGAGGTAAAAGAGAACAAGATCCTGAGTGGAGAGAGAAGAGGGAGGAGGAGGAGGATAGGGGGGTTTGAGTAGGGGGTCAAAAGGTGAAAAAAAGGCAGCGAGGGTCCCAGGAGCAGGACTCAATGCGGGAGGCACAGTACTGCTATTTGGCAAGAGAGAGAAGAGGTGAACCAATGAGGCAGAATTTGAAGTGGAGGAAGTCAGCACCGTAGTGGGATTTGCGCCAGAGGCGTTCAGCAGCCTGGGTGCAGGAGTGGAGGTGGCAAATTTAATAAAGGTGGTGGAGTTTAACAAATAAGCTGACATTTGGCAAAGTGCTCACACCCCTACAATTACCAAAGACAACAACAAGTACTCATTTCTGTTGCAAGGACTCACAGCTGAGACTTCTGGTATGTTCATAAACATGATGCCAAATATGTCCTTTTCCTGCTGTATTCTTATGCTTCGCAGGGGCCGGAGAGCACAGCAGTCTGCCGGGCTCAGCTCCAACACCACGGCCTAATGACAGACAGTAACAGCAAACAAAGGAATGTTCTATGGAATGATTCGTGTCTCAATGAAGCTTGGCTGACTAAGGGTGACCTCACACGCAACAGCGCTACAATCCCATGTCTGCGGGGCCCCAGAAACTGTATAATGAACTCTGGATCGCTGTTGGATTGCCTTACTCACATGCAAGATTCAGACGTCCGCTTCTAATCGTCGGATCTGAGTTTAAAGCGGGGCTGAAATTCCGATTGCCTCCCTCACACTCAACAGCGAATGGGGGTTGATCATACCGCTTCCAGGGCCCCTGCAGCGTCAGATTCTAGCAGTGTTACGTGCGAGTTCACCCTAAGTGACATACCCGCCAGTCTCTCACGCAGATTTGAGAGCACAGTTAGGTGAAAGTGCAGCAGTTCTCTGCAGCTGGCTTCCACATCTTTCAGCTCCCTCTGTTTAACGTTAACTCCAGATTCAACCAAATCGTGAGGTTTCACCACTGAACTTACAGAAACCGTATACGTCTGTTTTTCCGCCAGTACCCTCACAATTACATCCATATAGTTACTCAAATGTTCTCTGTGTTTCAGGGACATGGCAGTTGGACTTTTCTAGATCTTCCTATAGGGACTGTCAAATTTCATTTTAAAAACTTGAGAAGCTCCTTTGATTCTAGACTTTTACAGTATGCCTCACTGAGGCCTTCAAAATAATGCTGGTAAGCTATTAGTAGAGAAGGGTGTCCTCTTTGAATTTGATCTTTAAGGAATGAAACTGCTCTCTCTTCTCCCATAAAATGAATTAAAATACATTGTGTGACCAGTAAACTAGCAATGTCCCTCTGTCAAAGGTCCAGTACCAACCATTAGATCAAATCATTGATTGGCTTCCACCTACTAGAAGAATAATCTCTTTCTTATACTTCTGTCTTCTAAGAGGGAAATGTAACCTCCAGAAGTCATTTCCAGTAACTTTGGAAGAGGCTTTAGAGTTAAGAAGCAAGAGAGCACTATCCTGTACATCAATGATTTCTCTTGTTCCAGGAAGGCGTGATTGGCTGTTGGCAGCTCCCAACACGATCTTTGGGAATAATATGTAGCTGCTCCAAACCATAGTTCAGAAAAACGTTACCCCTCTTTTCACCTTGTTCTTTTAGAACCTCATCCTTCCACCATCAATGTCCCTCAAGTGACTCCCCACACACACTATTGTTGCCAGACCAAACTTGACTGCCAATCAAATTTCATATGAGCAAGATATTAACTCATTGAAAGGAGGTATTAGTAGTATCGCTTAACCCTTTTAATCAAGGGTTATTTAATTTGCCACCAACGGGGGAAATGCAGTGAACACAGCCCCTGCTAATCTGTTGAACAGATTGACTGTTGTCAGTCTGTTGGTGTGTTCTTGCTAATGTATTGAGAAGAAAAGTGGGGGTTTTATCTCCTGAATTTAAGGTTAAGGTTATGCACCTTAGCTCCGCTTTATCACTGTTTAAATGTTTCTTACACAAGTTGCAGGGCTGTATTGGCACCTTAAGCAGCCCTGCAACATGTGTAAAAAAAGTTAAAGCACTGGTAAAGCAGAGTTAAGGTACATGTTGTAGGGATAAAAGCCCTCAGGTAGGGGTCACCTCAGCAAGTCAGACTTTGGCCTAAACATGTCAGGCCCAGAGGCAGCGAGAGCAGCGAAACCTAACAGGAGCCATTTACTGGAAATATGATTTATTATTATAATTATAAGCATTTATATATAGCACCAGAAATGTACCTGGTGCTTTACAGAGAATAAGATAGACACAGTCCCTGCCTGAGAGCTTACAATCTAAAGACAGGGGGAGGGGAGACAGGGAAGGGGGAACAGAGGGAGAGACAAGGGATGCAACATTCATGAGGATGCGAGAACTCAGGTACATGTTTTTGGCTTGGTTACAGTACATTGGGAGTTTGCAAATAGCAGGTGGGGGATAATTAGCAGGAGTTAGGAAGGGCGGAGTGAAGAGGTGGGTTTTGAGGAGGGACTTGAAAGTGTGGAGGGTGGGGGCAAGGTGGACGAGAGCAAGGAGGGAGTTCCAGGCATGTGGGGGAGCGCGGACGAAGGCGGTTGGGGGAGCAGGGGAGGGTGAGGGAGAGGATGGAATTGGAGCTGAGTGCTTGAGCAGGGATTCAGAGGGAGATCAGGTCAGAGAGGTAGGGGGAGCAAGGTTATGAACGATTTTGTAGGTGAAGGGGAGGAGCTTGTGCAGAATACACTCAGGAAGAGGGAGCCAGTAGAGAGAAGAGAGGCTGCACATGGTCAAAGTGACGGGCTAGGTGGATGATCCTGGCAGCAGAGTTTTGAACAGAGATGAGGGAAGAAAGGTGGGAGCAGGGGAAGGCCAGCAAGGAGGAGGTTGCAATAGTTGAGGCATGAGATGAATAGGGCGTGGATGAGAGTTTTAACAGAGGAGACAGACAGAAAAGGGTGGATCTTAGCAATGTTGTGGAGGGAGAAGCGGCAGTATTTGGCTATGGAGTCAATGTAGGGTTTGAAGGTGAGGTGTGAGTCGAAGATGAAGCCCAAGCTACGGGCTTGGGGGACAGGGAGGTTGGAGACCCTGTCAATGGCAATTGACAGGGAAGATATGGAGTTCAGTTTTAGCTATGTTCAGTTTAAGTTGGCATTGGAAAGACAGTTGGTGAGACGAGCTTGAACAGAGGAAGGAGAGGGAGAGTTGAGTGTCATCAGCATATAGGTGGCATTGGAAACCATGGGAAGCAATAAGTTTGCCTAGAGACTGGGTGTAGATAGAGAAGAGGAGAGGGCCAAGAACAGAGCCTTGGGCAACCCTGACTGGGAGGGGTAGGGAGAAGTAGGGGGAGAAGTTAAGAGAAACATTGAAAGAGTGGTCAGAAAAGTAGGAGGAGAACCAGTCGAGGACAGAGTCCCAGAATCCCAGGGAGTGAAGCGATTGAAGCAGAAGCGAGTAGTCCACAGTGTCGAAGGCAGCAGAGAGATCAAGGAGGACAAGAATAGAGTAGAGGCAGTTGGATTTAGTCACAAGAAGATCATTGGAGTAAAGGGCGCAGAACCCAGATTAGAGGGGGTCAAGGGAGGGGTTGGCGGAGAGGAGGATGAGGCAACGAGAGTAGACAACCTGTTCAAGGACTTTGGAAGCAAAAGGGAGGAGCAAGACAGGACGGTAATTAGAGGGTTCAGAGGAATCCAGAGTGGACTTGGAGGATGGGAGAGACAGTGGCATGTTTAAAGGCAGAGGGGAAGGAGATGGTAGAGAGGGAGAAGCTGATGATATTCAGATGTGGAGAGGTGACAGTGGAAGCAATGGAAATCAGGAAGTGGGAAGGAATGGGGTGCAGGGGAATAGTTAACAGTGAATTAGAATGGAGGTCTTAACCATAATGAATCCAACACCCATAAAAAGGTGATCAGTTAATGTAATATATACACACAAAAACTTTATTCCACATATGCTATTAACATGTTTTGACTCATACGTTATCTTCAGAATAGCATGGATATCCTTGTAGACAATTCCAAAATGAATTCTAAAACAAAATACAAATAGTTACAAAAGAGATTACACAATCCTCTACATATCATATAGAAGAGAGATTACACACTCCTCTATCACTGGAAGTCTCAAATATGATTGTGTGTGTATATAAAAAATAAAAACACATACATGAGCCTAACTTTTTTTTAATATAAAATACATATACCTAGTATTGCCATAGTAGCATAATATTTATTCAATACTTAATGTTAAATTGTTACATCCTCATTACCATAAAGCAAGCCATAAACATTTTACAAGTACCTTCCCAGATAGTCTGTATCCTGATCATAAAAAATAATATCCTGATCATAAAAATATTCCAGTGCTTAATCCCCCATCTAAAGTAAAAAAAAAAAAAACAACCCCCAAAAATCACCTGATGTCTTTTGTAAATTCCAAAACAATATCAAAAGGCGTGACAAAGCTCCTCACAATGGAACCAAATCTAAATAAAACCAAACAAACCGGTAGCATATAGTCAACACACACTTTAGTTTTATTATCTAAAATATATAATAAACAGACTACCTACACAAAAATCATCATCAATTGTACCAAACTCTCAATCCTACCTCCTTGTGGTAAATAATATGGCTCAACTCCACATGAGTTATATGTCCATAGTAAAAGCTATAACAGTCACTCAGCAGGCAGCAAAAGATCTGAAATAAAAATAAAAACAAAAACATCAAATTCTACCAACACCATGACTGGCAAAACCACACATGACCCTTATTCTCACTCAAACTCACCAAGGAGCACCTACAAGGAAGGCTTCCTTCTGCTAGTGAAACAAACTGATGCAGTCAGCATCCCCACTTTAAATGCTCTTCCAAAAGGCTGGCTAAGAGTCAACTCAGCTGGGCATATCCACTTAACAACCCTCAGCTGGGGAGACCTGCAAAAAAAACATGCAAAAAAACAGCCATGCAAACCTACAGACCAACTAAACTCAAACTCCCAAAGTAGACACAAATGCTACCGTTGGTAACCACCAAGGACTCTGAATAAGTCAGCCCATCACTTGAATAACAATTTGTATAACTAAACCCTACCCTGAACTCAAAATAAATTGCAAATAAAATGATGGAATACAAAAACCTCAATTACCCAGGACTCTAGAGATCAAACCATGCCCCGGACTCTGAATAAGTCAATTTTTGACACTGACTGCCAAAGCCTCAGTTAGTGTAACTGAAATGACAATCTATATAACTGAACCATTCTAAAATACAGATACATTGAAAATGAAACAATAAAATACAAACACCTCAATCACCCAGGACTCTCTATAGATAAAACCTAACCCTGGACTCAGAATAATTCAATATGACTATTAATCACAACTAAATGTAAAAAAAAAAAAAATATTTTTTTTTATACCTCTTGAATTAAACCCATCCTATAGTGTGACCAACGTAAACAATTCATAAAAACTTTATTTCAATATATCTCATTCTCCCAGTATCATTTTTGTAAATGAACAACCTTGAAGAAAATTTGTACAATCAATGTTTATGGTGAATCTTTTACAAAAAACATTTCAGTTCTAAAGAATCATTCAAACCAAAAGGCTTAAAAGTATTAAATCTAAAAATCCAAAATGCGTCACGTTGTAACAGCCTTTGTTCAACCCTTTCCATGCCATTGATCCGTTCTATGGCCCCAAAAGATAAATCACAAGAACTAAAGGTGCAGATATAAATCTCCTTTTTAAACAAATGGCGTAAACCACCTGGGTGGTTGAACAATTGCTAAAGTGCCTCAGCTGTATTGTCTGACCATTTAATATAAAAGAATTTTTGATGTTCATAGTACATTGACAAAACTTACAATGTCCATACTTGTAATGACCAAAAACAGGTCCACCCAACCCCATATGAAATACTTTTTTACGGGGTAAAAAATCTGCCCTCACTAACATCTCTTTCAGATTATCACTCCTCTTATATCACACCAAGGTACATGTTGTACTATTCTCCAACGTCTCATGATAATGGCACGTATCCTGTGAGAAAGGTGGCCATAAGTGAGTGGGCACACGATGCGAGATTTAGAAACCATTGAAGAATGTTTGTCCATTAACTAAGTGACTTCAAGCAACACAATGCCTTACTTTGTGCTAATTTTAACCTCTTAGTAGAGTATTTCCTCTTGTGAAAAAGTGGATTCAAAAAGAAATCTCTCTTCACTGGAACAGTTCCTGCGTATCCGCAAAAACTCACCATACGGTAGGTTTCTTCTCAAGTGAAACGGATGAACACTATTGAAAGGTAAATAAGTATTACAGTCAGTGGGTTTGGAATATGTGTCAGTATCAAACCCATTTGGTCCCAATGAAACAACAGTATCCAAAAATGGAACTTGTTTAGAATTGTAATGTAATTTGAACCTAATAAAGGGGTGACACTGGTTCAACCAACTATGAAAAGCAGTTAATGATTTGACCGAACCTATCCAAATCATAAAGACGTCATCTTTATATCTATACCCCGCCCCGAGCTGTTCTCAGTAGGGGCGGGGTATAAATTTAGTAAATAAATAAATAAAATAAATATCTTCTCCATAAAAAAATGTGTTCAAAATAGGAATTACAGTTCACATCATATACAAATGAATGTTCAAAAGCATCCATAAAGATGTCAGCAACCTCAGGGGCCATAGAAGATCCCATTGCAATTACTAAATTCTGTAAATAATAAGTGTGTTCAAACCAAAAATAATTCCTAGACATTACAAGTTCTAATATTTTGGCAAAATAATCTGAAGATGGCCCACCGATCTGTGTAATTCAAGTAATGATCGAAGAATGCATACTGCCTCTTTTTGAGGAATATTGGAAGAAAGAAATACTGCATCCATAGTCACCAAAAAACCCTCACTTGATTGAAAAAGATTATAGTCAACAGAATTCAGAGTTGCCTTGTGGGTTAGGCATTAACCTTGGATGCAGATAATCCAGGTTCAAATCCTGGTTACTCTGTAAAGCACATGTGGGCTAAAAATAATCTATTGGGGCTCCTCTCCTGGAAATGGGGCCAGTAAAAGGCTGGCTGTACGGCAGTTTGTTTTGCTTAGCAAGGCATCGGCTATTATATTTGTCGGCAAAATTCACCTTTCCAATTTTTCCTTATGGTCCTGAGTTCTCCTCTCTGCTGTGTCCCCGTAGCTTCCTCTTTGAGTGCTCTAAGCACTCAGCCTAGGCTGTCTCCACACACACAGAAGCACACACACATTCTCTCCACGCGCACCCACACACCGTACCGCCCACCTTCCTCCCGTCTCCTCTACGGAGCGTCGCACAGAGGACAACTATGGATGGGGGCATAGTTGAGACTAGAACCCATGACCATAAGCATTGCTGGCCAAAACATAACCGCAGAGCCAACCAGAAAGGCTTAATTGACAGATTGAGGAAACAACTATTTAACTAATGACACTAGGCAATGTGCTTCCCGGGAAGGAAAGTGTGCTTCAACAGGTGCTGCGTCTGAGGGACCAGCTGGCTTTGTGGGTTAGATCCTGACTGTGGTTCTAGAAACTACAGGTTCAAAGCCTGCTTTTGCTTTGGAATACATGGTTGCTTGGTGCTGCTCAGCTGTAAGGAAGAGCTTGGTCCTGTTTCCCAACAGGTGACATCAATGGGTTATTTTTCACAAGGAACCGGCTATTATATTTGGCAGCAAATAGAATGGTCTAAACATTCAGATTAGGTTTCCTCTGCACCAGCACAAACTAGAACCAGGGACCATCAGAATGCCAGCCCCCAGCCTAACCATTCAGCCATAGGGACAGGACAAGCAGAGTTGACAACTTTCGAACTAAGGGCAAATGTCAATGTGTTTCTGTGGGAACCAAGTAGAGAAGTTAGATGCCTGTGCTTCCGTAAAGCCCTTGCATGGGGAATCAGTTGGCCTTGTGGGTTAGGCATTAACCTTGGATGGAGGTGATCCAGGTTCAAATCCTGGTTCCTCTGTGAAGCATGTGTGGGCTAAAAATAATCAATTGGGGCTGCTCTCCTGGAAATAGGGATAGTAAGAGGCTGGCTGTACGGCAGTTTGTTTTGCTTAGCAAGGCATTGGCTATTATATTTGTCACCAAAATTCAGCTCTTTCAATTTTTCCTTACGGTCCTGAGTTCTCCTCTCCGCTGTGTCCCCGTAGCTTCCTCTTTGAGTGCTCTAAGCACTCGGCCTATGCTGTCTCCACACACACAAGCATTCTCTCTGAACGCACCCACACCCCCCACCTTCACACTTCTCTACAGAGCATCACTACAGGGGCATAGTAGAGACTAGAACCCATGACCATAAGCATTGCTGCCCAAAACCTAACTGCAGAGCCAACCAGAAAGGCTTAATTGATAGATTGAGGAAACAACTATTTAACTAATGACACCCGGCAACGTGCTTCTCGGGAAGGAAAGTGTGCTTCAACAGATGACAATTCTGAGGGACTGGCTGGCTTTGTGGGTTAGGCAGCAATACTTACGGTCATGGGTGCTGACCGTGGTTCTAGAAACTGAAGAATAAGGAGTTCAGAGATGCTGGAAGGCTGAAAATGAGTCTATGAAATCCCCTTGTGTGATTTATGTTAAAACCCAATTAAATATCTTGGGTCTGTCGCTCCCTTTTTTATCCAATTCCCTCCTAAGGCAGGTGGCAAGATCCTAAAGGAAAGGATTTGCGACGTGGAGTTACAATTGGCAAGAAGTCAAGCTGCTTTAGTCCGTTCATCCCCATTGTATGCCCAAATTCTCCTGCCCAAAGCTGGCTGCATTTACTTGAGGGAAATTTGGGATTACCAACACAGGAGAGCCTTTACAGCCCTGCGGTTTCAGGTATTGGACTCTGCAGTGACTCTGGGAAGGTATGTTGGCAAACCCAAGACCAAAGGAAATGCCTATGTGGGGAGGATAGTGTAGAAGATCTGTCCCATTATGTTCTTGGTTGTCCCTTGTACAATGGCCCTAGACAAGAAATGCGGAGAGAAGTGAGTTTTTCGGTATTTTCCTCTCCAGTTGATTTACTGATCCGGTTCCTGTCAGACAGATCCTCCTGGATTTCGGGGTAGGTTTCCAAATTTGCCTTCCGAGCCTCTATTCTGAGGAAGAAGTTCTCCCAAGCTGGCAAACCAGTGGGACCAAACTATCTGGTCTGTTGCATATTATGGCTGGCAAATGTACTCTGGAAAGAAAAATCTAGTCAAGTTATATACTTGAAGAATTTTTAGTTACTTATTGATTAACTGTTCTTTAATTATTCTCATGTTTTTATTATATGTATCGAATATTCAATTTTTTCTTCCTCTTTTTGTTATGGTTTGTAATGGCAATAGTCAAACGAATAAACTGAAATTGAATTGAATTGATATTAAGCACTACATAGCAATTCTTACTAGGGTTACTATCCCTCTGGGGCTGCGTTCCCGGCTGTGGCAGTAGCGGGCGGGGTGAGGGAAGATGCAGCAGCGCGGAGGAGTCGGCCGACGGGAAAAGAGCCGGTGCGAATGGGGATCTGCCGCGGCTTCTCTCGCGCATGTCAGGGCACAAAGTCCTAGTTTGACACAGACTTTCTAAGTTCTAACCCATCGACTCCCAGTGAAACCTCATTTTCTAGAGTTAGCCAGCTGCCCCTGGATAACTAGGGTGGCCAGATATGCAAATTTTAGAGGACACTTATGAGAAATACAGATTGCAGAGCAGCAGCCCTGCAACCTGTATTTCTCATAAGTGTCCTCTAAAATTTGCATATTTGGCCACCCTATGGATAACCCATAGAAATCCGGGCTTCTCAGGGTTGTAGAGGCAGGGCCACATTGGAAAGAGGCAAGGTGAAGAAACTCTCCTGCCCCTTTCTAATGTGGCCCTGCTCCCTGCAGAACATTGTTGTGACTGGGATTCTTGGGGTCCCCTCTAACTGGCTGTCACCCCAAGTACCCCCAAACCAGCCGTAATGATTCCAGAGCATGCCAGTCTACACGAGAAAATACATGGTTACCTGTATCTTGAAAGTAGTTTAGTCACATGGTTTTATAACACGGAGGGTCAGGTCCATCCCAGTATGATGAGTGGGAAGGTTTCAGGGCTGGCTTTACACACACATGGACACCAGCTTCTAAAGAGAAAGTTTATAAAAACGTTTAAGGTTGTCAATAAGTATCAGAGTTTATAGCAAAAACTGCACAACTGAAATAAAAGGAAAATAATATGCAGTGCTGCTAGCTTGACTTACACATTTTTTCTGGCTCAGGGTGCTTTTATACGAACGGGTCGCAGTCGCACAACCCACTCACACGATTTTTCAAAACCCCGTGAGGCGGGACTATACGCGATGATCGACGCGATCATGCACATTCAAGGTGTCAGGGTATAGGGGGCCGGGGCCCACAGGGACAGTGGAGAACGGGGAGGGGGGCGTCTTGGGTTGCCCAGGAGGTCGCACTCCCCACAACCCCAGTACC
Source organism: Sphenodon punctatus (assembly GCA_003113815.1). NCBI lineage: Eukaryota > Metazoa > Chordata > Lepidosauria > Sphenodontia > Sphenodontidae > Sphenodon > Sphenodon punctatus. Next base: position 3,436,685 of record QEPC01002056.1, on the reverse strand, counting down.
TGTGTCTGTAGAGCCTTCCCCTGCTTGCAGTGTGCTGGGCCAGCGATTACCTGATGAGAGACGGCTGTGGTGCTCTGAACGCCTACAGCTGAAGCAAAGGCGGGGTCTGAAGCAAGGCACATAAAAGGAGGGCCATTGGCTTCTGTTCTTGCTGGTGACCAGAGCTTCCTGGTTCTTGTGATATGGCATGTGCGTTGGTATTTGAAGACCCTGTGGTTTGCTAGAATCTCTTCCCGTTCCTGTGTGGTGAGTGCTGTGTGTGATTGTGTTTGAGTGGTGTGTGCTTCTGTCTCCCTTGCTGTTGATCTTGGCTTTTGTACCTTCCTGTGTGTGGTTGCCCTAATCCCTCCCTGTTCCCCTTGGTGGTTCCCAGGGCCTGGGGTCCTCACCCTCTCCTCACTTGTTTGCCCTCCTGGGTCCTCTGTGTGTGGAGGATCACTATAATCCAGGGCGTGACCTCTCCGGTAGGCCCTCTGATGAATGGTGGCTGGGTCAGGTGCCTTGTAGCATACAATTGACCCCACAGCGATGCACCATACTGAGGGCTCCTTTAATGCTACTAGTGTGTGTCTGTGAGTGGGGTTTGTGTACTTGTGTTGTGTGCCCCCCTCCTTTGGTCCTGTTTCCCCTTGCTGTCCCATATTCCCCACACAGGTCAGTTGTGTGTAGTTTGCTGACCATGAACTAAATATCTCGCACATCGAGGTATTTAGTTCGCGGTCAGCAAGCAATGTGCAACCACCTTGAATGTGTGTGACCGCGTCCATTGTCCTGTACAATTCTGCCTCGTGGGATGTTGAAAAATCACGTGGGGAAGTCATGCGACTGTGACCTGCTCATATAAAAATCAGCCTAAATCATAACTTCTCAGAACCTTGTTCTCTCCAGATCAGGCCTGAAGCTTAACAAAGCACCCTGTCTCTCCTATTGGCAAGACAGGGTGTTGCTTTTCACATGCTGGTAGAAGCAAGCTGGCTGACTGTTGAATTCGTTATGCTGGTTGCACAGGCTGTTGTAAAAGCTAGCAAACCCCACTCATGTCCCAAATTTCTCCATTTCAGCAGTTTCATTGTCTTTTAAATTGATGAACACTTTGAATGAGACCCTACTATTCTTGTGACAGAGTTGTGCATGTTTACCTTGGTGACTTTCCTGCTTGTGTCTCATTGACTCTGTGGGTCACCTGGGCCCTGTGGATTCTCTATTTTCCCCATTGGCAGCAATGGTGGAAGTACAGAATCCACCAGGCTCAGCCAATAGGTCAGACTCGTAACCAATTGGTTAGTTTGTCACTGCTTAGCTATATGAAACAATTAGTCACACCTGAGAGAGCTGCTCATGTGAGTAGTATTTAAGGAGAAGTTGACCAACTGGTGGTTCCTTTTGTTATGTTTGAAAACCTGCTTTGGGAAGTACATGTGTATGGGGCGCTTGGGCCAATTGGTGAGTCTGCCCCTAGAATGTTGAAAGTATATTTTGTGGGGGACATACAATTTGAAATTGCTTAACTATTTATAGCTTTTTATGTAGATAAGCTGCTACCACTGATTTAGATAAATAGTTTTTGTTTAGCCTTTGGCCATAACAAAGATAAATATAACAAATCAATGCATTGCAATAAAACAGGTTTAGAACACAATAAATAAAATTTGTTACGTGTTTCACTGTACATCAGATAACTTGTCTCTACCGAACAAATATCCTAAGTCAGTAGGGATATAGAGCAAATACACACACAGATAGTATTGTTCTCAGACAGCTAACAAGTGCCAGGCCGGCAGCCAGACAGTGGAATTCCTTCCCCTTCTTGGGGTTTGTGGTGCCACACTTGGCCCCTGCATTTAGTCCCTCTGGGACTTCTCTAAAAACAATATACAAAGGCAAAATGCCATAAATTGGGAGCAAATGGAAACCAGAGGGAACAGCCGACAGCATCCACCCTGAAAGCCTACCAGATTTCTCTGTATCTGCAATAACTCCTGGTCTCCACTGGCCAAATCAAGGGATTCCAGCTGTTGCGTCGTCAATAACTTCAATTGGAAAATCCCTACCGCAACTTGGTGTACTACTGCTTTATTCCGGTTGGCTAAAATATATTTTACCTGCCTTTGCTGGTCCCAGTGGTTCCTTCCCTCAAACCATGGGGCAAAAAAATTTACCCCGAATCCCACTTGTCTTGGGGCAGTGCAGTACAGTGTGGGAGACCACTGATTTAAGAAATACCACTCTATAAGAAATTTGGTGGGTAAGCATACTATCTGGTTGGGGGTATATAAGCACTTTGCTAACTTTATGCTGATATTGTGTGTATTTTTTTTGCAAACCTGGTTGGGCTAGATTCACCATTGGAGAAGCTCCCATTTATTTATTTAATTAGCCATATAGAATTTTGGCCTATAATTATCGAGTCTACCATTAAAAATGGTTTGAGGACCACCAGCTTCGAAGAATACATCCGGAACTTACTTGTGGACTTGTAAACCCAGAAGATTGAAAGACCAGCACTTTCAGGTGTGTGTAAAAAGACCTAGTGGGGTTCTATGGAGTGCAGATGGTACACAACCCTGCTGCAGTTCAAGCTCAGCAGAATGGAAGAGGGGGAGCCCCAGATGAAATGAGAGTGTACTGATTTAAGATTGTGACTTTCCTGGATGTTTGTGCATCCAGAAGTAAGGCAGTCGCTAACTTGGATGAAGGGGTAAAAACATCATTTTCTCTTACAGGCTGTTATTTGTAAGAGAAGATGCTGCAGGACCTGGTTAATGATGATTTTACCACTGTCCCCACATTTGGAGATAAGCATAAAATTCCCAGCTGTGAGATTCTGAGCCAGGAGTTTTTCCAGACCAGGTAATGTTACATGTTGAAACTAGCTTGTGGCGATTCGTTTATTTCTGTCTGAATTCAGACAGTTCAGCTCTGTTCAGATAGAAGCAGCCATTTCTTTGAGGCACAGCTAGTAAAGAGATCCATCAAAGTAAATCGCTTTCCACTTAAAATATCTATTTACTTCAGATTACTGCATGGCCTTGTCATGGCTTTCTTGTCAGAATTTGTGTATTTATCTAAGCTAATTTAAAGGATGATCTTTGCTTGGCCTCTGAACTGAATGTGAAATTCAAAGAGAAGCTGATGGAAATAGAAAGATATAAACTAGAAGGAAAACCTTTAATTTTAACGAGCCTCCTCAATATGCAAAATAAAATAAGACTTATTATATCTGAGGTGGCATAATCCAGGCATCAGTCTTCCTGGATCTGGCCAACCCACCCTGACCTACATGCACTGAAAGAGCAAGTTCTGACAAGGCAGCTCAGACAAGGGCAGGCCCTTAATAGGGGACGGCTCCATGGGACAAATGCATGATCCGAACCCTCTTTACTGCCGTTTCCCATCTCCAGTACATCTCTTAAGCCCCAACTCCCATCTGGCTGCCTGGGGCCGTCTATTTAGTTTATCTAAATAACATGGAGGCCCTCACGAACCCCTCTCCCCATCCAGTAGAGTTAGGAAACCAGTTGTGTTCTGCCCTATTGTATGCAGATAATACAGTGCTTATGGCCTGTACCCAGATAGGGCTGAGGCGGCTGCTGGCAGCTTTTGTACTTCTTGTAGAGAAGAATTATTACAAATCAATTATCAAGACTAAAGTTCTGGTGAAAGGCAAAGCCTCTACATCATAAATGGTTTATGGAGTTCCATTCTATCAAACAGGTTCAATCTTATAAATAGCTGGAAGTTGTTATTTCTGCTGCTCCTTTCTGGTGTATGCATTATAAATCTGTGGCAAGGGCCACGTGCCAAGGTATCATTGGATTTTATTGGGCTGGGGGGGGGGGGGAGGAGAGGGGGAATTATTTCAGCCAGCCCTGAAATTACTTAAAGCCAAATTGGTACCTCAATTACTATATGGAGCCCCTTTCTGGAGGATAGCTAGGATTGACGATCTTGAGGTAGAATCGAATAGAATGTTTACTCTATCTTATGTGTACCCAAAGGGATACCGGTGGCAGGAATTAGTCAAGTAGCTATATTGGCTAAATTAGCCATTTTGAAAATCTGGCTACGTTTAAATTTGATCCAGACAGATTCTTTGTCACAGGTGGGCATGCACTCAGCTGCTGGTCAGTGGCCAGGGAAGGTTAAGGAAATGCTTCATTCTTTGGGTTTCTCTAACTTTATATTCTATCTTTCTCTTTCCTTAGGGCTGTGACCAAACTTAGATCCAGGTTAAAAGATCAGATGTTTCCATTTACAGGGGAACATATTGTCTCGCAAAAGGACTCAGATGTATACTGATTTTTTTTTTTGACCCCTCCAGCAGGGGCTTCTTATTTGTCCAATTCTAGAATTGGGCAAAGTAGAGAAGTGTTTACTTTGGCAAGGTTTAATGTCTTTCCCTTGGCATTTACTGAAGCAGACTGAGGGTGAAAACAGACATGAGGCTAACCACCCTTGGTGGCTATTTATGCATGTTGCAGGGCTGTATTGGTGCTCTATGCAGCCCTGAAACATGCATAAATGATCCCCCAGGGTGGTTAGCATCATGTCTGTTTTCACCATGAGGAATCCCACGCAATGAAAGGGCTTGCCAATATTGTAGCCTTAAAGATCAGAGTGGTACCAGAGATGATTGCACACACATTATTGGATTGTCCAGTTTACCCTAATTGGAGACTATTACACATTGAACCCCTCATTGCGGCAAGAAGTTCTTTCTTCCCCCAGAAGGTGGTGTTTCTTCTAAGGGATCAGGATCCTATAACAACAGCTAGTATTGCCAGGTTCCTCTCGCTGGTTCTAAAATCTAAGATGGCTTTGCTAAATGTTTAGGGCATATGATGTATTTAAGACTAGCAGTCTTATGTAGCTTTATGGGTTTTCTCCAATTGCAAATGTTCTTGGTGGGATTGGTTATTTTTTGGTCATTTTATGTTTGTATATAGTTTGCATGTTTTTTTACGATGGCCATTGGCTATGTAATAAACTAAACAAACATACACTTTGGGTTGGTTGATTCAGTTTCCCTGCTTATAGGGCCTATTAGACCAGCACCCTCCAGAACTGTTCAACCCATAAGGGGTTAACCCTCTCACCCTTATCTCAGTTTCCCAAAGCACAGAAATTATTTACAAGGTTTGTCACTAAGGGCCTTTTTAAACAAGCGAGATTTCTAGTGGTTTAAGCTGGCCGCTCTGGGAAACCTGTGCCTGGAGGAGGAGGGGACTTTAGACGTTCCTCCGTGAACCAGACGTTGGCTGGGTGTCATTAGAAACAGTGGTACCGCGTGACTCCTGGCTGGATGTTTTGAGATGCGGCATAGATAAGACCTCAATTATCAGTCTTATCTAGGTCATGTCTCAAAACACCGAGTCGCGCCCCCCCGGAGGCTTCCCAGAGCCACCGGTTTAAACCGCAGGAGAAATCCTGCTTGTTTAAAAAGGCCCTGAATCTGTAACTCAGAATCCCTTCACGGTCTAACGCCAATATCAGGATCAGCATAAGCACACCAGGCTTAAGTGCACTATATTTTAATTTAGATCCACCACTTAAAATTGTTAAGATTATTGCACTTTCAACACAAACAAAACATATATAGAGATAACACAATTCTAACTTTGGCTAGTTCTAAGTTATATATTACCTGATAGAGGCGTACTTGAAAGTTTAGATCTGAAAGTCCTTTTCTCTTGCAACCCCTCATGTTGAGAGTAGGGTGCAGGTTCTTGCTGTCATTGCAGTTGCATGTCAGTTCCAAGATTTGATGAATCTCCTTTGTCTCCAATTGCTTTAAGTAGTTTTTCTAGAGCTCTTAATCTTTCCCTGCACGTAGCCATGGCTGTTAGAGGTGTCACTACCTGTCTGCATTTCTTAACACCTAGACTGTTGTGCTGTCTGCCTTCTGGGTTCCCATTATGGTTTCTTTTGTTTTCTGATTACATGTGTCTTACAATGTGTTTTTATTTCATCATAGTAGTCTCATTCATCTCTTAGTTTGAGCAAGTATGACACCAAACATGGCTACAGAATATTAGCATACAGTGCCCATATCATATACTTCTGTTTCATGTGTGTACATATGTTGGTTTTATACTCTTTATCACAAACATATTAAAGGAAAAAGTGAGGAAGTGCTTTCTCCCCAAAGGAAGAAAAAGGAAAGGAAATGTCACACAAAAAACTTGTGAATTTGCAAGAACATAATTAAGCATATACACTGGTTACATTAGACAGGGCTGGGGAGGAATCAGTTCCATGATATGTAATACAGCATCAGCCCATGGTACAGCCCCATGAACAAATGTTTATGCTGCCACCCTATGAGTTCTGACTTAACAGGGGAGCCCATCAGCTAGCAGCACAAAGAGGTGAACCCCTGAAGCCCCACTGTTCTAACGTTCAAAGTGGTCCATGAGAAAAAGGTTCCCTATGCCTGTTTTAGAAACTTGCTGATGAAATTAACAAAGCAAAGCCCCCATGTAATTCAAGTTCCAACACTGCACCGGGTCCATAGCCCCACTGCTACCGAACGCCTTCCCCTGGAGCTTTGCCAAAGCCTGATTTTGTGCATCTTCAAAAGGCCTGTTTGGATGGGTTTTAGTCAAATTTTTATGGGTTATTTTAATTGGTTGGGTTTTTTGCTTGTACACCACCCTCGGCCTCCAGGAAATAAATGTGGTGGAAAAAATAGCTTGGCAAAGTACCACTTCTGTGGCAGCGAACAGAGAGATATTAATTACACAACATGTTTCTGGCTGCCCTGAGGGTCTCCTAATGGAGTTCCCTGGATTTTCTCCAAGAAGCAACCCTCCCCCCCCCCTGCAAACCTGTGTTCACTCCTGGGCTTGCTTGAACAAGCATCACATGTGGACACACCCATTGGCTTCACCAAAAGTCAAAGGTGGTATGAGTCATATGTTTATTTATTTATAAACTTTTACCCCACCCCTCCTGCCATGCAGCTTGGGGTGGCTTCCAAGGTTTTAAAATACAATAAACAATTAAAAATAATAAAATATTATAAAAATAATTTAAACAGGGCTAGCAAACCAATCTAAAAACCAAAAATAGGTGGGGGAAATAAAAACCCCACACACCCTCCCTCCCAAAGGCCTGGGCGAACAGCCAGGTCTTACAGTTTCACTGGAATGTTAACAGGCATGGGGCCAGGCGAGCTTCCTCCGGAAGGGAGTTCCAC
>QEPC01002056.1:3301404-3425248 GCA_003113815.1 Sphenodon punctatus | reverse complement strand
GGTTTTGTGGGGGGGGGGGGGGAGGAATCGTTAAATTCCCAGCCTTTGTTGTTGTTTTACATTTAAGCAGGTTTACAAAAGCATTTGGGTCATTTTCTTGCTGCAACTGACTAGATGAGATTTTTTTAATAAAGAGGTTAATAGAGCGCCTTTCCTAAGCAAGCTGTGACAGGAGTTACAATGTGAAAATTACCTTTATACATTTATAATTCCTTTGAATGAGAGATCCTGCCAAGTAATCAACGTGGCATAATTGTCAGTGATTACTTAGCGATTAATATTCATTAGTAGGGAATTTTCCCCTCTTAGGTAGACACTATCACATACCACTTTGAAGAATTACATAGCACTTAGTTAAGGGTAAATTTTAACCCTATGCAAAAAAGCTAGCAAAAGACTCCGATGCACAGACAACAGCATCCAAATGTCTTGTCTGTGTAACCCTGTTTTGAGACTGAAATTTAAGGCCGCTTGCAGACGAGTGCAGGTGGCGGGGGAACTTACGGGAGTGGAGATTGCAGGTATAGAAATTGTCTACACATTATAGAATGAACTGTTGACAATGTCAGTGTAGACAACTTTATACAGTCAGTTGTACACAATGCAATTCTGCACAAAAGGACAGAGTTAAGGCAGTTTGAAAAAAGTGTTTGCCATTGAATTATGATAAATGTGATAGCTCAGTTACTGATAAATGAGTATGTAAAGGAATAAAGTATTAAAAAATCTGTAATTTCCATGTTTTGGCATTTAATTTTTGTTATGTATGTTAAATGTTTTTTTTAATGGTAATTAATGTTCATGTATTTTGTGAAATGGTTTTGAAAAGGAAAGTTCTTTGTTTTGGAAATGGTTCTGCCTAATCATTTTTTAAACTATAAAGTTCTTTGATTTAGAAAATTTCATTTTTGGGGGATGTGATTGACATATGTAATATCTTAACATTCTCATGACTATATTGGTCACATGTGGATACACACTAAGGAAGGGTAGAAAGAGAAAACCAGAAGCATGAAAGTCACATCCATCTTTGCCATATGTTTTTTTTTTTAAGTCATATCTACAAAATATCTAAATATTCTGAGGGGCAGGATCCAGACAGGGAGAGGCAGAGCTATGGGGCAAGGCAGGCACTCCAGGCTTGGGGCACAGCTGGGGCCCCCCAAGTCTCTCAGATTTACAGCAGGGTTATCGCTTTGTAGGGCAGTTCTAGCTTTCTACTGCTTCCACACAGATGCTTGGGACTGTATGCAAATCACCTCATTGCTTGTGAAGAATGAGCCAGGTCTGTGATTTGCCTCCCCCGCATAAGGAGCAGCTGTGGGTGTGATGCTGCAGGGAAGGAAAATGGGGTGTTTGTATAGATGGACCTGCAGAACTGGGCTCCCTTCCCCCAACAGTCACTCAGAAAGAAGGGGAGGAGATGCAGCCAGGCAGGGCTATTCTGCAGTGTAAGTTCAAGCCCCAGGATGAGGAAGCTGTCAGGCAGGATGGAAGTGTAGTTGGGGCAGGTTCTGGGTAGAGCAGGAGGGGGCACTAGCTAGCTGTACTGGGGTAAGGCATGAACATTGAATCAAAATTACTCCCCCCTGCTAGCAGCTCTGCCAAGGGGAAACTGGGGGCAGAGTGAGGGAGACACAGGGCAGGGACAGAGACCTCCTGCCCTTCCCACAATTCCTTGTACTAGCAGCCCCTCTTTACCCCGCCCCCTTCCATTCAAATGTCCAGACTCAAATTTACACACCCAGGCTGAAACATACCACTTACCCTGGATTAGTTGCCTTTCAGGCTTCAATGGGACTGCACTGAAGTGAGTGGTTGGAGCCCTGTGTAGTCAATAATTGTTGGAGGAACCATTTCCTTTTTTAGCCAGTGCATATTGTTACTCAAACGTGCTCTTCCCTCTGGGGGGTGGGGGGCAGTCATGGGGAAATTGGCAGCCTGGTGACATGCTTTCAGAAGAAGGGAGGTTGTAAGTTTTGAGGATGGGCAGGGTGGAAGGTTCCCTCTCCAGAGGGAAGAGGGGTTGAGGAACTGACACCCTGGTGCCATCCTTTATGCTTTATAAAGGAACACAACTGTCCCTGCTTAATTGGGATGTTCTTGTGGTAGAAAATATACCCCAAACACAGAATATACACTTTTTCATGACATTGGTTAAGGGTTAAAGGAATTTAAGAGAAACCAGGTGGGGCTGGTAGAGGGACACAAGCAGAAACTTCAGAACAGACTCAAAACTCAAGTTTAGTTGTAAGGGACTCTAGCTGATTCAAGTATAATCGTAGATGGCATGAGGCCTGTTGACAATTCTGTGACATTTTCACAATACAGTTTATTCTACCTGTCCATATATAAAACCTGTTTCAATCCTGTGTTCCTTTTCATCCCCAAGGAGGCTTTTAGACAAAGCAACATTTGCTTTCCTGATTGTATGTATGAGCTGACAACCTTCAATGATGGGGGAAAACACTTATTTTGATTTTTAAACTTCTAATTCTTCTCTTTAGATCAGCTCAGACAGGCAGTCACAGTGTGATACTACTGAATCAAATGTCTCCACTTTCTAAGACTACCAAGGTCACTGAAGTAATCTACAACTACAATTATTTATATCGAGAAACTACTCCAATGGGCAGTAAGCCAATTATTCCTAGGTTCCCAATATATATTCAGAAAGGCTGCCCATTTATACTCTCAAGCTATTAGGCTTTCAAGACAGAATTCCCATACACCAAACAAGACACTAATCCTACATTTAGCTGTATTTTTGGAATTTGACAGTTAGGTTTTTATGCTCCACAGACTGAGAAATCAAACAAACAATCTTAAAAGCTCGGTTCATCACAGGGTACCTTTTAATATCTTTACAAAGCAGGACAAGAAGTCAGCATATATATTTTATATTCATTACACTGCTATGCCCCTGTATAAATTAGACATTCGGTTTAACATAAATTGACAGGATCTCATTGTGTACATTCACTAGAAAATTATGTGCCCTTAGAGATGAAGCTCTAGAAGTAGACTTTGGATATAATAGACAATTCTGAATACAATGTCCAAAAAATAATAATTCACCCAGCTAGACGGTTTATATCAGGAGTATCATAAGTGCACTTATAAAACTCAGCACAGTCACCGTTAACAACCTGGTACTATGACAGAACAGGATAGTAAAATAAACATGATTAGTTTAGCTGTCAAGTTGAGCTCTGTTACCTTTCCTTCATTTGGCATGGAACATAATACAAGACTTAGCAAAAGCGGAACACCACCGTAGCAATGTACATCCACAACTCTTACTGCTTGCAAAGAAAATGAAGTATTACTGAGTAGTGTAATGTGCTATACAGATATTACAAAGCAGAAAGTTATTGGAAAGAATACAAGGAAAAAGATATTTCTATGTAAGAAAATGTTTTACGTCCAGTTGCACTTATCCCCGAGTTTACAATCTGACTTGCCTGTTAAAAACCCCAATCAAAAACAACATATACTAAAAAAAAAAGTAAACTAGTACTCAATATTTTCCTTATAAGTGCATAGAGTGTCAAGTAGGGACATACGCCAATTTCCATCTAAGATCTTTCCCTGTTCTAACAACAAGGATCATTTGGAAATTTAAACTACTTTTTGGTTTTCACAAATTTTTGTGCTTTTTTCAAGAGTTTCAACATCTTCATTGTCTTTATCTTCAGGATCTGGTTCCCAATCAGAATCTTCATCAGTGGGATCATACCTCCTCCTCATCTATAAAGCTATCATTCATGTCATATTCATTAGGCTCACCATCATTATCACTATCCTCTTCCAAAGCACTTCTGCCTGCAGAGACAAATTCCAAAAGAAGGATTAAATACTTGAATTTCAATTCCTTGAAAATGCTACAACAATGTACTTTGAGCTAGCCCGTGAGTTCGGCTAACTTTGTGGGTTTAGAAATACCGATGCAAAAATGTTGTGCTTTACTTTGTTATAGACAAACCACATTTATTAATAGAGATTGTCATTTGAGGATGTCAAAGCATTTTAAATGCTAGCGATATCTCTTATCAGCCTTGTAAAGTGTTCTGTATTTCAAAAGGCTAAATATGTAGGGCATGGAATTTAAATTCCTTGATGAAAATTCCATGTCTCTAAGCACTTCACACATCTTTCCTGCAAAGTACTGATGCCATCACTTGACTGTCTGAGAAATGCTGGCCTACAGCTTTAATTGACAGAGTAAGTGATTCTTCACACATTTTAGGCTGCACTCTTTCCTTTTGTCTGTTACCTGACATCCAACTGTAATGCACACATACTGATGCCTTGCCCACTTCTGCTCCTATGCCTCTGTTGTTGCTGTAATTCTAAGTCCCCTAGCTCGGACCAAGTGAGCTGGGGAGATTTCCAAAATGGTGCAGGCTTTACTTCTGGAAAATGAATTTCAATTGGTGGCGACAGCTCCAATCAGCTTTCATGTTAGAGAAGCGAACGTAGCCACTGCCATTTTTGCAAACTTCTGTTAGGTCAGCCAGAACAGAGCTAAGAGGTTGATCTCTCTTCCCTCCAGGATAGACTGTGTGTGAGAAACAACAGTGGAGACTACCATTTTGTTTGCCATCATATAATTTAGTATCGCTTTCACACAAATGAAATAGCTTTGCTTCTGCATCTCCCACAGAGTTACTCTGATTCATTGGTGCAGTTCCACTGAAATATATAGGACCATTTTCAGAGGCGAGAAGGGTGGCAGACTCTGGTTGTGTGGAAACGGTGAATTGATGACTAAGAAAACCCTTCTTCATACTGATGTCACTGCTAGGTCAACTTTAATTTTTAAGCGATCAATTCTATCAAACTTTGATGCCCATACCGTCTCTGACCAAAACCTTGTTTCATTCCATTTCTCCCTCTCCCCACTTCTCTCATCTGCCGTCTCCACCTTCAGCTCGTCTCTTGTGCCGTTCTATCCAACACACACAAAAAAAACCAAACCATCCTTGGCTCACCCCTACCATCCCGCTCTTCATCCAACCCCTACACATGCCCCCTTGACCCGCCCCTAACAGCAATTGCCCCCAGTGCTATGCCTTCTCAACTGCACATTATTGATTTCTCCCTCTCTACTGGGTCATTTCTATTGGTCTTGAAACATACCAGTATTTCCTATCTTTAAGAAGGCCACTTTTGACCCCTCGAACCCTTTCAGCTATCACCCATTTCACTCCTACCTTTCACTTCCAAGCTCCTGGATGGGCCATCTACGTGTGCTGCCTTGATTTCCTCTCTTCTAATTCCTCCCTTGACCCCTTTCAATTGGGCTTCCGTCCTCTCTACTCGAATGAGACTGTCCTTGCTAAAATCACCCATGACCTTCTCCTCCATTCTTGTTCTCCTTGATCTCTCTGCTGCCTTTGACGCTGTTGATCATGGCCTCCCCTTGGATTCACTACACTCCCTTTGTTTCTAAGACTTTTTTCTCAACTGGTTCTCCTTGTATCTCTCGAACCACTCCAATATTTCTCTTGCTGGTACGTCCTCTACATCACTTCCCCCTGTCACGGAATAACGTAGGGTCACACACATGTAAAACGGTCCTACATGTAGACTACAAGTCTGGTAAATACGTAAAGCAAGAAGGTTCCACATGTATGTAATGTTACAATTGTGAACTGTAAAACCCAAATCAGAGCTCTGACACGTGACCAACCTCCAGGAAATGGAAAGAGAGTGTTGTTGATTGCCCGGGGGGGGTGGGAGGGCAGACAAGGTGGCCAGAGACATTTATATGCTAATGCAGGCAGCCATTGCCTACGTGTAGAGATAGAGAAAGCTAATAACGAGAACAAAGGGAATCCTAGAAGCCTCGAGAGGATATAAGGAGGGGGCAGGGGCTTTTCAGGAACTCACTCACCATCTTGCAGCCAGTCAGGCTGGAGACCATGAACTAAGAGAGACATGATTTTGCTTTCTACTCTAAGTCTGGAGACCCAGTCACTTACACCAAAGGACTGAGAGAAACTTATGGACCTTTATAGGGTAAGATGCTGATTTAGGAACTCAACCAGTATACATCAGGAATGCGTTATATTTACCTTTGATTTCTAGTAACCACTCTATCAACTATCTTGCTTATGTAATCAATAAAATTACTTCGTGTCTGTGTCTAACATTGGAACACAAGCGAGCAACAAGAGCCCTCAAGCTCTTGCGAACCCAAAGAGTAAAGAGTCTGTAAACGGGAAGGATCGGGCCTTTGAGTGACAAAGGAGTTGTTCTGCGGTAGACTTGAACTAGCCAAAGAGAGAAACTAATTCAAGCGGGCTGTGCGCAAGGGAAACTGAGTCACTCAAACCCGGTGAAGTGGGGGCGCAGACCCGCCAACCCGAGACACCCCCTCTCTGTGGGAGTTCCCCACGGCTCTGTCCTGGGCCCTCTTCTCCCTTTATACTCTTTCTCTGGGTAAACAAACTCTCAGATTCCAGTATCACCTCTATGCTGATGACACACAACTCTCTCCCTCCACTCACGTGCTCCCCTAGTATCACTGACTGTCTCTGACATCTCTGCTTGGATGTCTCACCATCAACTCAACCTTAATATGGCTAAAACTGAACTCCTCACCACCACCCCACCACCAAATATTCCCCTCCTACATCCCTTTCAGTTTCCATTGAGGGTGTCACCGTCCCGCAAGCGCATAGCCTGGGATTAATCTTTGACTCCTCCCTCTCCTTTATGCCTCAGGGCCAGGCTTCTGCCAAATTCTGTTGTTTCGCTCTGTATAATATTGCTAAAATCCGGCCCTGCCTTACTGTTGCCGCTGCAAAAACTCTAGTCTATGCTCTAGTCATCTCTCACCTTGCCTACTGTAGCTTCCTCCTTACTGGTCTCCCCTACTCGGATCTTGCCCCCCTCATCTCTGTCCAATGCTCTGCTGCCAAAGTCATCCACCTCACCTGTTGCTTTGGCTATGTTCAGCTCCTCCTCTCTGCCCTACACTGGCTTCCTCTACATGAACGCATTCAGCACAAGCTGCTAGTCTTCATCTTCATGGCCTTGCTCCCCCATCTCTCTCTGCTCTTGTATCCTGCTACGCTCCTACCCGGGAGCTTTGCCCCTCCTCTGCCCCCACCCTCGCCTGCTCACGACTCCCCTAAACATCTTTGCCCTTTGTCTCTTGCTGTCCCCCATGCCCGGAACATCCTCCTTGGATACATTCATTCGGCTTCCTCCCAACTTTCAAATCCCTTCTGAAAACCTACCTCTTCTGTTAGGCTTTCCCTAGCTCGTCATGAGTGAAATCATATCCTCTTCACAATCTCTCCCCTGTAACTAAGTTCAATACATGCATCTGCAACTTCTCAACCTCATGAATGTATCCTTGTCTCTCTGAGATTGTAAGCCCCTTGGGATAAGGACCTGTCTAACTATTGACTGTACAGTGCCAGTGCTATATAAATAAAATAATAATAATTATTATTATTATTAATAATCCATTCTGATGACGTTGTGCAAGGGAAACCTGGCTTTTAGAAGTTTAACTGTTTGTAGGACAATGGCACAGAGATATAGGAGACTAGTGCTGTTACATCTTTTGATACAGGTTTACTCAATTCCCATGGTTGCTAAGGCAGGTAATTAAGTAATAGTTCTGACAAAATAGCCTTTCAATAGCACTAACATCACACTTATCAGCATGATCTTGACACTCTTCCTGAAGATGTATTTACAAAAAGAAAACCAGCAGTGGATGAGAAGGCAGCACATCGCCTTTGCCCGGTTCCTAAAAATAGCATTTTCAATTTGTTTGTTAGATAAAGTGTACATAAAACTGTTTGTAACAGGATTGTAGTCAGAGCAAATCATCACTCTAGATAGCTTTAAAATGGTCCTCTGCCTTGGAACGCTCATAACGGCATCATTTCCCCCATCATACGACTATTGGAGTCTTTAGAAGCATTAAGCAATTCACCTAATGGCTTTCTGAACTGAACATGCCAAATATCTGCTAGCCCATACCCTTCTCTTCCTGGAAATGTCAGCTCTGCTCACCACTGCAGCTGTGCCAAGCATCATGCAATGAAGGTTAAGAGACCCTGCTCTGCCTGAAGATATAGTGCACACAGTACAGTGGGACTGTCTCAAATGTAAAGTTGCTGATTCTAACCTTTTACAAGCTTTGATCCTTGGCAGCAGCTGCAGGAACCAGTGGGCAGGGCACTTTTCATGAGATCACACAAATATTAAAGAGCAATTTAATTCATCAGCATTCTATTAAAAAAAAAACAAAAAACAAATTTGTGTGCACACACAAAGTTATTTCCCTACAACTACAGTTCTCCAAGAGGGCCTCTATAGTCACACAACCCTGTGTGTGTGAATATAAAGAGGACACTTGGAAGTAAAGGGAGCATAGCAACAGTTTTAAGTGCTTTGCACCTATGATGTATAGAAGCTCTACAGAACTTTCAAAGTACCTGTGTGCAACAAAGGCCATTTTTACACACACACACACCCTGCTGGGTGCGCGGGGAGTGTGTTCAATGTGTATGTGGGGTGGGGCGGTGGGGGGGGAGAACGTCCATGTAAATGCCACGACAGGCGGTGGGTGGGGGTGCGCTCCCGACGCACACCCACCACCCATCTCCACTCCAAACTGGAGGTGGCTCTTTGGGTGTGCGCCCGTGGGAATGGGCACACACTCACGTCCACCCACCACAGGTGCACACCCATCCCCCCCACCCACTGCTGCCCGTGTAAAAAGGGCCAAAGAGTTATAAAAATACTATCATAAATGTTACATCCAGCTAGTACCTTGCCTGTGTGTGTCTCCGTGTATATACTGTACTACCAAATGATCCCATCTCCCACTCCTAAGCTTGTCTTTAAGAGTTCTGACGGTTTGCTCTGCACAATTGAAAGAGCTGGCACCTGGTAGGTTTGGGTTAGGCTGTGGGTGTCTACTGTGCAACACCACAGATTATGGATGCAACCTAAGGATTTGGAGGAGATTTATTTTATTTATTTTTGTATATATATTAGCCGCCCCCTCATGCCTACGGCATCTCGGGGTGGCTTACAACATGAAAACATTCAGTAATAAAATTCCATAAAAAAATCTACTTCAAAATACACAACCCCATGAACAAATTTAAAATATTTTAAATATGGGGTTAAAAAAACCCATATCCCCCCCCCCAACTACCCCACCCTCCCCTCCGAAGGCCTGGGCCAACAGCCAGGCAGGCTTCCTCCGGGAGGGAGTTCCAAAGCTGTGGCCCGGCCACCGAGAAGGCTCTCTCCATTGTGGTCCCCCGTTTTACATGGGGGCCCTCCAGAAAGGCACCCCCAGTGGACCAAAGGGATCGTTTGAGGCATGGAAGGTGAGGCGGTCCCAGAGGTACGAGGGGCCCAGACCGTACAGGGCTTTATAGATCAACACTAACATCTTGAATCTGGCATTTAAATGGAGTCTCACATTTTATGCAAAAAGTATGCAAATGCAGTCCCTCCAGCCCCGAATATTCAAAAGCACAAGTCACAGCTCAAAATTCACGAGTGGCTTACAATCATGAAGTTTTTAAAAGCAGACGTTGGGCTATATTTATGGCTTCCCATTACATTTATTTTTCCCGTGGAAATAAAAGCTAAAAACTTTAGAAAATTTACTTTCTTTAAAGTTAACTCTTTTGAGCCCAGGAAATGGAGCTTTCAGAAAGTCGCCAGATACTATGAGGCTGAATACACGTGCCAGCGCTGCCATGATTGCTGTGGAGTGGAGAGTCCTTGTGAGAGTGGTGAGTGTTCCCGTGTTGTTTCTGTAGAGCATGTGACGGAGTGCGTGAGAGAGAGAGAGTGGAGTAGAGTGGGTCCCCTTCCCCTCCCCCTCGGGTTCCTGACCCCGTGGGAGTGTAAGAGAGTGTTGCCTGCCTGTCTCCTCTGGATCCTAGGGCTGATGCGGCAGCAGCTTTTACCACGCCGCGATTCCGTTCCGCCATTTCGGAATTGCCCGTGCCACACCGCGACTTTTCTGCGAATATTCCGCTAATTCTGCAAATCGCGGAATTGCGGAAAAATTGCGGAAAACCGCTATTCCGCTATTTTGTGGCGCTGGCAGAATTGCGGAAATAGCGAAAATGTCATGTTTCCATGATTCCACTAAGTTGCGGAATTAAATAAGCGGAACCGCGGAATGAAAGCCTCTGCCATGCCGTTCCACTAATTGCAGAAACACCGTTTCTGCCGGAAATAGCTACCGCTGCGATATTCCGCTACAGCCCTACTGGGTCCTCCTCCGTCCCCGTCCTCACACCTGCCCAAACACCCTCCTCCCCGGGTGAATCTGTGGGTGAGAGTGGTTGAACGGTGGGCAGGGTGCCTAGTACCCATTCCTCGCCACCCAGTGATGATAGGGCCCTGATCCATGTGTAGGATCATAAGGCCAATTACTATCCTTCGTTGTGCCGAGTGGATTGGGGCAGGCAGCCCGTGTCTCACGCCTGCGAGAGTCCCCGCCTTCCCTATACCCCGATCCTTGCAGGACCTTCCCATTCCCGTCGCCCACGGACAGCGAGGCAGAGTGGACGTGCCCAGGCTTCCTCTTCTTCAGCCTTAAAGGGCCAGTGTTCTACCCACTCGGTCTGGCATTATCAGCCTGTTTGTCCCACGGGCTGATCTTTCTCTAGGGGCTGACTGCCATGTCTCCAGGTGTGCTCAGTTCTCTGGCTGACCCATGCATCCCCCTTCTTAAAGGGGCAGCAGCTGCACAGGACTGTTTCCTGCTACACCCACCTCTGGCAGTGAATCTGGCCAAACCAGGGTAATTGGGCTTCCAAACATCCTGTATTTTAAGGCCATATTTCAGAATACCACAAAAAGTCATAGAAGAATATCCCATTGCTCCATGCCGTCCCTTAATTTTGATCTTACCTGCTGCTTTGTTAGACTCACAAGGCTTGAGGAAATGCCAAGACTTATCTAGTTTATCCCCCTGCCATTAAGCAGGATCCACTGTGCCTGTACCATCTATGAGAGTGGTCTATCTAACCCATTTTCCAGTGATGGGGACTCTACAATCTCACTTGGCAAATTATCCCATTGCCAGACTGTCCTGGTAGTTAAATCCTTTCTAATATTTAGCCAAAATCTTTTCTCCTTTAATTTAACCCATGACCTCTAGTCCTAGTATGCCATATGGAACGGTGTCAAATACCTTACTAAAGTCAAAGTATCTTTTCAGGTGCCTGCAAATCAATGATTTTATTATTTGTTCTAGGATTTTGCCTGGCACTGAAGTCAAGCTGACCAGTCTGTAGTCCCCTAGGTCATGCTTTTCCTCCCTTCTTGGAAACAGGAACTATATAACCACTTAAGGACTTCACCACTCTTCAATGAGTTCTTAAAGAGGATGACTGGTGAGATGCTCATTCCTTTAATACCTCAGGCTTAATTTCTTTGGGTCCTGCCAGCTTAAATACATCTAGCCTCTCCAGACCCTCTTTACCCAACTCCTTTCCTATTCTGACCTACCTTTGTTTCTGCCCCTCCCCAACATTTAATGCCATGATCTAGCCACAATCAGCCTTTCTTGTGAACACTGAAGCAAGATAGGCATGAGTACCTCGGCCTGCCCAGCAGCAGAGTTACTAGCTCTCCATCCCTAGTGTATCCTTTCCATTGTCTTTTTCTTGCTGCTAATATACTTATGGAACCCTTTTGTTGTTTACCCATCCCTTGCTAGCTGCAGCTCATTTTTGTGCTTGCAGTTTCCTGAGGCAAGCAGGCAGCTGCTGCTAAAATGCTGTGTGCCAGCAGCACAGCCCGGCCTCAGGAGTGTCCCTAACTCTGCTCCAAAGATCAAGTTGGTAATTGGTTTCCTAGATGGTAGAATGAGCTTTAAACCACTTCTGCACAACCCCAAGAGCACAAATGCTAAGGGCCCTTGCATACACGCCAGAGTCCACGTGTACACCCGTTTACAGAAATGAATGACATTCTGTGAGAGAGGACCAAGCCACTACATTATGTTTTGCTATCATCTTCAAAAAACTCCTGAGACTGCGGTCGCTGCTGCAATAAAAGCTCACACAGTTAAACAGTTTTAGGGATAGTAATATAAAAAACAGGCAGTCACAGGGTTGACAAAACATTTGTATGTCTGGTTTGTAATAGTAAACTTATAAACATTGAGCGAAGGCAGGCTTGAAAAAGAAATGAAGATTACTGAGTTTATGCTGACATCTGGTGGTTACAAGCATGTATAGTGGAATAGTGGATAGCGATTGTACTTTGTAGAAATGCCAGATAAGGGTTAATGAAAATAACATTAACTCTAGGTGAACAAAACTCATCTGTGGAAAACACTGTTAAACAGCACAAGCCTATTTGAAGTGAGTCCGAGACCACTGTCTTTTGGGGGACAGAAAGACACTAGAACTTAGTTTCTACAATCGATTGCCCTCACTAAAGAGGGTTCTCTTACCACTCAGCCTATCTGAGACAGTTCAATAAACATCTTTCCATCAACATTTCTTGAATGTTGCTGGTCTTTTTGGTAATTGTGGGGGGTGAGGTGGGGAACTAGCTGAGCGATTAGCACGTATTACAGATAATCTGAATGTCTATACCGACTCACTTCAATTCATAGTGCGGGCAGTGACACTTAATAGCTTGATTTACAGATCTACCGAGCAGCACCCGGCCACAATGTCATGAAGCCGGACCAGCAGGACCATTCCTCGCTGCTGAGTTGCAGGATGAAAAGGGTTACCATCCCAACCTCCCAAACCAAGCTTTACAATCTCTGCACCAAATTTACATCATTAAGTACTGGAAAAGGCATGGAAGAGTCTTCCTACCTAACCATTTTGTGATGCTGGTGGAGGCAGACGGTTCCCACCAGTCCGCTGCTCTGCTCCTAGGGTGCATAGAGTGGAGGAAACTGCTCTGTACCTGTGCCCCTTCAACATCATCTGTTCCCTTCCTCTGCCACTGCCTCGTTGCTGCTCCTGGAAGAACAGCTAAGGATGCCAAGTGGGGTGGAGAGCACTATGGCCCCCTTTGATGCTCCGCCTCTGGGTGATAGCTGGCTCCCAGTCCCACACACTCACTTGCTCGGAGGGCCCTTTCCTCATCTCCTATTCCTCCCAGCACGATGTCATAAGCCCGTACGCCTGCTCAGTTTTCTCCCAGCTATCCAGTTCTCTGAGCAGTCTCCAAAGCCTGTATTCTGCGCTGTCAGTCAGCAGGGTCCAGCTAGGGGCTCCTGCCCCACAGCCATGTACTAGCCCAGGATCCAGGGGAGCCTCCCAAGATGCCCACTGGGGTTCTCCAACTGTCTCACCACTGTCTCTCGTTCCTCCTCTAACCTCCATCTTCCAAGCATATCGATGCTCAGTCGTTCCCCGGGCCGTTGCATGGTCACCGCTAAGCAAGGCCGTCCTTATTAATATCCCAGCAGCTTTCTGTTAATTTCAGCCATGCTCTCTTTTTAGGCCATGCTGGTCTCACAGGCCACTCAGCGGCTGCCTTGTCCTCCCTGTCTCCCTCTGATCTCTCCAGGCTCACAGGGGCCCCTCCTGCAGCTAGCTCCCCTATGCTACACTCAGGTGTTCCTGCTTCCCAACTCAGGCAGCTCTCATCCATTTAAAGGGCTTCTGCAGCACCTCCTTTAAAGGGTCTACTCTTCTCTTAACTCTGGAACAGAGAGAGCCCCCTTCTCCCTGTTAGAAAGGGTATTGAGGGACAATCTATTTTGAAATGAGGGACATCAGTTCCATATATTTGCACATAAGGATTTGTGTAACCTCCTGCAAATTTAAAGTAGACCACTGACTAGGTTTCAGGCTGGGATGAAAAAAAATCTTAAAAAATGAAAGTAATCCTATATTTCAACAAGGCTCAAACCCTTACACTTTAAATTTTCTTTACAAGGCTCTTCTGTAGTGTTTCCCAAACTACTTTGTCCGGACTGCCTCCCACGTGATCTCTACCCCTCATGCATTTTCCTTTCTCACAGTAAAGATATTTCCACATGCAGACACTTCTTTTCCCATGTGGCCTCTGATATCTCATTACCTGATGACCCAGTTCTGTGTGGATTCCCTGAGAGCACATTCTTTGTGGATTTTCCAAATAACCAACTGCTATACTTTAAGGCTGGGCAGGAAAGCAGTTTCTAAAAAGCAAACTAAAAATTAAAGGAAGTGCAAATACTATCCCCTTATATAAGCCAGATGTTCACACTTGGCTTGCCAATCACCTCTTCAAAGTGCTTTCATCAAAGCTACAGCAGAAAGCGTTCAGCACTTTTCAATTCAGCTACAAGAGAAGGACTCTGCAACTTGCCCAGTAAGTGAAGTAGCTGATGGTAAGGATGTTGTAGTAGCATTAGTAATGTGACTGGATAGCTAAGCTGTGACTACCATGCAAAGAATCTTCAGTTCTAGTTCTCACTCTGCCTTTGTGTCACTTCTTGTTAGTTTACTTAGAAGATGAAGTGGCAGCTCAGGGTGTTTGTTGAAAGGCAAAAGAGAGGTGTGTAGGAAGTAGAGTCAGGGACATGGGTTTCAAACTCACAGCTTCCTGTGACTCAGTGCAGGAACCAGGAACCATTTCCCAAGACTATGTGCAAGAGTAAAATATTTTCTTAGCATAGGAACTGGCAGTGTCACCAGGCCAAATTTTAAGATGGCCTAGAGCTGAGAAGTGAGCCTGGAATGGAGGTGATTATCAGATTTCCAGGCAACAGGTAACCATATCAGTGACCACATGGAATGGCCAGTTGATATATTTATGAGTTAGAATAAGCCTTTCAGCCAATAAGATTTTTGAGTACAAGTGCTAATGAGCTAGGGGGAACCTCTTGTTAACCTACTTTTGGGACCTATGACACTCATTCATTATTAAGGAATAATCCAGTTCCAGTCCTTGTGAAGATCACCTTTAAAATATAACCCACTGGACCAGGGTTGACAGTCATCAGTACATTTACTGACAGTCAGTAAAAATAATAGTATCGCAATCCTCCTGTTTTAATATTTATATTTAATATTTGATTGTTTTATCTGAATTTTACTGTATTTTATTGTTTTAATTATTTGTTGTTGTGAGCCGCCCTGGGCTGCGTTGCAGGAGGGGCGGGATATAAATTTGTATAAATAAATAAAAATAAATAAATAAAATACTAGTGACTCTGGATTGTTCAGAGGCTTCACCTACTTTGAACCCTTAAGGTGCAGTAGTTTTCCCAGCATTAACTGTTCTTTTCACAGTTCTTTGCTCTGTAAGTACACATGAACACCTGAAGGTCAATCATGAAAAAAGAAAGTTAACCCAGTATAAAGGTTTCATGAGAACAAGCTCTGCACTTTGCAACACTATCCTATTTGGTATAACGGGTTGGGTAAACAGGGTGGGAAACGGGGACATGCTTTTTGATTGGGGCTCTGGAGAGTTCTGGGAATAGTCTTGCCCCTTCATTTCAGCCTTCCCCTGGCAGCCACAAGTTAGATTCCCAAGGGCAGGAGGAAGGGGTAAAATCATAAAGGTGACAGCATCACTCTGCTCTCCACCAGCATCTGATTTTCCCAGTGGCTGGGGGAGTGGGCTGAGCTGTTGCCATTTTCCCTAGCTTCAAGGCACATTCAAATGTCAGCAGCAGAGAGCAGAATGGTGCTCTGCCTTGCACCACTGATGCACTAGAATGGTGATCTTGTTTTGGTGACCATAGCTCTGGCAGCAATGGCTGTTACTACTGCAATTCCAAGTGCAGGGCTGACTAACTGGGGTGGGGAAGAGAGATGGCAACTGGTTTAACTTAGGCAAGTGGTGACATGGGATGGTGAGGGCTGGAGGTGAAGCTTACCAAACTCTGAATTGTTGTGCCACTTCTTTACTGCTCTGACTGTATAAAGGTCCTTACCATAAGCGAAAGAGTAGTCTACTCACATTTTAAAGATCTTTTACAATGACAGAGCAGTTCATAAGGACATTATAATGAAAGAAAGCCATGCCTCAACAAGCACTGTTTTATCTGTGTCTGTCAGAAAAACCTTCCTAATAAATTTACAACGACACATTATACTGCAAGTAGCCAACAGAGGAAGCCAGCCAGAGTAAGATACAGGAGTGCATTTTTGGATTTGTACTTTGCTAAATCTGCACCAGCATATTTAAGTTGCATCTCTACTCTGAAAAGGTGCAGTGTAAAAAATATTTTCCCATTCCCTGGCTTTAGTGGCAGAAACAAACAAATGCTTCCCTTTACTCAAGCAGGTCCTGCAGAACCAATGTTGGTAAGAAACAGTGGCCTGGCTTCTCTCTGTCTTGTGTATAAGAACGGAGTGCTAATTTCCAGTCAGTTCCGCGTGTGCTGCCTTTGAGGAGGACTGCACAGGCTAGGCAGGACTTCCCTGCAGCACCGTTACAATTTCTGGTGAGGAACAATGGAAGCGAGGCTGCCTCCCCACGACTGTGGGTAAGTTTGGATAGCTGGCACTCTGAGAAAAGCATCAGACATTTAGACTGAGTATAAGCTCACTGGGTATGGAGATTGCTGAAAGCCTTTAAACTCAGCTATAATTTTTACCTGATGAAATGAGATTCCTCTCTGGCAGGGCTCAGCATGCCCCATTTCAGCTGCATGTTGAAATGTCCCATTCTCCTCTTTGGTCAGCCAGGAACGACCTTCTCGCTGTGCCCTCTCTGCACCAAGTATGGAGGGTGTGAGTAGAGGTATTTTCGGTGGCTGCTCCCCAGTTCTGGAATCCGCTTGCCCTCCAAGGTTCACCAAAGCTCAGATTTGTGCAAATTCTAGAGACAAATGTAAAACATTGTTTAGATCATTTAGGGATGGGCTAAGGATGGATAGATCTAATTTGGTTTTTTTCTTGTTCTTCTGTCGACTTTTATTTTATCATAATCCAACCTGAACCTGCTTTTTGTGGGATGAGCAGGATAGAAATTTAACTAAGTCAATCAATCAATTAATTAATTAAATGTTGGATATACCAGCTATAAAGTTTGCTAACAGCCTTACGTGCCTCACTGCAGCAGCTGCAGATGGCTTGCTAGAACACAGAACTTAATTTTCAGAACATTAATAAAACACGGAGTGGTGGAAGGAATGAAATTCAGGGAACGCTAGAGGAAGCGGAAGTGGATTGAGACCTTCGTTCTCGTGCTGCTATCAGAGCTCTTAGCACTTTATTGTTAGAGAAAGTTCAGAATGTAGCAAGTGAAGCCTGTTCTGGCTGCACAGTGGGTGCTTTTAGACAGATGGCAGCTCTGCTCTACCCCCAGCTCGACCAGTCCATGTAAAGGTGCCCCAGCAGATGTCACCCCTGCCAGTGGCAACCTGGAGTGTAAACCTGGGGCATTGGCCAGAAGTGGAACTGCTGTCCGTCTTTTGGGCGGGCCCATGTTGCAGCTTCATGCTCGGCTGGCTGTTGCCCCAGTAAGCACCGTGGAGTCATGGCCACCAGCCTAGAGTGTCAGCTGAGCAGCTGCAACTCTATGGTGGTGTGTGTGTGTGCTGCCAGGGCCATCTAAAGCTGATTCAGGCAGAGCTGGAAGTGGCCAGACACGGGGCTGCACCTCCGGAGCAGCTGTCCGTCTGAAGACACCTAGTGAATCTGCTCTCCCTGTAAAACAAGGAGCAATAAACATAGCAGTTCAAGTCTTTTATACATGCATCTTTGTGCCCTAACAGTTATTTTCCTGCTAGTAGAAAGCTACATAATAGTTCACCTCTAGTAATCTAGGCCAATGCTAAATTGCTGAAAAGGAAACAAAAGAACCAAAGAGTGAATTGATGTGCTACGCAGATTCCATAAAATGAATCAGGTTTAGATGGGCTCTATTGTGGAGCTTCATAGCCAGCACATTTCTCAATCAATGAGGGATACTCAAATGCAAATTCCCTGGTGCTGAACCTTTGCAAATTGTACTTCTTGAGAGCACAAAGCTGAAAATATTTAAAGAAAAACACATACCTGATCCTTTCTCTCACTTGAATCAAGATTGGACCCATCATTTTGACAGACTGAGCTAAAGCACATTTCATTCAATCCCCTTATTATTACTCCTACAGATTATAAAATGGCACTAGCCTAAGGTGAGACCTAGTCCCATATTAAAACCTCTCAATTTCAAAGCACTATAGCTTTTAAACAGCTAAAAATGCCATTGTCCCTGCTTTTGGAAAAGATGGAAGACCTGGCTGTTTTGGCAAGTGTTTGGAGAGGGAACAGGGTGGAGGGGTTGAGAGGGGAGGGTTGGGGGTGGTTTATCCTTGGACTGCTTTGTGTTTTTAAATATGTATTATATTTAAAGTATTATATTTTATTGAATTTTGTAAGCTGCCCCAAGCCACTGTAGGTGGGATAAAGCGGGATACTAAGTATTAGAAACAAATAAATTTTGGAAATTGGCATGTGTGATCAAGGTGTAAGCCAGGATGGGTTTGTGTTTTTAGTGGGGGGGGGGATTGAGGGGGGGGCAAAGGCTGCCCAAGTTAGAGCTCACCAAAGAGTTAATTGCTGAAAATGTGTTTTATAAAAACAAATTATTATTTATTTATTTTTTTTAAAGTATCTCAATGAAACCAGGAAAAGTTTGTGTTTTTAGTGGGGGGGGGGATTGAGGGGGGGGCAAAGGCTGCCCAAGTTAGAGCTCACCAAAGAGTTAATTGCAGAGGGAAATAATCTTCCACCTATTTTTAACTTTCTTTGCTCTGTTCTAGGTGCTTCCTATCTGCTCCTGTTCTTCCAAGAATTGCCATATAACCTTTTTGTTAAGGTATACATTCCACTAACAACCGATTTATAAGTGGTAACAACATTGTAGCAGGGGGTCTTCCCAGGGCCACATGGGGTCTCTCTGGGGAGTTAGCTCACCCCACTGTCACACCTATTCAGCCTTGGCCTCGGCTGAATCCCCCTCTAAGGGAGGGGGGTACCCTCTTATAGGAGCCACCACACAGTCCAGAGGATATCCTGTTCACAGTCTTTATCAGTCCAGTCCAGTGTACACAATACCTGGGGCTGCCAGCTCAGCCGCCTCCACCCTGCAGGCCCAGGTCAGTCTCTCTCAGGGACAGGAGCACCACAATATCAACGCACCACCACCCCCGCCAGGTCCATCAAAGCCCCAGGCTGTGGCCAAGCCTTACCCAGGCAGGAGGTTCCCTCCTGGGGACAGCCTCTCCCACTTGCCTGGATCCCTATGGTTCTCCAGCCTTCAGCACCTTGGCAAGCATAGAGGGACAGCCTTGTCAGAGAGATGTGATCCCTTCAACTCCCAGACAGAGACTGCCTTCCTCTCTGCCTTGTCTCTCTTATATACAGGCAGAGTGGGCATGGCCAGGCTTCCTCTCCTCAGCCTTAAAGGGCCAGTGTCCTGCCCACTGTCACAGAGTCTCTCAACTTGTTTCCAGCTCAGGTTAGTCCCAAGCTATGGGGCTGGCTCTACCATGCCCCTGGGCATGCTCAGCCCTCTGGGTGACCCATGCAGTCCCCTTCTTATAGGGGCAGCAGCCCCACAAGACTGCTCCCTGCTACACCCCTCCCCCTTCAAGGAGACAGGCTTCTCCCAGGGAAGACTGGCTTCAACGTCTAGCAGGGTGCAGCTTTTCACCATAGGGTCTAGCACCCCAAAACAGGCTTTAACTTCCTCCCAACCTCCACATCACCCCTTGTAGTCAGGTCCGTTCCACCGGGTCTAAGGATTTAAGCCCTGTACATTCTAGTAGCCTTACCAGGCTTGTACCATGTTTGTTGGGGAGCCACCTCCACCCAACATGCTGCAGGGAATTAACTTTTCCTGTTGGGGAACATTCCTCTACCCAATTTACAGATTATGAGGATTTACACAGCCCCTCACATTTCTCCACCAGTCCTGTTTCCAAGGATTTTCCATATGTATGAAACCTCTTCTGCGGTGGGAGGCCAGCCCACCCGTTCCTTCTGGATCTCCCAGCCCTGGGACCCTCAAAGCCAGAATACTTTGGCCATGTACTATGCAAGCACAATTTGGTCCCTCCCAGGGCTCTCATTTGTCTTTGGTGGTTGGTTCCGTCGCCTACCCTACCACCCATAATCACAATTTTACCATTTGGCCCCAGCCGGCTCAGTCACCTACACCCTGCTGTGTCCCTGTGTTTCTATGGCTTAAGTTTGTGCCTAGTGGCTGGCTCAGTCGCCTACACCCTGCCCCCTAGCACACGAGGGTAATGGCTTAATCGCCCCCCTGTACCCACTAACTCTTAGGCCCACTAGGCACCCTTCAGGCCTCAGGCCTCTTGTTCCCCTTTTCTTGGGGTTGGGATAGTGGCCCACCCATGCCTTCTGACTATCCCACCCTGGGACCCTTAAAGCAGGACTACTCCTACAGGTTAACAGCTACCTTCCTGCAAGCATAGTTGTTCACTTATTTTCCCAGGGCTTCAGATTCCTCCTTGTCAAAGAGGCAATCCCTCTGACTATGACCCCACATAGCACAAAGATCACACTGTGCTTTCTCAGTGCCAAACCACGTTTGTCCCTTGGATTTTCTCAGTCTGGCCTTCAGCTCATTTGTACTAAGGGCTGGTCAGGTCTTTGTCCATTCTGAGCAACCTTCCCAGTTACAGGACTCAGCTCCCTCCTTTCTACCGGAGGGTCTGTCTTTTCAGGGCATTCCCATTCAACTTGGGTTCCCCTAGACCTTTTCCCTTTACGCTTGAGTCACTTTTCATTCTAGCAGCCCTCTGACCCTCCTTGTGAGGCTTTCCTTTGGGACAATCCCTCTTCACATGTCCCCGGGCTTGGCAAGCCCAGCACGTCCTAGGAGGTCTCTGCTCTGGCTTCCTTTCCAGCACCTTCATGGAGTTGCATGCTACTTCTGGCTCTGGCCCTGTATCTCTTTTCTCTCTGTAGGGACATCACCTTCTCACATGCCCCATCACCCTACAACTCCAGCAATACTTCTCCTTGCCCTGGCACTGACACCCCAGAGTCCAGGTGCTCTGGAGGTCTTGCCATTTCTCCCGGCAGGCCCTCCAACAATGTCCTGGCTGGCCACAATTGTGACACCTCTGCATAGTACCTCCCACCTTGGATCCCCAGTACTTGCGTGTCTCAGTCCTCATTCCTGGCCATTGATCACACCGCCTCAGCTCTGGCTCTGCAAAGTTCCACAAGTTGAGGGCAGTCAGGGTACGCCTCCAGCTCCAGCATGTGCCTCCTGCTGCCATACCACTTGGGATCCACATCCTGGCAGTGTTGGGCAAACCTCCTGGCTCTAGCCTAGCTCAAGGCCTGTCCTGGCTGGGCTACTCCAAGTGCACTCCTCCCTCCTGGTCCAGACACAAAGCTCCACCGCTCTCCCCCAGCATCTGGTCCCAAACCTCTAGCTGACTGGGCACAGTCCTCTAGTCACATCTGCTTCTGGCACCCAGGCTCACCTTCCTCTAGGCAGTGTACAAAGGTGCAGGTCAAAAACAGGCAACCGCCAAACTCCACATAAATGGCTGCCAACCTTAGGTGCAGTTCCACTCTGCATCTACAGGTGGCGCTATGCCCACATTCTCCAGCACATGCTGTAGCAGGGGGTCTTCCCAGGACCACAAGGGTGTCTCTGGGGAATTAGCTCAACCCACTGCCTTCCCCCAGGCAGGAGGTTCCCTCCTGGGCACAGCCTCTCCCACTTGCCTGGGTCCCTCTGGTTCTCCAGCCTTCAGCACCTTGGAGAGCATAGCATTGGCAGGCCTTGTCAGGGAGATGTGGTCCCTTCAGCTCCCAGGCAAAGACTGCTCTCGTACCTGCCTTGTCTCTCATATACAGGCAGAGTGGGCGTGGCCAGGCTTCCTCTCCTCAGCCTTAAAGGGCCAGTGTCCTGCCCACTCTGTCACAGGGTGTCTCAAACTGTTTCCAGCTCAGGTTAGTCCCAAGCTATGGGGCTGGCTCTGCCATGCCGCTGGGCATGCTCAGCCCTCCGGCTGACCCACGCAGCCCCCTTCTTAAAGGGGCAGCAGCCCCACAGGACTGCTCCCTGCTACAAACTTCTTATTCCAAAAGGATTGTAAAAGGTTTCATTGACCAAAGCATTTTCAGCTTCTGTGAATACTTGGAACCACTGTGAGTAACTAAAAGTGCGAACTAGCTAGCTAGCTCTTGCTGATAAGCTGAGTGTCTATGGTAAAGATGGCCTAGAGATCCTGTCTAGTCCCCATCCCTTCCAACGTATGGATTTACAAAAACATGAATGGGATCTTCTAAAAAAAAAAATATGGATAGGCTTTGGATGAGCCTATGCATATTGAGCCTACTGGATGAAAACACATGCATTAGTCCAGGATGATGCCAACACTTTTACCAAATCCTGGGGAGCTAAGAAAGCTGACAGTTATGCAAATTCTATTCAGGTTTCTCCCCTCCCCCCCTTTGTTGCACTTTTCTCTTTATTTTGCCTCTCTTGTCTCCCAAACAAGTGGCATGGGGCACTAGGAATATTCATATTTGAATATTCTTGCATGTTGTGGGCTGGGAATGTGAAATAGGGAGTATATGTCTACCCTGCCTGTTAATTTCATACAGCATGAGGTTATCGCTAGATGCTGTGAGAGCGATTCTTCTCTTTGCTACAGTGCTTTCACATTGATGCTGCAGGGGGCCTATCCAAGGGAGAATCCCCGTCAGCAAGACAATGCTATGCTGCATTTCAGGCCCCAGCATAGGGAGCACTTACTGGGTACTGAAGAGCCATATTGAGGATATGACACTCGGAAGCCCTGAAGTGTTGTGCTGAGCTGGTAACCATGTTAACCTGAAGAAGAAAAAGCAGGTTAATACCTTAGAGACCTGGCAAAAGGAGGCCCAAGCTGCTGTGAGAATTCCAGGCAGTCTGGACCTGGGACAGACAGCCATAAGGTAGGACTTATCTCTACCTAGGACTACTTGGAATTTAAATCAGCTTAAAGTTAAACCAGTTTAATGGAATGAACATCCTGCATCCACACACAGCACTTCTAACACTCCACTGCTGCTCAGCGTGCCAGCTGAGGTGCTGTTGTTTGTGGGTAGGCATCCCTGAGTCCAGTCACGACAGTCCTTTTAAAACAGTACAAGAAATTTCACAGCCAGTCACATGCTAAAGTTGGTTAGGCTGAAGTTAGTTGTAGAACTGACCGTACTAAATCAGATTAAAAGGAGAACTAGGAACGCAGAACCTTAAAGTTGTACAAACTTTAATCACTCGCTAATTCTGCCTCTACTGTCCTTTCACTTTGGGTTCCCTTCTCCCTTTTAAGTAAGCTGAGCATGTGCATCTGTGACTTCTCAACTGTACAATTGTTTCTGTCTTTTCCTATGTTCCCTCCTCCCTTTTCCATTCTTGATTGTAAGCATTCTGGGGCAGAGTCCTAACTCTAATTAGTGGTTGTTGAGTGCCAGGCCTATTACTGGCATTAATGACTTCATGTTCATAAAAGTTGCAACATAACATTGCTTGGCTGAATCCTTTTACTACTTGCACTAGCATTGACACATAGGGTGGAAACAAACATGCGCAAAACTCTGACCCTTTTAACATGGATACCCCTCCTCCTCGTCCACGTGTGCAGCTGCATGGGAAGGGAGGGGGGGCGTCCATCTGACCACCACGGATGGTGGGTGGGGTGAGTGCGCACTGCCACACTCTCCCCACCTCCACCGATCCTCCACGCACGGAGGCATTGGAGAAAACGGATGTGCCTCCATGCATGGAGATGAGTGGAGGTGGGTGGGCGTCCATGTGATGGGTCCTGCCCACGCAGCGCGCACCCAGCCCCCCCCCCCAATACACACACACCTGCGCTTGTTTGAAAAGGGTCTCTGCTTTAACACCACTTTCACATTTCTTATAAATGTTTCAGAGATACATAGGTGCCAGTACAGCCCTGCAACATGGATAAGAAATGTTAAAGCAGCGTTAAAGTGGAGTTACGTGCATGTCTGTTTCACCCATACTGAGAATGATAAATTTACCATTCACCTCTAAAATTAAGTAGGGAAATAATCATTTATTAAAAAATAACAATTTATGTGAACATTATACTAACCTAAGACCACCTGTTTTGACATTTGGTTTCTGTGACCTGTAGTTCTTAATGCCTATTTGTGATTCACATTAATGCCAATTACAACAGCCTACTCTTGATACCAAAGGTCAATCTCTAAGGCCTGCTCCAGTGCTCCCTGTGTAGCCCTCTCTGTGTTCCTAGCATTCTCATGCTGCCAGCACTCTGCCCTTTCCTCTGTATGTGTAGGTTCTGCTGTTCCCCCAGCCTCCCTGGTTGGGGCACATCTTGGAATCCAGCTTACATGAGCGGATCGGGTGGCTGGCATGGGTGGTTGGGTAGCTGGGGGTTCTGTGGAGGCTGTAGTCCCCGGAGGAGGGGTCTTGGAGGGAGCAGTCGAGGAACCGGGAAGGGCTAATGTGGTGGTGGGGGGGGTACCCTGTGGACCAGGCTGGGGAAGGTGTGCTTCTGGGTAGGGATGGGCGAACAGAACTGAGTTCAGAAATTCGATTCGGTTCAAAAATTGAGTTCAGTTCGGAAATGCAGTTCAGTCGACCAAACTATTTGAGTTCGGTCCGAACTCCGAACAGAGTTTGGAAATTCAAACCCCATTGAACTAAATGGAATATTATCTTATAGGGATGGGCGAACAGAACCGATTTCTGAAATTCAGTTCATTTCGGTTCAAAAATCGAGTTCGATTCGGAAGTTTGGTTCAGTTGTCCGAACTGGTCGAGTTTGGTCCGAACTCCGAACCGCGTTCACGCATCCCTACTACTGGGGAAACCAGTGTTGGCCAAAGGGCTGGGGAGGGGGCACCTGCACCAGTGGGAGGGCGCGATGGTGCATGTTGGCTGCCATCCCTCCTTCCTCACCTGGAGGGCCCATGTCGCACTGGGGTCCGTGCCGCAGGGCCCCCAATGCCTCCCCAATGAGGTCAAAGGCCCATGCGGCTGTTCCCTCCAGCGTGCCACAGGCCCTCTCTCTCTCGACCTGGTTGAGGCGCTACTCGCAGTGGAGGGTGGAAGCCTGGCACCTGTCCCACAGGTGTTCGGTGTGGGACTGGGTAAGCATTGCTGCCAACTGTTCCTCGTCCCTTTCCCCCTCCCCTATTTGCACCTGCCTGGTGAGGGTGACCCCTCTCATGCTAGCTTACTCTCTGGCTTTTGACCTAGCTCTGACTACTGACTTCTGATTCTGGCTCTCTGTTTTGGCTTAGTTCCTGGCCTCTGATGTCTTGGCTTGACAACCCTGCATGTTCCTGACCCCTCACCCCCCAACTTGGCTTATTCCTCATGACTTAATGACTCCTTGGACTAATCCTCATGGTTTCTGACCCAGCTCAACCCAGATTACACCTCCTACCATGTCCATGTGATCTGCCCCTGACCAGCGCCTGACAGTTCAACTAAAATGACATCTAAAAAAGGTAAACGTAAGAATTGCAACACTCTATCAGACTAATGATCCATCTAGCCCAGTAGCCTGGCTTTGACAGGGGCTGACACTGGATGGTTCAAGGGACGTGTATGAGAACAGAGCATGTGTTACCTACTCCCTGTTTTTCACTCCCAGCTGCTGACAATGAGAGATTTAGTGACACACTGAGCATAGGTTTGCATCCCCTTACCATCTTGGCTAATAACCATTGATAGACCTCTCCTCCATGCATTTATTTTATCCTTTTTTAAACTCTGGTATACCATTGGCCTTCACAACATCCCATTTCAATGTGCTCCACAGATTAATTGTGCCTTATGTGAAAAAGGCCTTTCTTTTAAAAAAACAAAACACAAAAACCCCAACCACTTGTCATCTCATAATTTCATTGGCATTTCCAAGTTCATGTCTTATGAAAAATGGTAAATAATAGTTCGGTATTCACATTCTTTTACACTATTTTGATTCTATAGTCTAGGTATTTTTTTTTATTTTATTTTTTTTAGAAATTGACTATTGATAGAATCTGAGCCTATTTTACTCAAGCAGGCCATATTTGCTGACGTTGCTTTTCCTTCCTTAAGATGGATTTCTCTAAACAGTACTTCTTCTGCCATAAAAAATGAAGTGTGAAATAAAACAATCTTCTGACATTATCTACTTTGATCAGTGACACACAATACCCAACAGAACCATTCTACAATATCATCTGTGATTGTATCCATCACAAGGAAATCCATTTTCTCAGTCATCCATTTCTTCAGTCATTTATTTTTGAACTCAAAGGAAGCTTTTCCTGGAATTTATTACCAGGTCCATTTTCTTTACACTCTTTGGGGCTGAAGCGCCTCTCTCTTACATGTTCTACTCACTTCACAGTTAAGATTATAGTAACTATGGGTAATTTCAGACATTGCGATACCACAGTCAACAACAGTGAACCCCCTGTGGTGGCCGTGGTACCGTAACATCTGTAGTGTGTTCCGCCAGATGTTCATCATGGTAAACACCCGGTGGGAAACACATTGACCACGGTTCTGGACCTCCGGCCACAGTCTGGAATCAGTGGAAGGTAACGTCTGTTACCTCTGCCGATTCCGGACCGTGTCCCAGACCCCAATGTGGGATCGGTTGAAGTGGTCGCTGCACCTGCCCATCTCCTGGAGGGCTGGCGGCCAGGGGAGCGCGGGGGGGCTGGGCTCTGCAGCCGCATGTCGCGCAGTGCAGCCCTGCCCCCTCTAGGAATCAGCTGGCACGTCTAAAGGACGGCCGGACTAATTCCTGACCAGGATTCGAAACGGATCCCAGTGGGTGTGTGGACGTGCCCGGTGCACATCTGAAATTACCCTATGTGTACTAATAGAATTAAAGTTTAGGGTGTCATCACATAATAACTGTATGCCTTTTGGGAATCTATATTATCAGTGCAATAGATGCTACTTTAATGAAAGATTAATCATCGGTAAGAATCTATGGGAACACAATGCATACACTCCATCACTCCCAATTGTCTGCCACTCATTAACTGCAAGGAGCAGCAGCTTCAGCAGCAGTGGCACAGGTAAACAGCTGCATTCAAACCCCAAACCAATCATAATGTAACATCAAAACTATTCACAGTTACTATACAAAATGTACACACTCCAAATAAAATAAAAGAGAGTACTATGTGCAGAACTCAATCACAGTACAGCTCCAGTCTTTAAAGTTCCCTGATAGCACAAAACCCCATTCTGTTCAAAGGGGCTTTTGAGAATCAAGCTGCCCTTTTATTACTTCCAGTTCTTGGCCCAAAGGGAACTGCTGAAGGCTACTGAAGAGAGAGATCATTGGAGAGCTCTTTGTGTATTTAATGGTGCTTGGTGATGTTCAGGGAGGGGCAGGGTCTATTTATTTTTTTTAACTAAACTGCCTGAGTCAGACCAATGGTCCATCTTAGCACAGAATTGTCACAACCTGACACGGCAGCAGGGGTTTCAAATTCGGGTCCAAATCCTGCTCTTCCAGGGTCTCTGGCAGAGGCTATCCCAGCTGCTACCTGGGACCCCCTCCAAGCCTCCAGCAGAGGCACCCCCCAGGCGTGCTACCAGGGATGCGGAGGTGGAGATGCTTGGGATTGAACCTGGGACCTTATACATGCAAACCACACACTCTTACCACTTTAGCTATGGCCCCCCTAATGTTAGTTTAACTCACGTTGGTGTGGTCACGTGAAATTCCCACTCATGTGCACGGGTTTTTTAGCGTTATTCTCCCATGCTTCTGTTAAATTAATAATGTGATGCAGGGCTGGATTTTGAGCACAAAAAAGACACCCAAAATGTATTCTTTTAAACTGACAGCAGAAAATGAAGTAATCATGGCCCCAATCCATGCACCAAAACTGCAGTTATGCACAGAAGCACACAATATGTGCACGTAGGGTGTCCGCAAGGAAGTCCTCCACCCCCTGACTGCACCACTACCACAAGAATGAGAGGCAGGGCTGAAGTGTCTGCTGCAGTGGTAGCATGGCCAGGAAGGAGGGGACGTTCCTGTGGGCACCCTGCTTGTGCACAGTATGTGTGCATGTGCAGCTGTAGTTGCTCATGATCTTAAAGCAGGAGCTGAGGGGGAGAGAGAGATTTATCATTTTCCCCCAAACATTTAAGAGAATTAAAAAAAAATTCTCATAAAAAATTCTTGAGATCAAACTCTAGAACAGAGATCTTGCCAAAATCGCAGTCCCTGTATGAGATTTCACAAAAATTTCCTAGAAAATAATTCACTAAAAAAAAGTATTGGGGAATCCACACCCAAAGACAGTGGCTGACTTACCTCACCCCTGGGCTGCTAGCCTCTGGTTCGGTGGCTGCTTGCTGCTCCCTGTGTTTCTACTGCATTCTTCAGAGAGCTGAGCTTGCTCTCTCCCTCCTTGGCTAGACTGCACTCTGCAGAGCTTAGTTGGGACCTGACAGTAAATTATCTAAGTGGGGAGGGGAGCAGGGAAGCTTCTTCCCTTTGTAGACCTGAAACAAAATTCTCAACAAGTGCCACTTCTGTCAGAAGCAGGGCATTCTGACAAGATTTGCAAGACATGGAAACTTACCAGCTTTCTCACTGTTTTTGCCATTTTCTGATACTTTTCACACATTGAACAGGGCTGCCACGGACCTGTTCCAAGCCCTGTGTGTGCCCCTTGTGCACCCCTGGGGGACCATGTAGATGAAAACCTGCTGGCTAAGCACTGGGGAAGTACTGGAAATTGCCAAAAGTACTGTAAAACTGTTGTAAAATGTCCAGAAAGTGACAAAAAAGTCCCAACAAATGACAAAAATGACACAAAAAGCCTCAGAAAGTGATGGGAAAATGGCGGAAGCACAAAATCACTAGAAACAAAGGACGTATTGATGGACGCTCACAAGCACTCCTGAAAAACTGGTTTTTCCCTTTGGAACTGGAACACTTACTCCTGTCTGAGCCCTGTGTGCGCAACACTCTAATCGGTCCCTGTTTCCAAAAGGACCAATAAGGGGTGTGCTGTGTGTTGCTCTGATATTGGTCCTCCAGGAAACAGAGACTGATTAAAGTGTTGCACACAGCTGGGAAGAGACTTCCCTGCTCCCCTCCCCACTCAGATAATTTATTGTCAGGTCCCAGCTAAGCTCTGCATAATGCAGCCTGGCCAGGGAGGCAGAGAGCAAGCTCAGCTCTCTGCAGAATCCAGGGGAAAGGCAGGGAGCAGTGAGCACCCACCGGACCAGAGACCAGCAGCACCGCAGTAATTACTTCCCTCCCCTCACTATTTTATCATTTTTTGATAAGAATACAGCCTGTTCTCAGTTCATTCTTGTTTTCAAGACACTTCTCATCAAAAAATGAGAAAATGCTGAGAACAAGTTTCAGCCCTAAGCTGGAGACTCCTATAGGTTCAGTTCAATTCATTGTAATTGAGTTGTTGACACATAAAGGGATCAAAAGCAAACTATTTAGGGTTATGGGGAGGATCTTTCAGGATTAAAATTTGCTATGCACGTATCAATATATCTTGGTTCATACTGATGAGCCTTTGTCACAAAATGTTTAACCTGTCCCAGAACCCCACCCAAGCTTATATAAGACAGTTACCATACACCGTTTATTCAAACCTTGAGAGACCAGTGCATCACTCCTCATTTATATTTCTCCAGGCTGCCCCTGAGAGGAAAGTTATGTTATGGACAAGCTCAAGCAGTTGCAGAGTCTAACCCTTCAGTCTCCTCTGAGGTCAGTTCCTTTCTCACATTAGCCTGTGAGTCTGAGCATCCCCAAATAGCAATGGTCAGCAGTTTCCAAGTCTGGCTAGTTTAATTAAAAAGTAGACTATATGAATAGAAATACAGGGAGACACATGAAATTTAAATTGAGCTTAATGAAGGCATAAGTAGGCTGGTTCCTTTTCTTTCTAATCTATTGATTAAGCAAGAATAAAATCTCACATGACAGAAAGGTCTGTTTCTCTTAGGCCCTTTTCACACAGACACTCTGGGTAATTTTTAGACATGACGGGCCCGGAGGCCCGCCATGCTCAACCACAGACCAGGATCCATTTTGGATCTTGGTCAGGAATCAGGCTGGCTGACCATTAGACATGCCGGCCTGATTCTGGAGGGGGATCGAGGCGGGGGATCGGGGAGGAGACAGGACTGCACAGTGAGACGTGCAGCCACACGGCCCCGCCCCCCTGCATTCCCCCGACCACCCGCCCTCTGGGAGATGGGTGGGCACAGCGGCCAATCCGGTCACTGCACTCGATCCTGTCCCATGGTTGGGACCACGATCCAGGTGGGCTGAAGGTAACAGACGTTACCTTCGGCCCATCCCAGACCGTGGCCAATTTGACCACGGTTCAGGCCCGATCCTTTCACGATTCTGGACCTCCGGGTAGCAAGTGTTACATTTTATAATTTATACATGTTGCAGGGCACCCAAGAGCACACCTGTAGCCCTGCAACATGTATAATAAAACAACACCTATTTTATCAGTGTTAGAGTGTCTGTGTGAAAAGGGCCTTAGAAGCAACACACAGGCAGCATCTCGGTCTCTTGGTGGGGTTGGTGCTAGTCCCCCACCTCCCACCCCCACCGCAGCTGTAGTAGAGCCTTTTGCTTCGCTTCCATGGCAGTACTATGTCAGGATGAGAAGACCCATCAGCAACATGCAAGGAAGTGTTATTTCTCTAATTCAAACACCCTTGTGCAGTACACGAATGTGGAGTTGTGGGGGGGGGGGGGAAGAGGAGTCAGGGGTGGGAAGCGAATTAGGGATGGGCGAACGCGGTTTGGAAGTTCAGACCGAACTTGACCAGTTCGGTCGACCGAACCGAACTTCTGAACCAAACCGAATTTCCGAACTTGGCTCTGTTCGCCCATCCCTAAAAGATAATATTCCATTTAGTTCAATGGGGTTTGAACTTCCGAACTTTGTTCGGAAATTCGGACCGAACTCGAATAGTTCGGTCTACTGAACCGAACCAAACCGTATTTCCAAACTGAACCAAACCGAATTTCCGAACTCAGTTCTGTTCGCCCATCCCTAGAGAGAATTTCCTCTCAGTCTGCATTTGGGACCCATCAAAGGTTAAGTGATCTTTTCAGAGGGTTCTTCTGATATGATGTGAGGTTTGGAGAGTGCACAATTAATATGTTCTTTCCAGGTACACTCAGCACTCCCATAATCTCCCAAAGTCAAAGATTGACTCTCTGGGTGGGGCTAGAGAAAACATGGTCTTACGGGAAGGGCTGGTGGGATATTAATTAGATTCTTGCTAGAGGCCAAATCTGATACTAGGGATGTGCAACTGAACCCCACGCAACCACCCATCCCCACAGGAGACCCTGATATCCAAGAGATATCTCTTGCATATATCTGCAAGAGATATCAAGATCCAAGCTCTTGATCTCTTGCAGTCAGGATTTCGCCTGGGTTATGGCACTGAGATTGTGCTTGTGGCATTGGTTGATGATCTTTGCCAAGGATTAGATCAGGGCCGTTTGGTCCTGCTGATTCTATTAGATCGGTAGGTGGCATTTGATACCGTTGATCATGTTGGTGACGCGCCTGCGAGACCTTGCAGGGGTGGGCAGTATGGTTCTTGACTGGTTCTGCTTCTTCCTGGCCAGAAGAACTCAGCTAGTGGTGCTCGGGGATTATTTTTCATCATACTGAGACCTCTCGTGTGGAGTCCCACAGGGTTCTGTCTTGTCCCCTCTCCTGTTCAACGTGTATATGCAACTGCTCAGTGATGTGGTCAGGAGGTTTGGTGTGCGGTGTCATCAATATGATGACGACACCCAGCTCTACCTCTCTTTTTTATCAGATCCAGGCCCGGCAGTCTCGGTGCTTACCGGGTTCCTGGCAGCTGTGGGGGATTGGATGAGGGTGAACCGACTAAAGGTGAATCTCAACAAGATGGAGGTGATGCTCGTGGGTAAGGCGGCGGAGGTGACGGCTCCTATCACTGATGGAGTCTGCCCCTGCTGGTTCCTCAGGTGCAGAGTCTGGGGGCGCTCCTTGATTCACAGCTCTGCTTGGATGCTCAAGTGGAGTCTGTGGCAAGAAGTGTCTTTCGCCAGTTACATCTAGTGCATCTGTTTCAGTCGTATGTTTCAGACTTTGACCTGGCCACCATCATCCATGCTTCCATCACCTCTAGGCTTAACTACTGCAGTTCGCTCTACATGGGGTTACTCCTGGTGATGGTTCAGAGACTGCAGCTGGTGCCTGTCATCTCGTGGGATTGGGTCGCCGTGAACATATAACACTCATTCTTCAGTCTCTGCACTGGCTGCCTGTAGTCTTCCGGGCTCGATTCAAGCTTGTTGGTGCTTGCCTATAAAAGTCCTAAATGGCCTCGGCCCGACTTACTTGCGGGACTGCCTCACCCCCCGGGTTCTGGATTGGCCCCTGCGGTCATTGGGGAGGTGCTTTCCTTGAGGTCCCCCGAGTCTGCCAGAGGCTGACGATGGGGAGGGTCTTCTCGGTGGCCGCTCTGTGGCTGTGGAACTCCCTGCCAGTGGAGGCCCGTTTGGCCCCAAATCTCCACTCTTTTCGATGCTGTTGCAAGACGTGTTCTGCCTGGCTTTTGAGGGGGAGGATGGGTAGGGTGGGGGAATGGGTTAGGGTGGTGGGCAGCTGGGGATATTTATTTTTTTTATTCCTCCCTTTTGTTAAATATTTTAAAGTTGTTTTTAATGTTATGATTTGTAATGTTGTGGACTGCCCAGAGCTGCCTGTGGCAGGATGGACGGGTTAAAAATGTTTAAAATAAATAAATAAAATAAATAAATAAAGTATAGGAGAATTCATCAAACATTTTGAGCTTTTGTTGTGGAATGGGATTAATGAGCTGTAGACTCTCTCCTCACTGAAGGTCATTTTCTTATCTATTATCTTGGATGGCAGCTGGCCAGAGAAGGAGTTTCTTGCAAGAGGGAGTGGTTACCTTAAAAGAGCAGGACAAAAACATTTTATTCACACAGTTACAGATTCATGTACACCCATACCACACAGAGATAAAGCAAAAGTCAGCCAAAAGCCTGTTTAGGCTGGCCTACACCAGGCGCACCCAGTGACTCAGTCAGAAAGCAGCACATTGCTGCCCAATCCAATAGATGGCTGTATTGCATCTGTTT
Organism: Sphenodon punctatus; assembly: GCA_003113815.1. Taxonomy (NCBI): domain Eukaryota; kingdom Metazoa; phylum Chordata; class Lepidosauria; order Sphenodontia; family Sphenodontidae; genus Sphenodon; species Sphenodon punctatus. The sequence continues at coordinate 3,392,133 of QEPC01002056.1, read as the reverse complement.
TTGAAAGCAGTTGGCTCTTCCTGAGGTTTGGTATCTATTTCTAATAGCTGTCTACGCTAATTTCTATACTAATTGTGTGGGTGGGCTCCACCTGGTATTATGCAAGTTTTCCTTACTTTTTGAAATGAGATCTGGTTCAACATTTTGTCAAAGTGATTTTTTTCAGGCATTACAGGGGTTTGTGTGTGTGCAAAACTAAAGTATTCCAGTTTTTTGTAGAAAAAAAATCAGGACTGCTGCATATGCGTGAAGGCTGAGCAGACGTGGACGGCCTGCGCTCTGCTCCCCTGGCCAGAAAACCCAATCAGATAACCGCACGGCATGATTAAAAAGCCCCAAAGTGTTCCCCCGATGACAGAAAGGAATAGAGGCGGCAATAAAATGCTGTAGCAAGATGGGATAGAAAAGTTCTGCCAGCCCAAACCCCCACGGGGATCAGCAAGCAGGGAGAGAAGGGCGGCAGACAAAATGGCGGCAGAGGAGCCACCTCAAGAGGCCGGTGTAAAAACAATCCCAGAAGACAAGGTAACAGAGCTCTTCAATGAAATTAAGCAGGATCTCGGCAAAGCAGACCAGGTGAGAGACAAGCTCCTCTCAGAAATAACTAAAACTACAAAAAATTAGATGCCTCTAATAAAAAAATAGAGGGTCTAACCAAATGAATGGATATGGCTGAGAACAGGGCCTCCAGCCTAGAGGATTACTCCCTCTCTAATGAGGATCAACTCAGAAAACAGCAGCATATCTGATGGAAAAAACAGAGGACTTAGAAAATAGATCACGTAGATCCAATTTAAGATTTGTGGGCTTAAAAGAAGGGATGGAACAAAGAGACACAGGAGCATTTATTAGAAAGGTCATTAAAGGAGTTATTTCCTGAAGACCCAGAGGTCCACACAGCAAGAATAGAAAAAGCACACAGAATAGTAAGTACCAGACCCAAAGACAATAAATACCCTCGTACAATAATAGTAAAATTTCTGGAGCATCAACAAAAGGAAAAAAACCTAAGACTGACATGCAGTAACCAAAACCTAGCATTCCAAGGGGACAGAGTAAAAATCTTTCCTGACGACTCAGCAGAAACAATGAGAAAAAGAAAAAGATGGGCCAAATATTTTTCTATCCTAAAAGAAAGAGAACTGAAACCACATTGGAATTCCCAACATACATGATGATAACATGGAATGGAAAAGGGAAATTTTTCTCCGACACTGCAGACCTGGAGATGTTGGAAGGACAGAACCGGGGGCAAGAGGGAGGAGAATGATACAACATACAGGTGTGCAGGATACAAAACCTGAACAGGAAAAGAGGTATCAAGGACAAATATGAGGAGAATAAATATGAGGGGAAGACAGGAGAGGAAAAATGGGTTTAACACACATGTAAGTTGCAATTCTGTAACAGTTAGGAAAAATTAAGAGGAATACATGTAAACTGATCAAAGCTGATATTAGGCAAAGGTTGGGGGAGGTTAAGGGGAACGGGCATGCTACTCTAATCCAAGGAGGAGTGTATGACATCATATGTCCACGGAGCAGCTTTACCCCAGGTTGGGGAATTAATGTTTTTCTGTTTGGGTTTAAGGCTCAATGTTAAATTGGAAGTAAGTCAACAATTCCTGGCACAATATCAGCCAGGGAGAAGGGAAAACCCAGTTAGAAGCAGTATGAAACGATAATACGCAATAAAAAAGGCAGGAACAATAATACACAACACTAAACCAAAAAAAACAGAGATTACATTCCATAACATAACTTTATTAGGAAAGTATTACAGAAAGGCACAGAAACAGGTAGAAAAAAAATAATCAAAATGTTGAGTGTTGGAAACCTCTTTTGATGTCGTCAGACTTTGCCATGTCAGATTCAAAGTTGATTTCACATTGAGAGCTAGTGTTAAGAAATAACAGAACTGCAATGGTCCACAAGGGACATCGAGTCCAGTCCCTTGCTTGGTGCAATTTTGCCATAAATATATTGGCTTTTTTTTTTTTTTTTTTTCAGAATAGAAACTTCTCTGAAAGTTTCAAAAATATTTTTTATTTTACATTTTTTAAAGCAACTTTGAATTTGGGGGTTTTGAGTGAAAACTAGAGCTGGAACAAGTCCCCTCCAAAATTTTATTTTATTTATACAAGTATTTATACTCTGCTCCCTCCTACACAACAGCAGCTTGGGGCGGCATACATTACTATCATAAAACAATAAAATCATCTAAAATACTACAAAACAATTAAAGTACAACATAAAATATAATGAGCACAGTGATTCTCAGGCAATAAAACAATAAAACCCTCCCACCCACCTACCCCTCCCCGAAGGCCCGGTGAAGCAGACCGGTTTTACAACATGTACGGAAATAGGGAGGTCCGGGGATATGCGGTCCTCCAGCGGAAGGGAATTCCACAGCTGAGGCACGGCCACCAAGAATGCCCTTTGTGCCGTCGACTTTGAGCTGGGCGTCCCCAGCCAACCGCAAGGGTCGCGAAGGAACCCGGGTTCTGAGGCGGTCTGGGTGTACCTGTCAAATACTTTCTACATGCATAGGATCTGAAGATGATCTATTTGGGGTTTAAAATGGGGGGAAACCGTGTGTGTGCGTGAGAGAGAGAGAATGCCCAGTAATTTTATAAGCCAACTGTTAGAAGTGGGCTTTCAAGGAGATGGCAGTGTAGGACCTTTGGCACAGCTGTCCCAAGACAGAGAAGCCAAGCCCTACCAAAAGGACCCTTTTAAGGCACTAACTGTAAACTCTTTATAGTGCCAATATGCAGTGTCCATTCACATGATCAAAGGAGCAGCTAGAAGTTGCTCTGGTAGCTCTCCTGGTTGAGCTTTGGTACGGAGATGGCAAAGTTGGAGGTTCAAGGCTCCTATATGCAAAGAAACTGTAGGGAAACATCAGAGAATTCACCAGCTGTTTTTAATAGTGAGGAAGCAGCTCCTGGGTCATTTTTAAATGAACACGGCTGAGCGGCAGGCCCATGAGGGATGAGTGGAGTACCCATGCACTGCCCACCCACCGCGGGTAAGTGGGCAGGGCTTCAAATGGACACTCGCCAGAGAGGTCGTGGCACCCACGAACCCAACCCTCAACCACCTGATCCTTTATCCGTCAAACACGCTCACCATTTACATGGATAGCTGCTCCACCAGTTTGAGAAAGGCCACACACCCGCTCCGCATGACGTAGCAGCATGGCAAACAAAGGGAAAGCAAAGCCACAGCGGCTGTCACTACCCATTCCCCGGCAGACTCTGTGCAGGTGGGGGAGGAGGAACATGGGAAAGTGCAGGTAAGAAATGCAAGTGGTGCCCGAGCCGCCAGACACCTGCGAGACAGCCGGGTGCCAAAAGGTCCAAACTCCCTAGGCAGAGCATGCAACAAAAGGGCAAGGCAGCAGGGAGTCTAAGGGCAGAAAATCTGTGCCGGGGTGCGTGTGGAAGCAGCACCATCCCCTGCCAGCAGACGAGACAGTCCAAAATGCACACGGCCACAACCACAGGACACATCAGGTGAGACCAGACAGACAGAACGTTAACTCCTTCAGAACACCACCGCAACATGTGCAATGCACGGTGTGGGGATGCACAGGGCACCAGCACAGCCCCACAACATGCACTGGAATGGTCACAGCACCCCATGCGGGGTGACACCCATATAGACACCTGCTGCACAGAGTGGTTAGCCCTAAGTGGCAGGGATCCCAGAACCGGGTCAAGGAGCAAGGCTCAGAATGACCCACTCAAGCAGCCCGAGAGAGGTCATGCACCTGCTGGCGCACATCCAGCACCGCCTCCAGCAATTCCTGCCACTCCTCTGCCCTCTCCTGCATGACCGCTCACACTGAAAGGGAGGAGAAGAGAGGTCCCACTGAAGCATGCCCCCCTCAGCACACATCCCCTGTAGCCCACAGAGGGAAAAGTGTGAGTGATAGAAAAGCACAAAGTGGGGTCACTCCCGGGCCTCTTGGTAATTGCAACTCCCTTCACAGAAGTCCGTCAGCTGCTGCATGCTGCAGATCCTGGGCAATGCCCTCAAAGATCTGCAGGGCTATAAGAATACCATATGTGAAAAGATCCAAAGAACAAACCAAATTTCTGCTAGTAGTACATGGGGGTAGGTGCACAGAACATGGCAGCACACAACCCTGAGCGCCCATAGGTAGCTCCACAGAAGATGTGGGCCGACCAATCCATGAACACTACACCTGCCCCATCATGGAGCAAAGCGCAGGTGTTTGGGGTCATGGCCTAAAAGGGACAAGATCAAGGTGTGTAATACACTTATGGGGATTGACACCACCACCACCGTCCTCCATGGTGCTGTTGAGTCAAATGAGGCATGGGGAGTGGGGGTGTGGCCAGGGCCGCTACCAGGCCACGTGTGGATCATCACAGTGAGGCTAGGGTGAGAGAAAGGGGCAGGACACCAGAGCTGATACACGTCCCACAGACAAGAGGTAACCCCAATAAAAAGTGACATCGAAGGAGCACTTTATCCCATCTGTGAAGGCCATCCATGGCAGCTATGGCTGAAGCACTTCAATACTTCTTGCAGACCGCTGAGCATCCGCAATATGCAGAGGGCATGTGTACTATGGTTCCAGTATGCAGCTCAGCACTGGACCTCCATGTTGGACACACAAAAGTCTCTATGGCAACAGTGGATCTCGCAGATGAAGAAGTGCACGGATGAAATTGCGGGCAATACGGCAGGCCAAATGGGCCTGGTGGATGTATGCCATGTGGGCCGGGGGGTTCCTTGCGCCTGATTCCTGACAACAAACATTGCTCTGGTCACCTATGGCATTCGCCAAACTGAGAGAGAAGGGTGTGGGTCCAGCTCAGGAGGGAGGACTGGTGAGAGACCATACTGGCCAACTGGGGGGATGACCGGTGGACTGAGCATTTCAGAATGCTCCGCAGTCTTCTATCCTGCCTCCCTGGTATCCTATGCCCACACCTGGAGAAAGAGAAAAACATGAGGGACCCCATACAAGTGGGAAAGTGCATGGCCATAGCTGTTTGGAGGCTGGTGTCCCCCAATTCCTGCCACAGCAATTCAGGGTAGGAACCTCCACAGTCGCCAAGATCCTCATTGATCAAGATCCTGCATGGACAATGTGGAGGAACTTATGGAGTGGGTGATCCAGCTGGTTGAGCCTGAGGAAGTGATCAATAGCTTTGCTGCAATGAGCTTTCCCCACTGCTTTGGGGCCATAGACAGGACCCATATTCCATCCCCCAAACAGCAAAGTTGACTCTCTCAGTAGAAAGGGTTAGTCCTCCATGTCCCTGCAAACTGTTGTGGACCACAGGGGCCACTTCATAGACATCTTTACCAGAGTGTCGGGAAGAAGACACGATGCGAGGATCCTCTGAACATTGCCATTCTTCACATGGATGTACATGGGGGGAAATTGCCCCCGATATATACAGGGTTATCGAGGGTGTACCCATGCGTCCCGTAATCATCAGAGATCCAGCCTATCCAATCACGCTGTGGTTGATGAAGGTGGAGCTTGTGCCACGAACACCTGTTCAGGTGATCTTTAATGCCCAACTGTGCTCTGTCCGCTGTGTTGTGGAACGTGCAGTCGGGGTTCTTAAAAAGTGGTGGTGTCTCTTCGGGAATCATAATGAATTTGAACTGGATAAGGCCCCCATGTTACTGATAGCAGCATGCATACTCCACAACATGTGCAAAACCTGTGGGGGTGCCCTCAACTATCCTCTTCTGCTTCATGTGGCTGATCGGGTGCCATGTTCCGATGGGACCACGGTGGTGCAGAGACGTGCTTATTCCACCGGAACTGGAATGCCCTTGCTCACCACATTGGCCACATGCAGGGCAGACAGTGAGTAGGCAACTGCTTCCTCCAAACCCTCCTTGATCTGCACTCGTCTGAATGTATATATGTATGTATCAATTCACTGTATAATATAAATGCACTATGGTTAACAGGCATATATGTGTCATGTTTCCTCTTTAAATACCAGACTTCCTTCTGGGGAACCCAATGCGGGGGAGCCCTGTTTCCACTGTCCGATCAATATCCTTTTGGGGAATTGCGTTTCACACCTGTGTCCCATACTCTCCTCTCTTGGCTATGATCTTGGGGCCTACGGTTCAACCTGGTGGCTTATTCCACCTGGCATGTCTCTATGGGGGAATACACATGGTGCTCATGGCAATGAGGATTCCAAGCATGGGATGGTGGCCACGAGCTCCCCATCCACAGAGAAGACACCTGTGATGGGAAGGCAGAACTGTCAGCTGTCATTTGGCTCTCCCTCTGTAGCTATTCAATGGGGCATCCTTCTCTGGGGTCCTGCTGGCTTACCTGGCTGTCAGAAGGGGCCGTGGCTTGCCTGGTTCTTCGGGGGGTGGGGGGGGGTGGAGGCAGCTGTGCTGCTGCTCACCTGTCAAGGGACATGGTACCTGTCAGCTGTCATGTTGCTCCCCCTACACTGCTCCTTGGGGCAGCACCCCCTGACCCTTCCAGGGGTGCCGTGCGCTTTATCTGGCTGTGGTTGTGTCTGTACATGGTGATGGCTTCTTTTTTCCCCCCAGGATTGGGGCCATGGGTGATGTGGGAGCCAGCGCACCCGTCTACTTGGGCATGTTTCCTTTAAGGGCTCCTGGCATGGCATTGTGACACACACAACCAACACACGGGACCCCATACCAGTGGGAAAGCACATGGTCATAGCTGTTTGGAGCCATGTGATTTTTGTACCAAACAAAATCAACTATCAGCTCTTGAAATCTAAATATGCTCCAACTGTTCATAAGAAAGATACCAACCAGTAATTATCTATCAAAACTATTCAAGTAAAAAAATACTTTTTTGTAATTTATAAGCTCCTCATAGGAATTTTACCTTAGAAAAATTACATTTATTTGTAACTCATAATTGTTTGCTCAGTTTCAGCAAGCAGGCTTTTTAACCTGGCCACTGCAGTTTGTGAGCAAATATACAGACAATTTCAATTTATTGTGATAGCTTTTGCCAACACAAAACAAAAATTCAAAACAAGGTTAAAAGAAAAAGTAACAACATACCAAAAATGGTACAAATAAACAATTTACAAGCCAAAGAAGAAAAATGGGATCCCAGACTATCAAATCATTCAACGTACATAATTAGTTGGATTTTGCTTCCCAGAACTGCTCTCCTGATTTTGAGGGCAGATGAACAGAATTTGGCCACCTGTGTTGTTATAGCAGGAACCGTCACCCCGAAGAACCCCAACAGCTGTGTCTTTGCTACGTGGCCCTAACTTCCTAGCCAGAGGCTTAAGCGTTGTCTCACGTATTTCTTCAGAAAGGAGGCAATAAACAAAAATATGTGCCAGCGATTCAACTATTGGTTGAGGACAAAATTTACAAAATCTTAACTCACGAGGCACGCTAGCCTCCCTACCCGCCTGAATTGCTGATGGTAATTGACTAAATTGTGCCAGGGTAAACACTGTTCTCTGTGACCAAATAGATAGCTGTGAGAGATAACATGCTCCTTTGGGATGACTTACAAAAGATTTCAACACATTAGATATCCTCTGTGAATTCAGTGCCATAATAAGCATTTGTCTATCCTGATCTTTAACTCGGGTCATAATTGTGTCAATTGCCTTCAAGTAAGTCATAGAAAGAAGAAACTCTTTGGAAAAGCCCAAGTGAGGTAATAAAAGTGTTATGCTACTTTGTCAAGGGCCCCCGGACAAGAGCAGAAACACCTGTTGAGTCAAACAGCCATGCTCAAGGAAATTTACACGCATCAAAAATTTCAAAATAGCGATTTGAAGCCAGGGAAGATATTGAATACATTCCAGTCTCAGCCCCCAGAACTATAGGTGTATTTCTTGGGACATGTAGAATAGGTGAACAAATATGCATCAGAGATGACACAATTTATGTCAGTGTATACGGTTTTCTACAAGAATGGTCAATTTGATACAGTCCCTTCCGGTGCCTCTTTTCAGTACTTTAAGTACTATCCTAATAAAGTCTTAAACCTATCAAGTAACAACTTCCTACACAAGAAGTGTCATACTGGTCAGGCCAATGGTCCATCGAGTCCAGCAACCTGTCTCTGACAGCGGCCAATCTTGGTCACTTGGAAGTACCACTGAACAGGTCCATTCCCTGTTGTGACTCCCAGCTCCAGACAGTAAGAGGTTACATTCCACATACCTACCTAGCTAATAGCTGCTAATGGGCATATCCTCCAGAAACCTGTCCAACCCTTTCTTAAACCCATCTATACTACTGGCCTTAATCACATCTTCTGACAACAAATTTCACAACGTAATTGTGCACTGAGTGAAAAAATACTGTCTTTTATTTGTTTTAAATCTGCTACCTGTTAGTTTCATGGAATGCCCCCAATTCTAGTATTGTCTGAGAAGGTAAATAACCATTCTCTATTTACTTATTCCACACCACTCATGATTTTGATATTTTCAGTTTTATTTTCTATCCCTTTACAAATAATTCCTAACATTCTGTTTGCTTTTTTGACGGCCGCCGCACACTGAGCTGAGAATTTCAATGTATTGTCCACAGTGACTTCAAGGTCCTTTTCCGGACTGGTAACTCCTAATTTAGAACCCAGCATTGTGTACGTAAATAGGGCTGTAGCGGAATGTCGCAGCGGTAGCTATTTCCGCCGGAAACAGCGTTTCCGCAAACAGTGGTATGGCGTGGCAGAGGCTTTCATTCCACTAGTTTCATTCTGCTACTTCCGCAGTTCCGCTAATTTCATTCCGCTACTTCCACAGGCTTCGCAAAATAGCGGAAACATGACATTTTTGCTACTTCCGCCATTCTGCCAGCGCCACAAAATAGCGGAACAGCGGTTTTCTGACAGTTTCTGCAATTTTTCCGCAATTCTGCAATTTGCAGAATGCCGGCGGAATTAGTGGAATGTCCGCAGAAAAGCTGCGGTGTGGCACGGGCAATTCCGAAATGGTGGAATAGAATCGCGGCACGGTAACGGCTGCTGCCACATCAGCCCTGGATTATTTTTCCCTGTGTGCATTACTTTGCACTTGTTCACATTAAATTTCATCTGCCATTTGGATGCCCAGTCACCCAGTCTCGCAAGATCCCCCTGCAATTCTTCACAGTCCACCTGTGTTTTAACTACCTTGAATAACTTGGTGTCATCTGCAAATTTGATCACCTCCACTTGCGACTAGATCCAAAGTAGCTCCAACTCTCACTGGTTCCAGGACCGGCTGTTCCAAGAAGCAGTCACATATGGCATCTAGAAACTTTACCTCCGCATCATCCCCACTCTTTCCTTCAAGGAACTGACTAAGATGGAAGGAAACCAGAAGTGATGAAATTACCTCTTGTGAAAATTCAGCAAGGTTCTCAAAATGATGAGAATTCCTGTTGATTTGGGAATGGTCAATTCATTTCAGTGTTAGTGTATGTGAAGGCTGAGCAAAATTCCTATGAAACAGACAGTGGGTGAAAACAAATGAAACCGTAGCCTGCAGTATTTATTTACCACGCCCTTCCCCAAAGACTCTGGCCACCTCACAAAACACAGAATACAATTAAGAGACATTAAAATAGAATCCAACAAAACATACTCTACCAAGTCCAACCCCAACCACCCAGCAACCTCCCACCCAATCCCTATCCCCGCCCACCAAAAGCTTTACTAAAAAGGAAGATCTTACACCATCTCCAAAAGATGCTCGAACTCAGACAAACCTCCAAGGAGAGGGCATTCCACAACATTGGGGCAGCAACTGATAATGTACCCCTGCGTGACCTCGTTGTATGGACAAGAGTGGTAGATGGAACCCACAGGAGGGTGCTCCCGGCTGACCACAGGGGCATGGTAGGAAAGGCAGCCTTTTAGCCCTTGAGTCACCTGCTTGTCAGTTTGGTGACTGCCAGATGTTCTCCCATGTCCACTTTGGAGCGCACAGCTGCTACTGGACACAGTAGCTGCAATCCAAAGTGGGATCCACATGGTACGTGCTCTCTATGGAGATGCACGTGGTTTGCATGCACATGTGTGTGAGAGAGTTGTGCGCAGGCGCATGAGGCATGGGATCGACCCTATTGTCCGGAGGAGGTTGGTGACAGCCTGGGATAAGACTCAGCTAGTTGGGCTAATCCAGGGTAATATGCATCCTCCCATCTGTTTGGTCCCACCCAGCCTGGTGGCTGCAAGGCAAGATCCGAGGATTGGGTCCAGAGGAGCGCGCTCACCTGGTCCACCAAGCAGCTGACTGGCCCACCCCCAGAGAATCACGTTCACCTGGCGTGCCAAACAACTGATCGGGGGAGCCTGGAGGAATGCGCTCACCTAGCCCACCAAACAGCTGATTGGGAGGGCAGAGGAGTGCACTCACCCTGGCCCAGGTGCATGCTCCAAACAGCTGATTAAGGGGAGAGAGGAGCATAGTCCTCCAGTCCCACCTATCAGCTGTTTGGGGGCCGGGGTGAGGATGCTCCTCCAGGTCCCCCCAGTCAGCTGTTTGTCACGCGCACCTGGGCCGGGTGAGCATGCTCCTCCAGGCCCCCACAATCAGCTGTTTGTTGCATGCACCTGGACTGGGAGTCCTGTCCCGTGTGAACAGCTCCTCAGCTGATCTGCAGCGTGGAGAGACTTGTGATGGCAGGCCCTCCTGCTTGGATTTCACCGGGGGTGGGGGGAGAGGAGGGCTGCTCATGTGAACTGCTCTCCCGCCAACCTGAGTGGTGGCTGCAATGGCCTTCCCTGGGGCAGCCAGGGGATCTGCCTTGACCCCATTTTTTTGTTTTCACCCAGGGTGGGTGATAGGACTCTAAGGAAAACAAACTAAAGACCTGTCCTGCAATCATGGCGTGTGTACAACACTTGTGCACACGCACGCGTGCGCACACAACCTTGCAGCAGCTTAAACATTTCCCATGTCCACAAGTTTAGACAAGAAGAGCAATTCTTTCAAAAGAGACCTCTAAAGATTTGTTCACAACTGCATTAGTATCTTTGACACCAGAGGGCTCACAGTGCTCTACAAGCCACAAAGAGAGGAGTGAAAATGGAAGAGAGAGAGGGAAGTTACTGAAAAAAACAGGTTAGTTTAAGATGGTGGCATCAGCAAAGCACAGTTCCTTCCTGGCAATTTCATTTATAACACCCACTCTCCTTGTGCTGCCAATTTTGTCCTAGAATTATTTACCTCAGCAAAGCCAGATCTTGAACAGCTTTTGTTTTGGGCAGGTACCTCAGCCAGCTGCCCTGCCCAGTGGGTAGCTACCTTCCTGGAAGGAGGCAGTTGGGTGGCATTTGTCAGGAGAATCCTAGCTTCCCATTTCCATTGGACAGAACTCCTGCCCCACAATATTTTAATGGGGAAACCACTCTATTTACAGAGACAGACTGTTCTGTCAACTGGTATCTCTTTGTGACCACCAGCGGGTGCATTTGTAATGGTGGTGATTGAAACTTAGTAGTTACTTTTAAAAGTGGCCCTAAATACAATACTCACAGGAAAATCCAGTTTAAAAAAAAAATAATTTTGATATATGTGAATTACAGTAGTGTGTAGGGGTCCCCAGCCATAGATCAGATCCCTTCGTGCTAAGCAGCGTATAACCACGTAGGGGGGGAGGTGTTCTCTGCCCCAAAGAGCTTACAATCTAAGTCAAGTGACAATAGATGGATGCAGCTGACAGCAGAAGTAAAAGGAATGACATGAAATGGATCATCATAAGCAGTCATTCTAGCCAGCCTTCCATCATTCCAGTCACTCCAGTGTCCTGTCCTTGTACCCTGTCATTCCACCCAGCCCCGTTTGCATTCCAGCCACTCCTGCTGGCTCCTTACATGCCATTTGGCACAGCTCCCCATCATTTCAGATGAGATGAAGCTGATGTAGGGAGCCAGCTGGACAGAAGATGCAGACAGGACTCAGACAGGGCAGATTGGGCTCATGGCAGAGTCAGAAAGGAGCTCACAGGGCAGTCAAGTAGGGGGTGTATCCCACAGATCCAAGCAGATGCTGACCCGCCTCCCTCCCAGCAGACACCAAGCTGCACTCTCAGGAACCAAGGGCAGATGGACCGAGGGGCAGCCAACTCCCAAGCAGGATCAGAAAGACCAAGTTCCAGGAGCGAGGATCAGAAGGACCTCGGGTTCCAGCCAACCCAAAGGATACACTAGTTCCAGGAGGGGGGGAATGTGGAGTCAGTCCAAGCGCTTAGAAACAAGAGGCAGAGACAAACTAAAGGCATACTGAGGAACAGGAAGCTGACTGATAAACAGGCCAGCAGCCAACCAAGAAGCTGGGGATGTAGAGTGAGGCTGAGGGTGTGTGGGGCCTGAGACTGACTGGCTCTGGAGAAGGTCTTATGGCCAATACTGGGGCCTGGCCAGTGGGAACCAGTGGTGCCGCAGCGTCAGCCACTGCACCCAGAGCCCCCAGGGTGCTGCTTTGAGTCTGGGCCCTTCGTGATTTTAACACAGCGATGCAGCCGCCTTAATTATAGATCTGCTTCTGCAGCTCTGTAATATATAATATATAATCCTGGCATAATTAAAACTGCCATGGTAAATTGATAAGGGAAACTCTTCCTGGGCTCAGGAAGGATTGTATGTGGCAACTCCTAGCCTGGGGTGAATTTTTATGACTGATATATGAACTCCAGAATAATGGGATTCATAAAGAAAGTGCTGACATAACCTGAGCTAAGACATGCATCTTCTCTGAGGTTTTAGTAACATTTGAGATTCTCAGACTATCACAAGTTGATAGCTCTCTCCCTTCCACGGGCCAAGGGCCTAGTCCAAAGTGTATGCATGCATGCATCCTTTCCATGTTGGGTGCACCATGTGTGAACCATACACAATGCATAAATACCAGGCGCATTGTCCATGTATGGTGCGCGCACACTGCATAAGCATGGTGCATGCACGCACCTTGAATCAGCCCCTAAGTTTCCTTTTAGTTCTACTTCATCAATAGGGTAAGAGACTCTGGGTAATTTCAGATGTTATGTGATCACAGTCAACCACACTGAATCACAGTGGATTCCATGTGGTGACTGTGATCGCGCAAATGTCTGTTTGATCCCCACCAGATGTTCACCATGGTGAATTTCTGGTGGGGTTCAAGCTAACCATGATTCTGGAGGCGAGGCTGGCCTCACCTCCAGAATCATGGTTAGCTGGATCACAATCAGGAACAGAGCGAAGGTAACGTCTGTTACCGTGCCCTGGTCTTGACCGATGCCATGCTGCGGTCTGGGCCACAGGCGCAGTGGCCTGATTGGCTGCTGTGCCCGCCCGTCGCCCTGAAGGTGTCCGTCTGGTGAAAGTGCAGAGGAGCGGGGCCAAGTGGCCACACTGCGCAGCCCCGCCCCCTCCCCGATCCCCCTCAGATCAGGCCAGCACGTCTAAAGAATGGCTGGCCTGATCACGGAGCGGGATCTGAGATGGATCGGGTTCAGCGTGGCGGGCCGAAAGGCCTGTCACGTCTGAAATTACCCACCATTATGAATCTGCACTAGGAGTTGCCTGTCAGCTCCTGCGAAGTGGGATGCCCATGGATCAAATTACAGTGGCAGTCTGAGATATCATAATTTATCATGGAGAATGATTTGAATTCACAAAACATCTAGTGAGTGCAACATGATTACAAGGGACTTAGTTTGAAGCGCACAACTGAGGCTTTCCCTTTCCACTGCAAGCATTAACTGAGGCAGTGGAAGCTTACCCAATGCTGCAAAACGGCAGACTGAAGACAGAGCTTGAACGTATTAAAAAACCACTTCTCTTGTCAGATTTTGAACATATTCAAAATCCACTTCCCATATGCACATTAAAATCATGCTGAGTGATTCTGTCACCATGGGTTAATCTACTCCACTGATGTTTTTGCGTTTATATTTAAAGTGGGTATCATTTCATATGTGTGACCTGTTTTTTCAGTTTGATTGTTGGGTTCTGTGTTTTGAAGGTATGTTTTGGGTTGTTTAGTAGTTTGGCAAGTACCGGGGGGGGGGGGGGGGGGTTTCTCTCTTTGGGTAGGTGTCTCATGGTATGTAATTGTTGTTTTTTGGGAGTGGTGATGTCAGATATTTTAGGAGTGGATGTAACTGGAGTGTGGCTTACTGGTGTGTTTTTGTGGTTTATTAATGTTTGAATGTGGTTAATGTCCTATATGTTGTTGTAATGTTGGTTCTGCAAATTGTATGGTTTTTATGGAGTTGCCTGTGTCCCCCCCACCCGCTTTCTCCTTTTTGTAGTTGTCTGGGTTAGGTTGGATGTTTGACATGAGTATGCGTGTATTAGTTGTAGTACACATTCGTATTTGTAAGTGATTGTTCTGGTGGAGGACTTAACTGGTTACTTCCCTGTTTTGTGACATTTGGTTTTGGTTTGTTTAATGCGTATGTCACTTGATGTTTGATGTCAATGTTGTAGCTTAATGGTAGCTTTTGAAACTGAGATGTTTTTTATTTAGTTATTCCATAGTAATGTCAAAATTCTGGGTGCCCCCACCCCAGCAGCCACCAGTGGTCTGGAGGGTTCAGGTGGTACCCCTCTGGATTCTCCTCCTACAGAACCAGTCGTTCAGGGTTTGACATATCACCGCTGGGAACAGTGATTTATTAATTAGAGCAAACAATAACTCTCAGCACAGCTATACCACATGGCTGAGCTTCCTACTAACCCCAGATCAGATGATCAAGATAACAACTTAATGCTATGGAAGGGTGTAGCATGCACCACTTTTGGGTAGAAGTGACTTCTATAATTACAGAACACAGTGTGGCAGACACATTTCCTTAGGGAAGGTGTGCGGACATAGGCAACTCATGAGTGGGGGGCGAGGGGACATATGCACCCCGATTTTTGGAAGCCCTATAGAACCTCTGCCCAACCCCCACTCCTGTGCCTGCCACTAGTGGCAGTTCCCGATTACCTGTGTTTGCAAAATCTTTTATGAATGCTTTCTTCTGCAGGTCGGCAACAAGTAGAGCACAGAATAAGTAGGAGCTCCTCCATTCAAACCTGGAGACAAGAACAAGAGGATGACTTTATTTCAGAAGGAATAATGATAGACTTGTTATAAATATTCAATAAGTCTCCGCTTGCAGTACAGTTGGAGTTGCAGGTATGCTGGTGGCAGAGTGCACATTTTTCATTTTCCTTGAGATTTCATACAATGACCGACTTCCAGAGATGTTCCTCTGTTTCTGACTTTGCTTAGAGAGGCAGAGATTCAGACATGGTTAAAGAAACTGAATGAAAAATACATTTGATAAAGAAATGTAAAGCACAAGGGCATGGTGGGGTCAAGAGCTAGGTTCAAGGCCTCTAGTCTCTCACCCTTTGCCAGCCCTGTCGTTCCTTGAGATCACAATCTCTCAAATGAGGTACTCTCTCGTACTATCGGCTGTTTGTACACACACATTTTACCTGGGATTAGCAAAATATTGGGGATGACATCCCAGGATTATGGTGCACATGATCATTAATTTTCAGGGATAAGCAGAATGCCAGGGTGAACTATTAATCAGGATCACAAGGAGGACTTCATCGATCCAATGGTGCAGCACAGTTGAACTTCAATGCCTTCTTCCACTCTGATCTCTGGGAATACAACATCTGGGCCAGCTGCACCCAGCCTGGGGGGCAAGGAGTTAACAAAACTGCAGCCAGAAGCAAACACATTCCTAGGCTCTCAGTGCACAGCCAGCCCACAGTCCCCCAAGCCAGTCCCGTTGGGGTCTAGGGCCTGGCATAGCAAGGCTGTGGCAGGCCCGGTCTGATGTCCCAATTATGGGCCCCCCCTAAGAGCAAGGGGGTGGGTTTTCCCTACACATAGACTCCCACCCCAGCGCCATAAAGGTCCTCCTTGGTAGGAGCGCTGCCTGCTAGAAAGCTTTCAGAGTGGGGGGAGGGGGGGGAGTGTTGGACCCACTCCACCCCCTGCCCACTCTGAACATTTCCTAGCAGCTTTCAAGCCACTTGCAGAAGGACCCATCTCCCAGAAAATTCTTGTGTATAGATAGATACATCTCTGCTATCATTGCTAGTGCTAAGGGAAGCTGGTGAGCCAGGGAGGGCTGGCAGTAACCCAGGCTGGAGAGCGGAGCTGGGAGACAGAGCAGCGATGGGAGGGAGCCCAGGTGAAGTTGACCAGGCTGCAAATAGCAAGTGCGGAAAGGGGGAGTTGTGACGGGGTTAAGGACATGGAGACCCACAGACCCGGCAACACCTACATGCAGCACCCACACTTGGCGAGAACTCCCGGGAGAGGGAGGTGCACATGGAGTTGCCGGTGTGAAAAAAGACCTCAGGTTGTAGGTTAGCCTATATGTCCTTACAAGGACGGGGTCGTGTCATCACAGGGGTATGGCACTCAGCAAGCGGCGTGTGCAGCCTTCCTCACACTCCACAGGGGGTTTACTCCCTGCTCGCACCGCTTTCTTCCCCACACGTTCAGTGACAGGGTCAGTACACCACATGGTCAGGGCTTTGGTGTCAGGGACGGGGAAAGCACCCGGGGAAGGGAAACTGGGACCGGAGGGAGAAGGACCCACGCCCGGACTAGGGAGGGGAGAGGAAGGGATGTGGGAATCCACGAGACACCGGGGAACAGTGCACTAACCTGCTCACTCTCACTCCCTCCCTCCACCACCACCTCACCCCTTTCACTCACACAAACACTCACCTTTCACTCTCCGTTTGGGCCTCCAACCACGATCTCGATTAGGTCTAAGGAATTTGCTCAATACAACACTCCAAACTGCTGCGGCCAGCTTCACAGCTTTGCTGATCGCCGGCACTGGAAGTCTTGGGAGTTCCCCTTAAATTTCCCTAGTTCCGCTCCCCCCCCCCCGTGTGCCTGCAAGCGTGCAGAGCGATGGAACGCTGGTCCTGGCTCCTCCCCCTGGTTCCGTGATGGTATCGGGGGTACCGCTGTCACTTGCGCCGGAGCCTCGGTGTGTGAGGAGGGGGCTACCTCCCCCACGTCTTCTGGTGGTACTTGTTCGCTCTCCCCCTTACTGCCCAAGGGGGTGGTTGTTGGTTTGTGTCGGAGGGGTATCCCAACCCGGGAACCCTGCCTGCTTCCTGCCCTATGGATGCACCGGCGCACGCATCCCCCATGTCCCCAAGCTCCAACCCTGACAGGAGAGCAGCTATGAGCAAGCCAAAGAGAGCTGAGCAACAACAAACGGCAAAGGCACCTTTTCCAGTTTTACACACTAAACAGAATTTTAGTATCTGCTGCTCACTTTGGTATTTTTGGTACTAATACTAAAGTGCCTACTTTAGTATTAATGCTAAGTATTCCCATCCCTAGTAGCTACTCCCCTGCTGATGGGGAGCTGCCCTCACAGCTGTTATTTTGCGTCCCCTCCCTTTGCAAAGAAGAAAATTCTTGTGTACAGAATAGATACATCTCTGCTATCATTGCCAGTTCTAAGGGAAGCAGTTTAAAAAATAGGCCAACTTTTCCTTGCTTGGGAATAAAGGATGTTTCACATGTTATGGCTCCTGTTGCCGCCACGGACTGCTCCAGGCTGTGGTAAGAGCTGTCACTCCGGCCGAGACTTGGCCCGGTCACCAAACATTTCAATGCCTGGGTGAGGGAGGATGCAGGGAGATGCACAGACCTGTGTCTGAACATCCCTGCTCCCACACGATGTAGACCGGCCTGCCGCCCAACACACAGCCATGACGGCCTAAAACGGAAGTGCCGCCAGTCTGGACTGGGGTAAGTACAGCCGGCCATCATCCCCGACAGCCCTCTTTACCCCCAGTTGAGTAGCCCTTACCTGGCCGGTGGTGGCACAGAGACTGGGCTGTGAGTTGGGGATGGTCCTGACTCGTAGCCCAGGCTAACGCCACCACCGCCAACTGGGTAACACCCCGGACTAATATCTGGAGGCCACTTTTAGGCGTGATGGTGGCACCCAGTTTACTCCATGCTAAAGCAGAGTAAGCTGTGCTGACATGTCTGAAAATAGTACCCAAAGTGTTGAGCAGAGCAGCAAAGCTGCTGCATTCTGCAGGAAAGAATTTCAAGACTATTTTGCAAAACAACACAGAGGCTGCAGGGAACTCCCTTCCCATCTGAAGCATAGAAAGATAGAGAAAAGGCTTAGGATTTTTGCAGCCCTAGGCACTTCTGAAGCTGCTGCCGCCAAAGCCATGCCCCCCAACCATGTCCCCCAGGCCACAGTCCTTTCCAGGCCACACCAGACTCCCCCCCCCCCCTCCACCTTGGGGGGAAAAGATAATAAGAAATTAAATTAAATAGAAAAACATAAAATAATTAAGAAATCCTACTAAGTCAAAGTGGGGGGCATCCTCATCTGCTGCCCAGAAAGCCAGTCCCTGGATGGAGAGTGGAGGGAAAGAGGAGGACGAGGGAGGGGTGGGAGGCAGCGTGTACATCGGTTGCTTTGTCATTTCAAACATCGGATTAACCTTCAGTTTTTGCGCGTGCACGCACACCCACCCCTTCTCTCAGACAGCACCCTGTGTGTGTGTGAGAGAGGAGAGGGAACGAGTTGCAAGGATCACAAGGCTGCTTGGTTTGAATTGACCTGCAACTGTAGAATAACACAGAGACATGTTGAGTGGAGGGGAGGTAAACACTACTCACAAGTCTCTATGGGGGAATGGGCTTCAACCCAGGTACCAGGTTACATGACTAACATCCCGGTATCTTTTCATCCTGGGGAAAAACAAACCTTGAAAACCAGGTTGTTTGATTCTGGGATAAAAGCAGTAAGCAGGAGAAATTGCTTCAGGTATAACTTCCTACAAACAATTACGAGTGTATCTGTGATTATTACAGCCATTTAGCCTGTGAAGTTTATCATGTAAAAACAGCCTATGAGAGGAACCCTCACCTAAGATAGTCCGTGACGTCAGTGAGTCCTAGATTGCAGCTGGGGTTGCCACCTCTCAGGGTTTTGACCCAGAGTCTCAGGGCTCCAGAGGAAGCCCTTATTTCACAAAGTTAACCAGGGCTAATCCAGAAGAATCAGTGCTTCTAAGAGTGCCAGGGGGCAGCCATCTCAGGAGGGACACTGGCCGTAAAGACTTTCCCACCTTCTTTCTGATGTGGCTTGGCTCCTACAGAGCATTGTGATGTGAGGTTATATTGGAAAGGAGACATGGCAGCTAGGGATGGGCGAACAGATCGCGGTTCGGGTTCAGCTGCGTTCGGTTCATCCATTCGGTTCGGCTGCGTTCGGTTTGGCCGTTCCGGGAAATGTTATGGGTGGTTTTTTTTGTTTTATATGGTTTTTTGGGTTTTTTATTGGGTTTTATATGCTTTTCTTTTGTTTTTTATTTGGTTTTTTGGTTTTTATATGGGTTTATTTATTTATTTATTTTATCTAATATATATCTACACTAAATCTAACTGCTATTAACTATTCTAAATGCTATGAACTAAATGGATTATCTAATAAGTACACAGGCCTACTCCTACAAACACTAAAACTAAATCACTAACGCTATCTCTATCACTTAGCTAGCTCCTACAACTACTATCCCTAACCTATCTATCGATCTCTCTATATCTATATCCCTCTATCTCTCTATATATGGGATGGGGGGGGGAATCACAAACACAAGGTTTCAGTTTAAGGTTTAAGTTTCATTTCAGTACAAAACTGAAATGAAACTTAAAGCAATCTAATAATCCTACTCAACGCCTGCTGTTCAGGAACAGTGACTAGCTCAGAAGGTGTTGGGAAGGGGGGAGGCAGATAGTTTCATTTCTTGCAAGCCTCTCCACCCCTGGTGCCTGGAAGTCTGCTCCTCCCTGACTAGTACTACCCCTCCCTGTCACCTTACAGTGAACCTTTTTTTGCCACCCGAACTGACCGGCCATTTTGTCGTTCGGTATGTTCGTGTTTGGGTTTGCGTTCGGTCATCCAAACAGGCTGAGTTCGGGCTGAACTCCGAACTTCCGAATCGTGTTCGCCCATTCCTAATGGCAGCCTCTGTGTCCCGCCCTCTCTGCCATTTTCCTGTCCCCTCTGGATTTCCTCCCAGAGGGAGGTAGCAAACCTAATTACAACCTACATACAATGGTGAGTCTTGGTCTTGGATGCTACTGACATGCAGATATAGCTTTTAAAATAATGAAGTGGTTTCTTCTGCACTGTAAAAGCAAGGGAATATTTCAGTGGTTTTATTGTACTAGGAGTCACCGCTGAAAGGAGGTTATCACTTCTCTCTTATGCAAGTGTCAGGTTTGTAGCTAATGCATGCTGACAAGAGAAGCTTTATTAGTTTTACAACAATACCATCGGTTGCCATTGATTCAATTAGAAGTTACTTAAAGGGCAGCATAATCCTGTATCATGGCACAGAGAGACTACCTTGATGAGGCAGAGCCAGGGCATATTGTGGGAAAGGTGGTTTACAGTGTTCAGTTAAATTTCAATCCCTCAAGTAGAGAGGGAACTTAAATCTTACTCATGGCACATCTGAGGGTTAATCAGTTTCCCTGCTTGCACTGGGCTGGCTAAATGAAATGTGAATGTAGTATATGAAGAGTAGAGGCTACGGAAGGAGTCTGACTAGGGTTGTCACCGATGTATATTTTTCCAGGCCACTGTCACAGGGGTGTCAGCGGGACAAGGGTGGGAGAGTCCTCATCCCCCCAAGGGAAGGGAAGAGGAAGGAACCCAGTGGGGGGGGGGGAGCTCACAGAAGAAAGGATCTCTCAGTATACCTTGGAGTCCCAAGAGACTACTCTCATCTTGAGGTCATGAGGCCCAGCTTCAGAGAGGGTCTAGTTCATCATTGAGAAGAATTAAGACCTCGCACCAGGACACACTGAGAAGGGAAGGGACTACAAAAGGACCAGGAGCAAGGATTCCCAAGACTAAGGAGAGGCGAACAGGGAGTTATAAGTCCAGGAACCCCCAGAGCGTCAGGACCTAAGGGCCTTAGTTCATGAGGGTTCTGAAATACTGCCAAAGGACAAGGGCTAGTAAACCCTTGGCAAAGGGGGTGGGGGAGAAGCCCAATGGAGACCTACAGTACCCAGATCACAAGACCTACTAGAGGGGTACAGCACGCAAGGGATATAGGAGGGGACAGGAAAGTGGGGAACTAGGCCAAGACACACAGAACACAAGGGATATACGCAACACTAGGGAGGGTACAACACACAAGGGATATAGGAGGGAACAGGGAG
This sequence comes from Sphenodon punctatus, assembly GCA_003113815.1. Lineage (NCBI taxonomy): Eukaryota > Metazoa > Chordata > Lepidosauria > Sphenodontia > Sphenodontidae > Sphenodon > Sphenodon punctatus. Next base: position 3,370,931 of record QEPC01002056.1, on the reverse strand, counting down.
GTAGGGAACTGGGCCAAGATACACAGACTTAAGGGGAGGCACTTACTACTGAAGCAGTGAACGAGACAACTACCACAGTACACACAGGAAGCCTCAAAGCAGGTTAGAGATGCTGCTGCACCAGCTTCCTGAGACCACACCAGGGCTCAAATACCATCTGCGGCCAATCAGGAAGCTGGGAGGCCAGACTGGGGTAACAAGCCACAGCTGGGGAAGGGTGTGGCCCTACAAGGGGTGAGGCAACAGGGGAAAGCATAAGAATGGGGAATGCAGGGTGTTATCAGGTCCACAAGGTGGTGCAGGTTCCTAAGGTGCCCCTCCCACATCCCAAAGGGCAGGGGTTCAAGCACCAGACCCGACAGCCACATATGTAGCATACAGGTTGCAGGGCCTGGATTGGTGCCATAGGGGCCAATGCTGGCCCTGCAGCATGTATTTTTCATAAGTGGCCTGGAAATATATATATAGGTGGCAACCCTAAGCCTGCCCAGCCTTGAGAGAATTCCAGTCTGGTAATGGGGCATAGCAAAGCTGGGCAGGGCCTGGTTCTTCAGGAAAGAGGGCAGGGCTTACATTGATGGAGTGAGAGCCCCCACTTCAGGCTGTAAAGGGCCTTGTTGCAGGTCAACATGGGGTGGGGAGGTGGGAGCCCACTGGAATCCATGCTGCTGCTCTGTGGGAGCTGCTGCCACTGTTGTTGCTTGGGGGAGTTGGCTGGGAGCTACTGCCGCTGCCACAGGGAGAGGCGGCATCGAGGAGCCCTGCTGCAGGCCACTGGGAGCCTCAGCAGTGAACAGCCGGCAGCCGGGCTCTTGGGTGTCTGCTTCCTCCTGTGTGGCAGCAGCAACGGACCCCCAAAGGTTTCCAAAGTGGGCAGGAGCAAGGCCAGAATCCCTCCTCCCCCCCCACTTTGAAAACTTAGTGGGGCCCTATGCAACGGGTCTGAGCAACAGTGGGGGATTTTCAGAGTGAGTGGAGTGCTGGCCCAGCTCCTGTTCCCTCACCTGCTCACTCAACATTTCCTAGCAGCATTTCGGGGGCTTGGAAAGAGCTCTGCAGAGTGCATGGTACCGGCTTAACTGAGCCTCTGTCCTGGCCCTTTAGCTACACCACTGCTGCTAATGGGGGGGGGGGGGGAGGGGGTTGCGGGAGGAGAAGGGTGAACAAGAAACAGATAAAACTAAATGAGAGATCTATTAAATTAGTGGTTTGTGGAAATCAAATTAAATCGCAGATAATCAATCTCACTCCAAGGTCTCTGTTGAGCATTTGTGCTTAATTTTTCTTGCATTTGACAAAAGCACCTGTTAATTAAAAATATTTATATAAAGTAGAGTCTTGACATGAGGAGTTGGAGTGCTCATTCCTAAAGGGACTGGCATCTATTAATCAGCCAGCCTAGCAAATGATACCCCGACGCTTTACAATGGAGGCAAGACCTTGCTTCCATAAATCTTATTTAGAGCCCACCCTAACTATCCTTCAGGGCTGATTAATGTTAGATTCCCCCCATATAACAGAATACCTTACTGTCATCCTGCTGCTTAGTTAGCTTGCACTGGGAATAAACCATTTCCCCCACACTGTTCTTTTGTTATTAACCTTTTCTTGAACTGTTAAACATCCCAGCAAAAAAGAAAGAATAAATATGAATGTTCTGCATAATGAGGAGAAAAAAGCAAAACACGCCTCCAATAATGGAAACAAACTATTATCTGGCTGAGAGGCAGGGAGAGATCAAGTCCATGTATCATTAATGAGACTATTGAAAGTAATTTTTGATGAAGTTAGGAGGCCATTGTACTTCTTGGCAAGATAGGAAGCGCACGGACTTTGAGAGAGGAATCATTAATCATTGTGTCACTCTGTGGGGCACTTGGCATTTTTTTTCTTAATCCAAACAACACAGTGAAGAAAGACCGGATTAAAAGGTGTCCATGATGTATCTCAACGGAGGGCCATCGCTTTCTTCTTTCCGCATCCATTCAAAGCATTGAATTCTGCACACGGTACCTGTTGGCTGCAATGGATAAATCAACGAGAAGGTCACACAGGATTCTGTCACTCCCACTAGGCAGTTTAATGTGACTGGGGTTTGTCACTTTGCCACACAGGAATAAAAAGAAGCCCAATGTGTTGTTATGCACAGAAAAGCATGATGCTACTTTGCAGCTTTACGTGGACTGAGTAGGCTACCGAAACAGATGAGATCTTTTTCTTGATACCAGTCTTAAGAGCTGGTATCAAATTAAAGAAGCCCAGTGTTGCATTCTGATATTGCCTATTTATACTTTATACAGAGAGAAAGGAAGACACATATGGAAAATAACATGGAAAGTGATATATGAGCTCATCTTCTGAGTAAGGCCCTTTTCACATGAGACGCCCCCCTCCCCCTGCTCATGTGGGCACCTCTTTCCCATGTGGGTGACTGGGTGGGTGAGGGACATCCGTGTGACCATGGGTGGGGATGGGGGGGTGCATGTGCGCTCCCATGCTCCAGCCATCGCCCACGCATGGAGGCATTGCGGGAAACAGGTGCCTCCGTGCGTGGAGGTGCGTGTGTGTCTGTGTGCCAGGCCGTACACGCACTGTACACCCGCTGCCGCCTCCACCCATCCCCCACAGACCGGGGCACCTCTACGGTCCATTTAAAAAGGGCCAAAGAGGCACACCATGAGCACCATAATGGAGAGGGTAAGGGTGCGGGATCTAAAATAATAGTGTAATTAATGGTGTGAGGTGCTACGGGTAGGAGGAAGAATCAGCTTAGAGAAAGGGACATTGGTTTAATGAATTCTTCCATTTTATCTCACTGCTGAAATGCAAAGCTGTAGCATGGTCAAAGGGTAAGTACTGGAAGTCTGCATTGCCATCCTGCTGTGGTTCATGAACAATGGAATAAATTGTTGAGGGAATATGTGGAATCTCCTTCCTTGGGTGTTTTCAGAAGTTGGCTGGACAAGCATCTGTCATCAATGCTGTAGGCAGAAAACATCCTGTCTTGAAACGGGTTTGGACTAGATGACCCTTAAGGTCCTTGCCATCCAGGGTGAAGCCAAAATTCTGCCCATTTTCCATTTCTGTTGGAATTGGCCAGTTCAATCGATTCAACCGGAATTCAGGCCAGACAGAATTTTGATTGGACTGATCCAAATAGATTTGGTGATTTGCACATGCACAGAATAGCCTCGCCGTTTTTTTGTATGGTGTTGGCCAAAATTTTGTGCATGTACAAATTGTCAATCCGTATTCCAATCAGAACTTTATTCCGATGGGCACATCAATCAGAATACCGACAGCCATTTCAATTTCACTGAACTTCTTCGTGAAATCGGAATGGCTGTTTCTCACTAGCCCTACATGCCATCGGCACAGTTCTATGATTCTATAACCATTTTAAAGGATTGAGCTAAATTAAATCCAGTTTAAGGTAGAAAAAAGGGCACTGCATCCTGTAGCGACACTGACTTTTACTAGGTTAGGTACTTACATGTCTTGAGGGCCAATTAAACTACTTTGTCGCCAGGTACTTACCTGGGCACAATTTGGTACTTTACTTATACAGACAGTGCTTGCTTCAATAATTCAGTGTCTGTAGAACATTAATGTTACAATCCTCCAGACAGGCTGTGTGTGATCGCATACTCTGCCCAGGAGTTCCAGCTAGCCAGAACTAATGAGCTGATTGCTGAAGTGCACCTGACTCTCCTCAGCTGCTTCTTATAAGGCTTTATGAGGAGGGCCAACTTCTCGGTCCTCACAACAGACACTACAGGGGAGATTGACCTGCCTGGCTCTCCACAGCCCAATGCACTGCTCTGGATACCTTTCCCCCTTCCTGTCTGGATTTTGGGGTGATTCTAACTTAACCTCTTTGTTGAGAATGCCATGCCTATTTTATGATTGAACTGAGATAATCAGTTTTGTTTCTGATACCTTTGACATTTTGTTTGGACTTTTCCCAATTTGGATGCTGTGAATCCTCATATTTTGTTGTCATTCAACCTCTCCAGGAGACTACTGTGCATCATACATGGTTTCCTTTGGTCTGCGTTGGGAAACGGTTACAATCCCGACAACACCCCTGTGGGGAAGGAAGGGATAATATCATCATTTTTAGATGAAGGAACTGAGACCGAGAGAGACCGTATGGCTTATCCAGGACCACATAGTAGAGCAGGGAACTGAATCCATGTACCCCAAAGCCCAAGATAACAGCTCAATCCCGGAGCTGTTCTTCTCCCAGGCACAGTCAAATTTCACAATTGAGGGGGGCGCTAGTGCGCATGCGTCAGGGTTAGTCGGGTGTAGCCGGAGCTCTCCATAACCCCGTCAAAAAAAGCTAAACAAAAAGGACAAAGAAAGCAAGTAAAGAAAAAAAAAGGGAAGGAAGTATGTCTAGAAATAAAGGTAGACAGGAAAAAAACACGATCAAAAGATTTTGTGAGGCAGCAGCGGGATCGCAGGAGTCGGAGACGGAGGGAGAGGCTGTAAATAAAATGGCGGCGGTGCGCGCTGGGACAGAGACAGAGGCAAGTGAAGACAGATTTGACCAAGTAACAGCCATGTTCAAAGAAATTAAGAAAGACTGTAAAGACATTAAGAGGGAGTTAGAGGTGGCACAGAGAGAGAGGGTCAGCCTAAAGGAAGATACAACACAGTTAAAAAAATCTATGGAAGAAATGAATAAAAAAATTGAAAACGTAACAGTGAGGGTGGATGACACAGAAAAAAGAATAAGTGAGATCGAAGACACAGAGTTAAAGACACAGGATAAAATACAAGGGCTGCAGAAAGATCTTAAAAGAGCTCTGTCCCGATGTGAGGATTTAGAGAACAGGAGCCGGAGATCTAACCTAAGAATTATTGGAATCACAGAGGGAAAGGAGCTCCCAGACACAAGAGCCTTTGTATGCAAACTAGTGACAACGTTGTTTCCAGCAGAAGCAGAGATCACCCCGACGCAGATAGAAAGGGCGCACCGTGCATTGAGACCTAAGCCGGGAGCTGGAGAGAGACCCAGAGCCCTGATTGTTAAATTCCTATCGTCCTATGATAGGGAGAGAGTCTTCAAAGCGGCCAGGAAAATAAATAATCTGAAGTATGAAGAAGAAGAGATTAAGGTGTTCCCGGACATGGCACCGGAGACACTCATGAGAAGAAGGAGCTGGCATCCACATATGGATTTCTTGAACAGCAAAGGGATTCGTCCACAGCTCTGGCACCCGGCGAGGTTGGCATTTTATTTTAATGGGAGGAAAAGAGTCTTCGACGATGTGAGTAGCTACAAGAACTTTTTGAAAGCAAATCCCACGCTGCACAATGAAGAAGGTTGAAAGAAGAGAAGGAGAAAAAGCGCTTGGATTCAGAGATTGAGAGACTCAGCAGAGCAGAGACTAAGCAAAACAAGCGAAGGCAAGAGGGAGCAGATCGTAAGAGAGAGTAAAGAGTTAAAATTGTTAAAACAATAGATTATGTTAAGTTGTGCAAAAGGTTGAACAGTTACCAGTTGAAAATGTTTACTATGAAATGGGGGGGAGGGGGACGAAGGCGGGAGCCAGCAACCCAGAGTCTAGACGACACCTGCCCCAAGGGAAAAGGAGAGGAGGAAGGTGTAAGGGAGAAAATGAGAAGAGGTGAAACAAGGAGGAGGGAGAGTCAATTCAGAAGGAGGAAGGGAGAAGTAAGGGGGGGCAAGGGAGGGGGGGATAAACAGGGGGGGATAATGGAGAGGGGAGGTAAGGAGGGGCAAGAGGCGACACTACAAGCAAGGAAAAGGTGTCAGGGGTATGTTAACGAGGGTAGAAGGTTCCAAGGAGGTAAAATAAAAGCAAGGAAGAACAAACGCAGGAAAAGGGGGACAAGAGGAGGAAAGGAAATAGTCAAATGGAGGCCACAGGTATGAGTAACATGAAGACACTGACACTGAATGTAAAAGGGCTTAATTGCCCAGTTAAAAGGAATAGATTGACATATTTGCTGAAGGTGCAAAAAGTTAATATTTTTTTCATACAAGAGTCTCACCTTCTAGAGAAGGATATAACAAGATTAAAGAGCAGAGAGTACAAAGAAATTTACTTTGCATGTGCAAAAAAAAAAAAGGGCAGGGGTAGCGATAGGAATATCAAACGAAACTGCATTTGAGTGTGACGTGAAAGTAACAGATCCAGAGGGAAGATATTTGATACTGGTGGGGCGAATGGGGGGCAAAGACATGACTCTGGTAAATCTTTATGCCCCCAATGGGAAATCGGTACAATTCTTCAGAAAAGTGCTGGAACAAATAGATGGAGTGGCAAAGGGGTCTGTGTTAATGCAAGGAGATTTCAATATCCCACTACATAGATTAGATCGTTCATCAGGAAAGCAATTGGAGTCCTGGCAGGAACAGATAGTCAAATTGTTAAAAGATAGAGGACTGGAGGATGTAAGCAGATACTTGGCACCTTCACATAGGGATTATAGTTTCTTTTCAAATAGACATGGCACGTACACATGTATTGACCATGTAGTGACAGACACAGAAATGATAAAACAAAGTCACACATGTAGGACCCAAGAGATAGCCTTCTCCGACCATGCAGCTATAATTTCCTGGTTTAACTGGTCACAACGAAAATTTAAAGAAAGGACGTGGCTGTTTCCCAAGAGAATACTACATAACCAATTATACAGAGAACAATTAATAGAAGAGTGGCAGCTGTATATGAAAGAAAACGATATAGAAGGGATGACAAGCCACATCATTTGGGAAGCGGGTAAAGCGGTGATGAGGGGGAAGCTAATTGAAATAGATGCCAGGGACCGTGCAATGAGAAAGGCAGAGTTGAAAGTATTGTATGAAAAATTAAACCAGTTGACCCTGAAAGATAAAAAAAATCCACGTAAGCAAATTCAGAATGAAATAGTACAGATAAGAGGGGAAATAAATATGTTGGAGACAACGAAAGTAACTAATCAAATAAGGAAAATCAAGGGGATGTATTATGAAAAATCTAACAAGTGTGACCGAATACTAGCAAACCTAGTAAAGCAAAAAAGGGAGAAAACCAGAATTAGGAAAATACAAGATGCAGAGGGAGTGGATAGGAAAGAGGAACAACAAATACAGGAAAGTTTCAAGACATATTATACCGAGCTTTATAAGTCTCAAAAACCACAGAGGGAGGATATAAAGACCTTCCTACAGAAACTAAAACTTCCAAAAATTAAGCTTGAACACTTAGAACTCTTAAATCAGAAAATAACGGTAAAAGAGGTGGGAGAAACCATAAAAAATCTCCCCAAAGGAAAGGCAGCGGGACCAGATGGTCTAATTCCAGAGTACTATCAACTACTGAAAGAACATATATCACCATGCCTCAGCAGAGTATTTAATGACATTTTAGACAGAAAGGCATTGCCAACATCACAGTATGAAGCACTAATCTCATTAATCCTAAAACAGGGCAGACCAGAACAAGAATGTGCCAGTTATAGGCCAATATCATTACTTAACCTTGATTACAAAATATTTGCCAAAATCCTGGCAAATAGGTTAAATAGGTGTGTGTCCACATTGGTAGGACAGGATCAGGTGGGCTTCATGCCCATGAGAATGGGCGCAGACAACGTGCGAAAAGCGGTAGACATAATGCACCAAGTCAATAAAAGACAAGCAGAGGCAATGGTAGTGTCTATGGATGCTGAGAAGGCTTATGACAGGGCAGAAATTAGTTTCCTGATGGAGACTTTAAAGGCGATGGGATTCAGGGGAAATTTTGTACACTGGATAGAAGCCATATACAAGAATCCCAAATCACGGATAATCATAAATGGACAGTTGACACAACCGTTTGAACTTGAAAGGGGAACACGACAAGGGTGCCCACTGTCACCACTATTATTTGCGCTGTTCCTGGAACCACTGGCGATGGCGATAAGGGAGAGTAAGGACATAAATGGCATAGTGATAGGAGACGTGGAATACAAATTATGTTTGTATGCAGATGATATTTTGGTTTTTCTGGATAAACCGGAAAGGACTGCTCCAAAGTTAATAGAACTGATTACGGAATTTAGTGACCTTTCAGGATACAAAATAAATATGAACAAGTCGGCAGCTTTAATATATGCTCAAACAAGTGAGCGTATGCAAGCAATCACAAGGAAGGTCCCATTTAAAATTGAGAAATACAAACTAAAGTACCTTGGAATATTTTTAACAAAGAGCCCCTCAGGCTTGTATAGGGCAAATTACGGATATAAGAAAGAACAAATACAAACAATGTTAGACAAATGGAACAACATAGTATGTTCATGGATGGGTAGGGTGAACATATATAGAATGATAATAATACCGAAGCTGTTATACACGATGTACGTTTTGCCCATGTTCATACCAAACAAATTTTTTGTGGACATCGAGCGGCAAATCACAAAATGGATATGGAAAAATAAAAGATCACGAATTAGGAACTATCAACTTAAAGTAATCAAAGAAAAAGGTGGAGTTAATTTGCCAGACATTAAACTATATTATTGGGCAGCTAGTTTAAGGACAATTAGTTACTGGGTTCAAAATGAACAAAATATACACTGGGTTAATATAGAAAAGACACAAATGGAAATTCCAAAATTACAGTGTGAAATCTTTGGGGAATCAGTAAAAAATAAGAAAGTTATGAAGGAACACCCATTTGGTGGGACAGCATGGAACCTATGGAAAAAAGTAAGAAGAAAACTTAAAATTCAAAACAAATTGTCCCCGTTTTATCCAATAGACAACCCAGAGATAGCTAAATTGCCAGGTGTGAAGGCCGTGGGCCAAAAGATGAGAGAAAAGGGAGTGAGGTGCATAAATGACCTTTTTGAAAACCAAGCATTTATTTCCAAAGAAAACTTGGAAAAGAAGATAGAAAAACAAATCAATTTTTTGCAATACCAACAGTTATTTAGTATGTATGGCAATAGTAAAGAAAAGGTACAGGAATATGGAAGACAGGGTTACCCGTTAGAAAGAATACTTTTTCAGAGATCGTCAGATAAGGGACTACTGTCCCGTATATACGGAGAATTAAAAAACATTTGGTACAAACCAAGGGAGAAGGATTATGTGGACAAGTGGGGAGTGGATTTGAACAGACAATTTACGGAGACAGAGAAAATGGAAGCGTACAGACATATACATTACTGTGCAGTGTCAATGGCAATCATAGAAACACAACTGAAAGTGTCAATGAGATGCTACCTGACACCAATAGTGAAGGCAAAATGGATGGAAACAGAATCCAAATTATGTTGGCGTAAATGTGGTGAGGAGGGTACGTTGTATCACTGCTTATGGGAGTGTAGTAAACTGCGCCCCTTATGGGCTAAAGTGTGGGAGGTTATGAAAGAAACAACAGGATTGATGTTACCAATGGATCCAGCTATAGCCATACTGGGGGTATACCCAGATGTGCCGTTGATAAAGCAACACAAACAGACATGTGTACATATGATATTAGCAGCAATTAATGTTATAGCAAGAAAATGGAAGGGCCCTGAGCCCCCAACGGTGGGGGAATGGTACAAGAGGTTATGGTATATTATATCTTTGGAAAAAATAGTGGCAGAAGCAAAAGAGACGACAGGAGACTTCACTACAGACTGGGCATCTTGCTTTGAATATTTAAAAAACAATGTAAATATTTTGGAACCTGAGGAGGTAATCTGTATAACGGAAATTTAAAGGGGGGAAGGGGGAGGGAGGACAGGGGGGGAGGGAAGCCAATGGGAGGGGGGGTTAGAGGTAAGGGGGTGAGGAGGTGAGGGTCTCATAGGTAGGAGCCAATGGGAAGGATACAAGAAATGTAATAATCACTGTGTAAAATGTACTCAGCAAAAATGTTGTATAAGTTAAGGTTATGTATATCTTTCTCATACAGAAGAAATAAAAGAAAAAGTTTAAAAAAAATCAAAAAAAAAAATAAAAAAAAAAATCACAATTGAGAGAGGGGTAACTACTCCACTTCGGTACCATTCAGACAACCAGTGCAAACTGAAGCGACCCTGATAAAGCTGGTCTTTAATTAAATCAAAGTAACTACTTCACTTTGGTAGCATTCAGATGAATTGTGTAAACGGTAGTAGTACTGTGGAAATCTTCCCCCTAGCCAGAGACAATAAAATATGATTACTGAACCATGGTCGCCACCAGGGCTGAAATGATAAGTCGCTGCGGTAGCTTTTTCTGATGGAAAAAGCTCTTCTGCAATGAGTGGCACGGTGTGATAGAGATGTTCATTCCACTACTTTCATTCTGCTGACAATAGCAGAACAATGTTTGTTCCGACAGTTTCCAAGCTTGTTCGACAGTTTCTGAATTAGTGGAATGCCAGCAGAATTTGAATACTGTAATACAGAGATATCTATTCAAATGCTGGTAGGGCAAATTTGAAGCGAAGCTTTGGTAAAAGAGTGATTCAAAGATACAGTTACATGAAACGGTAGTCATTCGTTTCTTAGCTTTTGTACTGAGACTGTCAACAAGAATGCTAATTGTTGTCAATTCTAGTCAGGAGTTGTTGGTTTTTTAAATGTGGACACCAGTTTACTAGACTAGACTATCAACTCATTTCATATAGGAGACCAAGCAGCGGTCAGATGGGAACAGCTTTAACTCACTGTTTATTATGTATTTATTTATTTATTCACATTGATACCCTGCCCTATTTACAAACCAACTGATCAAATGCAAGAAGTTTAAATAAGATCAAAACCAGGGGTGGGAAACCGTTTCCTTCCTGCAGGCTACATTGAAAATGAGTACAGGCTCTGTGGGATGGATAGGTGTTGGGTGTGGGAATGCCTAAGAGTGTGCCCAGAACAGGGGCAGGAGGAGGAGGAGGAGGGTCCAGTTCATGACATGGATCCATCCCCTGTCCTTGAGTGGATGCCCTCACCTCGGTCTCACGAGCTCACTCTTTCAGTGCTGGAGGGTAAGGTCTGGATCTATGGGCCAGATTCAAGAACTGGAAAGGGGCCAAATAAAAACTAGCTGCAGACCACATTTGGCCCATGGCCCAGACGTTTTCCACCTCTGAAAACAGACGTAAGAATCTGAGCCCCTAACCACGTAAAGTTTGACTAGGACTAATATACACGAATTGAACTTTTTCTCAAGCAGTTTTGTAACAACTTGTGATGAGGACCCAGATGCTCTATCTGGTAGACAGACTACATCATTTAAAATTACTTGGCAATCTGTCTTTCGATCTGAGTGTACTGGTAGTATTATGATTATTATTCACCTATTTGTTTGTTTCAACTCTTGTACTCTAGTTTCACAAAGCGTGCAGTGCTACATCTTCACTGGTGTAAATCTACAAAATGTCAGTGAAGTTAATGGAGAGATGGGTTTACAGCAGCTAAAGATCTGGCCCACCTTATGTGCCCCTGTGATTATGAACTTGCAGTCTAAGTTGGAGAATTGAGGTTTAGACAAAAGATTTGTCTAAGGTAGAGGGTGTTTTAAAGCGAGATGCTACCACGCATGGCTACCCAGTAACAACTAATCCAACCACCCATCTGAAGATGGAGTAGGGGGGATGTGCACTCCATGAGCCACACAGCACCCACTCATGGCCACTCACGGGGCACTACCAAAAAATCCGGAGTGCCCTGTGCAGGCTAAAGAAACGGCATGGCAACGGGCACCCATACTGGTATGAACTGGAGTGGCCACCCACACAAGCAGACAGGTTGCTCAGGGGCACCATGGACGAGGGGCATGGCCTTGCAAGTTACAGGAGCTGACTGCGAGCATTGGGGAGCCTGATTCCTCAGTGCTCACTGCTGGGACATGTCAGTTTCAAAGGCCAGCCCGGCACACTTCCCCCCTCCACCATGGTCTGTGGCAAGGGAGCGTGAGGCAGCAGCCGAGGTAACCACGCTGGGAGATGCCTGTTCGAATCCCTCCAGTCCCCACACACTCCACCTGAGTGGCTGCTATGCAGCTGGGCCACTCAGAAGTCCCTGCAAGCCTTGTTCATTTAAAAACACCCAGAGTCATATTCTGTCAGTATGGAAAGGCCACCACAAAATAGCGGAACAGTGGTTTTCCAACAGTTTTCGACAATTCTGCAATTTTCCCGATAGTTTCCGAATTTGCAGAATGCCGGCGGAATTAGCGGAATGTCAGCAGAAAAGGCGCAGTGTGGCGCGGGCAATTCCAAAATGGCGGAATGGAATCGCGGCGCGGTAACAGCTGCTGCCGCATCAGCCCATGACAAAAGTTCAGGAGGGAGGATTCTGGGGAGGAAGCACCAGGGCATGATTTCATTACCCAAGAAGAATTCAGGGTTTGGCTGCCCATTTCACAATTCTTGTACTTGACTTGTTTACTGATAGGCGTATTTGCCAAGCGAATTTGGAAAAATAGTGACACATGAACAATCTGTTGTGGCATATTGTAGAGGTTTTGCTTCCGCTGCTATAGTTACAGATCTTGCCACGTTTTCATAACTCATCTCTAAATGAGTTATGCTGCTTGGAGCTGAGGCTTAGCCTAGACAAATTTGGGATGCATAGAAGTCCAATTTAGAGGTTTTTTTGTTATTTTACTGAATCTTTGTAGATGTACAATATTTATTTATTTCCATTATTTATATCCCGCCTCTCCTGCCTAGGCAGCTCGAGGTGGCTTACAAAAATAAAAATATTTTAAAATATACATAAGATACATAAAAAAGAGGCATAAAAGAAAATAAAAAACCTATCCTCCCCACCCACCCCTTATCCCCTTCACCCACCTCCCTCACCAAAGACTTGGTGGAACAGCCAGGTCTTGCACTGTCGCTGAAATGAGGCAAGGTCCGGGGCCACCCAGGCCTCCACCAGAAGGGAGTTCCACAGCCTGGGCGCCACCACCGAGAACTCCCTCTCCATTGTAGTCCCCTGGGGAACACCAAGAAGGGCACTCCTGGCGGACCACAGGGGTCGATCCAGGGCATGAAGAGTGAGGTGGTTGCGCAGATAGGAGGGGCCCAGACCATGTAGGGCTTTATAGGTAAGCACCAACACTTTGAATTGTGCTCAGGAGACTATCAGAAGCCAGTGCAGAGCTCAGAGCACTGATGTAATGTGCTCACGGCAACCCGTAAAGAGATGGGCCACCGCATTCTGCACCAGCTGCAGTCTCCACCTCTGGATCATCACCAAAGGTAGCCCCATGTAGAGCATGTTGCAATAGCCTAATCTTGAGGTGATGAAGGCATGGATGACTGTGGCCAGGTCGGAGTCTGAGGCATATGGCTGAAGTTGTCGCACCAGATGTAATTGGCAGAAAGCACTCCTTGCCACAGCCTCAACCTGGAGATCCAGGCGAAGCTGTATTTCGAGGAGTACACCCAGACTCCGGACCTGAGAGACCAGCGGGGGACAAACCTGACGTCACACCCACCGCCCTCCCCACAACATCACCTCCGTCTTGTCAGGAGTTTGTTTCAGACAGCTCACCCTCATCCAATCCCTCCCAGTTGCCAAACATCAGGTAAGCACTGAGACTGCCAGGTCTGGATCAGAGGAAAAGCAGAGGTAGAGCTGGGTGTCATCACCACACCCCATACCATCTCACAACTTCGCCGAGCAGCTGCAGAAACACATTGAACAAGAGAGGGGACAGAATAGAGCCTTGCGGGACTCCACACATGAGGTCCTGGGGAGAAGATGAACAATTCCCGATCACCACCCACTGGGTTCTCCCAGCCAGGAAGGAGTGGAACCATTCAAGAACAGTTCCACCCACCCAGGCATAGTCCTGCAGGTGAGTCACCAGCATCTCATGATCAACGGTATCAAATGCAGCTTACAGATCGAATAAGATTAGCAGGTTCGAATGACCCTGATCCAGTTCCTGGAGGAAGTCGTTGACCAAAGTCACTAATGCAGTCTCAGTGCCATAACCTGAACGAAAGCTGGACTGCGAGGAATCAAGAAAACCGATGTGGTCCAGATGCTCCTACAGCTGCTGAGCCACCACCCGCTCAATAACCTTCCCTAAAAGGGGAAGGCTAGAGAGTGGGCAATAACTGGTGGGGGAGTCAACGTCAAGCAATGGTTTTGAGCAGGGGACGCACCTCCGCCTCATTGAGGCAGTCCGGCACCCTGCCATCCCATAGGGAGGCATTAACAACATCCACCAGCAACGGCCCCAGCATCTCCCGGCTGGCCTTCTAGTTCACAAAATGTGGCTCTAACAGCCCCTAGAACATCCACCACAGCGGCAGGTGTCATCCACTGAAACAGATCCCACAAAACTGGGCAAAATGGAGCCTCCATAGTCTCTGGTTCTCCTATTGTCATAAGTGGGGAGTCGAAGTCATGGTGAATCCGAGCGATTGTATTCACCATACAACTGACTCAGTCAGTTGAGCATGTGCGCCGCAGCACATCTCGCCGCCAAGTGCCTCCATTGAACGCAGTGAACTCCCATGTGCCAGTCCCTGCGCAACGTCTGGTCATGGTGAGTAAATGTGCGGGGTGTGTGTGTTGGGGAGCAGGGGAACTGGGGAAGGAGGGGTGAGCGGCAGGGGGGACTCGGGGAGCAGAGGCTGGGAGCCTGGGGTAGAAGGGGGGGAGGGTGTGCGAGACTGGGGAATGGGGGGATTTTTTGGGAGGAGAGGGTGTTGTGGGGACAGATGGGGGATTTGGGGGGGAGGGTGCACCCACCCTCCCCCCCATTCCCCAGTCTCGCACACCCTCCCCCCCTTCCATCCCAGGCCCTCAGTTTGGGGAGACACTGTGGAAGGGGGGGCAAGCGGCGGGGGGGGACTCAGGGAGCAGAGGCTGGGGGCCTAAGATGGCAGGAGGGAGGGTGTGCGACACTGGGGAATGGGTGGGGAGGGTGTTGTGGGGACAGACGGGGATTTTGGGGGGGAGAAGGGTGTCGCTCTGTGTTTGCATGATGACAAAATGGCCTCTCTACTCATGCTTGGGAGGGGTGAAGGAAAGCAGCATCAATGAATGCATTGTTGCTTTCCTTCTCCTCTCCCAGCATGAGTAGAGAGGCCATTTTGTAAATCTGTAGTTCCACTGGTTGAGGTTTCGAAATTGTGAGATGTAACGGTTAGTCTGGTGATCTTATGAGTGTTAAAAATGCTAGAAATGTGATGTTTGTGATAAAATTGAGGTTTTGAAATCGTGAGATGTAACTGTTGGTCTGGTGATCTGCCTGCTTTTAAACCTAGCAGAGGAGGTGAATATAACCTGCCTAACCGAAATTGCTGGATTAAGTAATGTAATTTCCATCCAATGTTAACCCTGGGAACTCCTTGCTTCTGGCTGGGTTATGCCCTGGCTCCGCCTACCATATATCTAGCTCCACCCCTAGGCCCACTGGCCTTACTACCCCAGTGCCCCTCCAACATCAAAACCCACCAGCCACTCCTGCCATAAGGCAACTATTCAGATTTCACTCAAGAGGGTGTGTGTCTATAGCTGTGCAGGAAATCCATGAATCATATAGGATGATTTACTATATCATTTTGTATATCAGAGTGCTGGTATACTATCACTGGTAGCAGAATACTATCACTGCTAGTATATATTCTGGAAGATTCATTTAGTATATCAGAGTTTAGTACCCACTCAAACTGCTAGTAGTATACTAGCACTGGTAGTATCTAAACTTGTAGATAGTATAGATAGATACTACTACTCTGCTAGTGTCTATACAGGTTGAATCATTTAGTATATTCGAGTGTTTTAGAATTTTGTAAACTTATAGGATTCAAAAGTTACTCACATGGTAGCAGTCTTCCACTATCTGAAGAGTTGTCACAGTGAGGATGGCAAAGACTTGTTCTCTCTTGCCCCTGAAGACAAGACTGGAAATAATGGGCTCAAATTTCAAGAAAGCAGATTTTCATTAAACGTTAGGAAGAATTTCATATTGGTAAGAGCTGTTCAACAGTGGAAGGAAAGGTGGACTCCCCTCTGCTTCAATCACAGGCTGGTCAGCCATCTGTCCAGAGTTGCTGTCATGCTATTTACTTCCCACATTTATGCTGTTTTCTTTAGTACTGTCATGCTATTTACTTTCCATTCCATTTAGGAGTCTGAATTATAATTTCTTAATGAAGCTATGCAAGAGTCCTGGAATCCAATCGACTCTCCTTCAAAGTACAGCATTGGAAAGTTTAGTCCCAATCATAATGCTTAATATTATAGAGGAGTAACATGATACTGCCAGAGTTTTAATAAAGTAAAGCATTTTCACATTAGCAGATTTTCTTAGTTTCAGTAGGTTTTAGTTTCCCAATCCCCACCATCATTTTAACAGTGGAAAGAACTTAAAAGGAAAAACTGGAAGGCAGTCAGTGCAGCTTTGGCACATCCAATTTCTATGAAAGCCACAAACCTGTTTTTATATGGTCAGTGCACGCATAGCTGATTCAGCTCTCAATATTCCAATTTGGAAATTTGGTTCTTATTGTAAATTAGATATTTAACACATCCTCACATAATAATAAAATGCTATGAGTTGACCACCACCAACCCACCTTCCTCTCCTTTCTGCATCCAGATGACAAACCAAGGAACATATTTTCCTGCTGCCAACAGCATCTGCATGCTGAACAAAGTTCTCACCGAAGTCTGCTCATAACTTTCAAGTTTCCTCTGATATGACTAGATGAGATAATATCCTCCTCTTATTTCAATCAGTCCATTTCTATCAATCAGACAACAGACCCTGTGTGCTCGCACTGTCTGACTTGCTCAGATCTGACCTTGGGAGGGGCAGCTTGGTGAAAAAAAATGGTCTATAAACAAACACAGCCTTCTCATTGTTTGGCACTCTTTCGATCTCTCAAAACAGCAAAATGGGCAGAAATCCAATATTTTAAGAATTCTTGATTCCTTACACTTTTAATACAAACCACTATAAAGCAAAATATAGAACGACAGATCCGTCTGCTCATAGTAAATAGACTTCTGTTTTAACTAGTGAGTAAGTAGACTGACAGTATGGTAGCATAACAATTTAGAAAGGGAAGGGGAAGGGAAAGAGAGAATGAATGTGTGTGTGTGGGGTTTATTACTTGCTGTAGGACTAGCTACATTTCTTTTTACATAGCAGTCTGTTTGAAATCAGACTGTGATGAGACGAGGAAACAAAGTTAAAAAAAGTAAAATGAAAATTTTTAGTCCCCAAAAGGACTCGACTGTAAGAATCTAGTAGAGGAATTCCAAGAGGAAGTTTTCTTTGTTAACTTTAATACGTTTGAGTGACATTATTCCTATACTCGATGTCACACATGGATTAAAATTACACTGAATCTGAATGATCTATATATGAACTGTCCTGATTCAGTTTCCATGAGCTTGGGGAGGCTGTATTCCCCTGCATGAGGAGAGGATTTATAGAATCAGAGTTGGAGGGGGTCTCAAGGCAGGTCAGCTAGTCCAACTCTCTGTTCTGATGCAGTATGACTACAGCTACAACATCCCTGTCCAGCCTCTTCTGGAGGTTATGTGCTGCAAATCTCCAGTGATAAAAGTATACAACCTCATAGGCAGCTTGCTCCATTGCTGCCCAGTTAATACTGTTAAGAAGTTTATCCTGATACTTAACCAGAATCTCCCTTCCTGGAACTTGAGTCCTATTATTTCCACTGAAGTAATGCAGAACAGTTCCGTAATATCTTGGTGGCAGCCCTCTAAATATTTGAAGACTGCTATCATGTCTCCCCTTAGTCTCCACTTTGCTAAGCTAAACATACCCAGTTCCTTCAACCTTACCTCATAAGATTTGTTCTTTGGATTTTTCCAGCAACAGAGAAACTCCCCCCACTCCTTAAATGGCAGCAGTGCTCCCTGTGCAGACATTACTCCCGAGACAATTAAAGAGCTGCCTCCTATGGCTGTTCTAATACATCGTAAGAATCCAGAATAGATTTTAAAATGTTCCTGGTAAAATGGTCTATAAAGTCCCAGGTGCAGCCCCCTTTTCTGTTTTCAGCACTGAGAAAGGTCGGGAGTAAGTTTCCACAGGGCCCAGAGGGATAACGGAAGCCATTATACTGTATTTAATGGGCCCCACTCAGGTTCCTTAGAAACAAAACTCAACTCTAAACTTTGTTGCAGTTTGTTTTAACACAGACCTCTGCTATTTAAAACTTATTTCTTCAGCTTCTCTTGAACAGTATATCATCATCAAAGGACACTTGAATATCTAAAGTGTTAAGCATTTCAGATTGTCCAAAATGTCTGCAAACCCCAAAGTAACTGTGAAAACCAGTTGCTTTGTGTTATATCAGTGCCAATTTCTCCTTTTTTAAGAGAAAGTACAGTGTCACTTTAATCTGTTATAAGGAATGCTACTGGTGACAAGAGTTGTGATCTTGGTCTACACCCTTCAGAGATGTAAACAGCGTGGAACAAGGTGCTGAGTTACTGTGTCTTGTTCTTGGACTCATAGCCTGACTGATTTAGAAAGAAAAATAGCTGTGAAGACATTTTCTTAGGCACAAGCTCTTTTTTATGATTTCCAGGGTGGTTGATTTTTTGTTGTTCTTTTGCACGTGCAAAACCCAGGTCTGTTGCTCCAGACTCTCTTTCCTCTGAGCGCGCGCACACATACACACACACACACCCTCACCCCAGCACACGCACACACAGGAAGCCAGACACACACAGGCAGGCAGACACAAACACAGAAATGCAGCTCCACATCCACTCACCCACCCACACAATCAGGCAGACAGAGGCCCACACACACCCGGAGATAGATAGATAGATGGAGGGAGGGTGGGAGGCAGGCAGGCAGGCAGGCACACACACAGAGGCAGGCACACAGAGAGGCAGGCAGACACACACGGCACAGAGAGAGAGAGAGAGAGAGAGGCAGGCAGACACACAGACATACAGAGAGAGGGGGTGGAGTGCAGGTAGACACACACACTCACACAGAGGCACACAGAGGCAGAGAGAGAGAGAGGCAGACACACACACACAGAAGCAGAGAGAGAGGGAGAGGAGGAGCAGGAAGACACACACATACAGACATGCACAGAGCCCCCTACTCTCCCCTGCTCACCTGATGATACTGCCGCTTGCAGCCGCCCGCTGTAACTTTCAAAGGCCCCGCTCTGCTGGGCCGAGTGCACGTGTCTCCCAGGGCCGCCACCATGTTGGTTAGTGTAGCATACTGGGACTTCACTTCCCAGCATGCCTCACTATCCAACATGGCAATGGCCCTGGCAGGCACACATGCGCAGGCTGGTCAGAGCGGGGCCTTTGAAAGTTACAGCGGGCGGCCACAGCTGCATTGAAAAGGCAGCCGACTGGGAAAGAAACAGGAGGGTTAGCAGGGATCCCCCCGATGTGCACATGGCCCTAATACCGGCGCTGCTCGTGGGATGCTGGCTGCTCAGCCAGGGCTCCAGCTCCAGAAGTGATGGCAGCATGATTTCCAGCAGCAGCGGTGCCTCCAGGTCCAGCAACAGCAGGTGGCAGGGAGACAGGTGAGCTGCTAATAACAGAGGTGTGTGAATAAGACAGACTCAGGTAGGTAGGCAGGCAGGCAGCCAGCTGGGCAGGTAGCGTTAGACCTTCCCCCACCCCTCTGCCCATGCTCCTGACAGGGGTGCAGCACTAAGCAAAGCTGGGGAGGGCTCACCCCTCCCCCTGTCCTCTCTTCTGTTTGTGTAGCAGAGCCATGATGTCCGTGTCACCAGCTCCCGCACACTGCGTTCCATCTGCTCCCGCTCTGGAAGTTCTAGCCATAGCCTAACATGGGATTTTAAACTGCCTAGAAATTGGAAACCTTGCAAAGGAAACCTCAAACCAACCACAAACACGGACATATGACCCCCCCAGTTGAATTTTTAATCACTTCTCCATAGTTTTGAAACAGACCACAGCACAGCAAACCGTGTCAATTTCACGGTTGCCAAAAAATGAAAAGAGGAAAAAACCTCCTGCAAACAAACCTCCATAACTTCTCTGTTTTTCAACCTATTCCCTCCAAATTTGGACAGATGCCACCCATTACCCAAGAGACCATCCATACAAAATATCCAAAGGACAACCCACAGCATACCAAAGTAACACCCATTAGAATGTTTGTGGCTTATAATGGAGACTGCTGCTTGCTTTAACTATAGAGGTGCTACTGCGCCTCTATAATTACAGGAGTCCCTTAAGGCCAAATTTCAAAGTCAAGTTATTTTGCATTCCCATAAAAAAATACAACTGACACATTGAAAAAAGGGCATCACTCAATTAGAGGAGGCTCATTCATGATCTAGGGATTCAGAAGGCTTAAAACTAATTTTAAAAATTGATAAGGCAATATGACGATCAAATTAACAGCCATGGCTTGAAAATGCACTATTGCTGAAATATATTAGTGGCATAATAAAACCTGCTCAATTCTGATGGCAACTCAAAAGGCAGCAGAGAGATATCAGCTGATATTATCAATTAATAGAAAACCCATTTGATTCTCCAATGCTGCCAGATGTTATATATCTCATGGCTCTGTGTCTCCCTCAGTAGCTGTACAACCAAAAAAATATAAAATCTTATACCGCAGATTGCTTTCTTCCTCAGGCTGGATAGATGAACAAACCTATTATTATAAAATGTATCTAGAGAGAGAAAAAACCCAAAGAAGACTCAAATTGTGTGCTGAATAGAGGCTGAAAACAGTACATTTGTACTGAGGTTTAAGAACAGACAAGGAGAGGGTTTTTCTTTTCCCACTTGCAGCTTGTTCGATGTGTGGTAACTTGAACAGTATATAATCTGTCTGTCTATAGTGTAACAGCTCTAGACTGGAGTTAGGTCAGTGAAAGAGTCAGATGCTTTTGCATCTGGAAAATGTCAGATGCAAAAGCATACTGGAAAAGTAGACAGACCTATGTTACAAAATGTGGATATTATGTACGCACTGGTACATACACCATTACTGTCATAAGATGAGAACAAGATTTTACCCTTGAGGCTGGTGTTGATGAAAGTAGAAGAAAAGTCTATCCCATGCTCCTTCCAAAACAATTTGTTCCAAGGCAATGGATTAAGGTTCAGCATGGTAGAAAATGCCATCTGTTGACAAGAACGGGCATTCGATTTTTAGCTGGGGCAAGCACCTTTCAGGGAAAGAGAAAGGTCAGGGTATTCTCAGAAATGTTCCCCATTCCTAGGCATGGGCGAACAGATCGCGGTTCGTGTTCGGCCGTTCGGTTCGGCCGCGATCGGTTCGTGTGTTCGCGTTCGGCCGTTCGGTTCGGCCGTGTTCGGTTCGTGTGTTCGTGTTCGGCCGTTCGGACGTGCCTCGCGTTCGCGTTCGCCCGTTCGGTTCGGCCGTTCGTGTTCGGCCGTTCGTGTTCGGTTGTTCGGGCAGGTCGTACGTTCGTGTTCGGCCGTTCGGTTCGTTTGCCATCGGGTTGTACGTTCGTGTTCGGGCGTTCGGTGTTCGGGTGGTTCGCGCGTTCGCGTTCGGCCGTTCGGCCGGAAATGTCGCGGGAAGCCGTAAAATCGGCGTCGCGCCGGAAATTCGTGTGCGTGTGCGTGAGTGAGGCGAGAGGGTGTGTGTTTGTTTCGGTGGCTGCTTGTGTAGTGTGTTTTGGTGATTGTTTTGGCTGTGCTGTGTGTTTGGGTGGGTTGGTGTGTGTTGTGTTGGACTGTGGGGTGGTGTGTGACTGTAGTGTGTGCGAAAAATTTAAAAAAAAAATAATAATGAAGCGGTCTCAGGGCCGAATCTGCCGGGTGTGGCCACGCCCGACGGCTGCGGAGGAGGAGGCGGCTGCCGCTGCCCCTGCCGCTGCTGCCGCTGCCGCTGCCCCTGCCCCTGCCGCTGCCGCTGCTGCCGCTGCCACTGCCGCTGCCCCTGCTGCTGCCCCTGCTGCTGCCGCTGCCCCTGCCGCTGTCGCTGTGCCTTCCGTCTCGGACGAGGCGGGGGGCTCGTCAACAGTGATTCCTGCCAGGTTTGTAAACCTTTCTTTTACTTTTAAGGCAAGAAAGGCTGTATTAGTTTTTTAGTTAGAGTGTGCCAGCCAGCCAGGGGCGGGAGTTAGAGTGTGCCAGTCAGGGGCGGGAGTTAGAGTGTGCCAGCCAGGGGCGGGAGTTAGAGTGTGCCAGCCAGGGGCGGGAGTTAGAGTGTGCCAGCCAGGGGCGGGAGTTAGAGTGTGCCAGCCAGGGGCGGGAGTTAGAGTGTGCCAGCCAGGGGCGGGAGTTAGAGTGTGCCAGCCAGGGGCGGGAGTTAGAGTGTGCCAGCCAGGGGCGGGAGTTAGAGTGTGCCAGCCAGGGGCGGGAGTTAGAGTGTGCCAGCCAGGGGCGGGAGTTAGAGTGTGCCAGCCAGGGGCGGGAGTTAGAGTGTGCCAGCCAGGGGCGGGAGTTAGAGTGTGCCAGCCAGGGGCGGGAGTTAGAGTGTGCCAGCCAGGGGCGGGAGTTAGAGTGTGCCAGCCAGGGGCGGGAGTTAGAGTGTGCCAGCCAGGGGCGGGAGTTAGAGTGTGCCAGCCAGGGGCGGGAGTTAGAGTGTGCCAGCCAGGGGCGGGAGTTAGAGTGTGCCAGCCAGGGGCGGGAGTTAGAGTGTGCCAGCCAGGGGCGGGATGGCAGGATTTGCACGTGCCAGCAAGGGGTGGTTTTTCAGTTGCTCTAGCATCTAGCAGCAGCATCCCCTAGCAGCCCTGGGATGGCAGGATTTGCACGTGCTTTATGTTATTTTTAGTTGCCGTCCCTAGCACCCAGAAGGAGGGAGGATTAGAGGCATCATCATTAAATGCGTGATATTAACTTGGTTTTTTATGTATTCCCATTTCAGAGAGGAATTGGACTCCTCTGCTCCCGAGGCCAGCCCTGCTTCCACCAGCCCCCGGAGGCAGAGGAGGACAAGTCGCCGCAGGACACCGAGGCGGAGGTCACCATCTTCGCCTCCCCAGCGCCAGTCCTCGGACGTCTGGCGCTTTTTCTCGAAGGACGACCGAATCGCCACATGCAAGGTATGTCGTGTGGGGCTTCACTGCAGGCTTCATTGCAACATACTCTCTAGATCGCAACAAGTTTCTGCAAAGTGGTCGAGCCTTGCCCAGTGGTGACTCACTAGGCCGCCCAGTAGCACCCATTGGATTGCTCGTGCACAGAGCCCGTGGAACAGTGAGTGAGTGAGCTGAGCAGAGGCATATTGGTAGGAGCAGCAGCAGCAGCACCCATTGGATTGCTGAGGCACAGACCCCAGGGAACAGAGCAGAGGCAGTGTTGGAAGGAGCAGCAGCAGCAGCACCCATTGGATGGATTACCCTCTGACCTGTTAGGAATGAAAGTCCCCTGCAAGGACAGATTGGATGGCCACCCAGTCCACCCACTCGTGGAGACAGAATGCAGGCAGGGCTTGACAGAGACAGACCATTTAGACAGACCATAAAGACAGATCTTTAGATTGTAAGCTCTCTGGGGCAGGGACCGTGTCTATCTTATTTTTTTGTAAAGCCCCAGGTACATCGCAGGTGCTATATAAATAATAATAATAATAATAATAATAATAATAATGCTAATGTTCCTTTCTTTTTCTGCTCTTTCTAGATCTGCAATAAAGGCTTCCGGCGCCAGCGGGAGGGCACGACGTCGGGTCTGCTCACCCACATTGAGCAGACCCACAAGATCCGGGTGAGGCGGGCAGGCGAGGAGGAGGAGGACTCCGCCGGCGCAGGTGAAGCTGCTGCTGCAGCTCCGGTGGAGCCACCGCCCCTGCAAAGGGGGGGGAAGGCCTCCCGCAAAAGGAGGCATACACGCCCTTCCCCTCCCTCTGCCTCTAGCCTCACCGCCGCCGCGAGCCCCGATGGGAGCGAAGAAGACCGCCAGTACGCCAGGGAGGTCAGCGAGCGGCTGCGTCGGGCATCGCGGCGGCTCACGGAGGAGGTCGACCGCTCCACCGGCGACCTGGAGAAGTGCCTGCTGGAGGAGGTGCGGGCGGTGCGCTCCGAGAAGCGGCGGGTGGTGGCCTACGGGCAGTATGTGGCCGCGGAGCAGCAACGCCTGCGCGTCTACCACCAGGCACTCTCCAGGTGGCATGATGCCATGAAGAGCGGCGCGGCGGACCCCTCCGCGGTGGCTGACTGCCCTCTGGACTGCGACCCCCCGGAAATCCTCCTGCCTTTTCCCCAAACACGGGGGGGCAGTGGCGCCGGCAGTGGCAGGCCAACTTGAGTGGCCGGGGACATAGAGACAGAGACTCTTAGGTTGTGTTTTGTAAGTTTCCTTTTCATGTTTGCTTTTGTTTGAAATGTTGCTTTTGTTGTTGTTCTGTTTTCATGTTTATATAGTGTTAAGTATTTTGTTAATGTTGGTTAAGTATAGTGTTAAGTGTTTATTAAATTGTTAAAAAAATGTTATTGTTACTAGCTCTTCCTTTAAATGCAGCCTTTAAAATGTTCCCATTGTTAAAAGCCCCGTTGATGCATCTTGGCTGTTCCCTCAATGCTAGTAAGAGAGAGAGAGAGAGAGAGGCAGAGAGAGAGAGAGAGAGGCAAAGAGAGAGAGGCAGGGTGGGTGCAAGCATTGGGACGGAGGGACAGCACCTCAGCAGCACAGTACTATTAGCAGCCGAGCCCTGGATGGAGGAGGAGGAGCCCTGTCCCACGACTGCCCCTGGCATGGGATGGATGGCGTGTGCCACTGCACCATCACTCTTTGTCCAGGGGCAGCTCCGGGAATCCCAGCAGCGGAAGGTTCACCTTGAGAAAGAGCAACTGCTCCACCAACTTGGCCCCCAGTCTCAGGCGGTGCGGGGAACATATGTCCCCCGCGATGGAGAACACCCTCTCGCTGGGGACACTGGTTGGTGGGCAGGACAGGAATCCCTTGGCCACTTTGGACAGGGCCGGCCACACTTGGGCCTTGCTGGCCCAGTAGGCCAAGGGATCGCTGCCGGGTTCTATGCAAGGCTCCTCCTCCAGATAGGTCTCCACTGCTGCTGAGGCGCCATCATACTCCCTCCGGTAGCTCTGGGTGGGCACCACCTGCCCCACTGCCCTCAGCCACGCTGCTTGCCCTTTTGTGCTGCTGGTCCCCATGCTCCCCTGAGTGGACAGAACAGAGGAGGAGCTGCTGGCAGTAAGGGTCCTGCTGCTGCTGGAGGCAGGGATAGACCCAGATGGCTGAGGGTCGCTGCTCCTACTCCCACCATCCCCAGGGGCATCCCGCTGCATGGCCCGCTCTGCCTGCCTGACCTTATCGACCAGCATCCCCTTCTGGAGGCCATAGTGCGCACTTTCCCGTGCCATGCTGCCCTTGATCCTGGGGTCCAGCATGGTTGCCAGGACATATTCGTCCCGGCGCAGGAGGTCACCAAAGCGAGCGCTCAGGCCCGCCTTCAACTTGTCGGCTAGCTCCATCGCCTCGTCGCACATTCTCCTGCCCTGAGGGCCACGATCCCGCCCCACCGCCCCAAGAATCTCATCCAGGCTGCTGTGGAGACTATGCACCAGCGGGGTCACCTGGCTGAGGGTGGCAGTGGAGCTGCTCAGTGTCTCCGTGACGGCCAGGAATGGTCTCAGGACAGAGACGGTTTGGGATATAATATCCCATTCCTCCCTGTTGTACCCTGGAGGTGACTCGATGTCTGTCTCCAGTTCCACCTGATGCAGGGCGGCTTTCTGTTCAAGAAGCCGCTCCAGCATCAGGAAGGTGGAGTTCCACCGGGTGGAGACATCCTGGATCAGGGTGTGCACCGGGGACCCTTGCTCAGCCTGCTTCTCCCGGAGGAGTTCGCTGCCCTTCACGCTGCGGTTGAAGAAGCCCGCCAGCTTCCTCCCCCGCTCGACCAGGGAGCTAAGGGTGCCTGGCCCAATGCCTTTATCACCCAAGCCCAGAGCGTCCTTCACCACCAGGTGGAGGGTGTGTGCGGCGCAAGGGATACTCGTGAACCCCCCGTCACGGACTGCCTTAAGCATATTGGCCGCGTTGTCCGTGACCACACACCCCTTGGTGAAGGCCACGCCTGGCGTGAGCCACTCCCTCACCATGGTGGTCAGGGCTGCCTCTACCTTCCTTGCGGTGTGGGAGCTGTCCATAACTTGGGACTGAAGCAGGGCCCACCTATACCCTGCTTCAGGTCCCCTCCTGCCACTGCCAAGCACTGCCTTTGCGTCCTGCCACCAGTGTGCAGTCACTGCCAGGTAGGCATGCTGGGCGTTCCTGGAGGACCACAGGTCCGTGGTGAAGTGGACCGTTGCCCCCCCAGCCCCTGCAAGCTGCTCCCTCACCCGCTCCTTCAAAGCCCTATATAACTGTGGGACCACAGTCCGACTCAGGGCGGAGCGGGAAGGAAGCTTAAAGTTGGGAGCCAGGAACGCAAGCAGACGCTGGAAGCCCTTGTCCTCCACAATGGAGAAGGGCTGGCCATCCAGGGCAATCATCTCGGCAACCAGGCGCTTGCCTTTTTCCTGGAAGCCTGTGCCACGGCGCCCTGCCGATGGCCTCGACACATCGCCCCACCCCATCTCCTCCATGGTGGACTGGCGGTGCTGCTGGGGAGGCTCCTGCAGTTTTTCTGCCCCCATAATGCTCCTGCTGCTGGTAGAGGCAGCAGCAGTAGCTGCAGAACGCTGGCCCGCTGAATGGGCCGGGCGACTGGCCGCTGGAGTCGGGAACCCGCTGGCATCCACTTCGCCTGCCTTCCCGCTCAGCAACACAGCACTGTGGCATGCCTTCAGGTGCCTGGCCATTGCAGTTGTGCCAAGGTTGGCAAGCGCCCGCCCACGCTTCACCACCTTTTGGCACAGCGTGCACTGCACCTCTCTGGGATCATCTGCCCTCACCTGCTTAAAATGCTCCCAGACAGTGGATTTTTTTCCCCCTCCTGCTGCCTTCTTGCCCGCCCCGGCAGACGTGCTGCTGCCAGTGCTGCTGGGAGAGGGAGAACTTTGTGGCACTGGTGGTGATGCAGCTCTGGGAGGAGGAGGGTCAGACATTGCCTCATGGACATAGATATCCTCTGCGGCACTAGTGTCACTGACTGCTGCCTCTTCCTCACTGTCCCCAGCGATCATGGCGATGTCCCCAGAAGGGGAGTACTGGGACCCGGAGGGTAGACTGCCCGTGCCCGCCATGCTGCTGGCACTCTCCCTGTGCCCCCCTCTGTGGCTGCTAGTGCTGCTGCAGCTGCCGCTGCTGCCACTCCTCCTCTCCCAGTCCCTAGTACTGGCATTGCCCGGGGATCGGGCCCTGCCTCTAGCAGCCGGGGTGGGATCCACCAGCTCTGGGCTACTGGGGATTTCCTCGACTGTGGGGGACATTGGTGGCCCTGGAGGAACATCGGTAGAAGAAGCAGCCCCAGCTCCTGCTCCATCACCACGCACAGCAGACACAGATGCAGCAGCCTGAGCCTCAAGTCCTGCAGGCCTTCCAGTGCCCTGAGTGTCAGTGGAGGGCACTGCCAGGAGACGTTGCAGAGCACCCTGGGCCCCTAAAGCAGGCCTCCTGATTTTGGGAGGGGGTGAGGCGCTCTGCCTCTGGCTACTGCTGCTGCCTGCTGCTGCTCCTCGTGCACGGCCTCTGGGACGTGCCCCATTGCCTCCCCTACGGGCAGCAGATCGGCCTCTCCTTCCCTTCTCCATTTCTCCCGAAAAAAACAATGTTTTTTAATATATAATTTTTTAAAAAAATTTTATTGAATTTTTTTATCAAATATTTATATCTCTATATCTACACTAATAACTAACTAACTACCTAACTAATAAATGTATTCTAAATGCTATGAATAACTCCAACAAACCCTAAAGCTGAATCACAGAAAACAGCTAACTCTATCAGTAAACCTTAAACTAAACTACTCAAACAAAAATGTATCGACCTAATCCTATCTATCTACCTATGAATATATGGGATGGGGGTTGGGGGGCAATCACAAACAAGACAAGGAGGGGTACAAAACTGAAATGAAACCTAAATCAATCTATAAATTAATAATATACTACTACTCTAATGAATCAAAAAAACAGGGGAAGGGAATGGGGAGGGAATATTCAATGGAGGGGGGAGGGAAGGAGGAAGATTGAAGATTGAACACAGGGAGGGATAAAAACAAAAAATAACAACTAAATCTATCAAAGCTAATGTAAATAAATGAGAATATGGGGGTAGATGGGTTGGATGGGTGAAATAGGAGGAGGATGGCAATGGATTGGGGAGCTGGAAAATGCTGGGTGAGGGAGCCTTCTGAAACGCCTGCTGCTCAGAAACAGTGACTAGCTCAGAAGGTATTGGGAAGGGGGGAGGCAGACAGTTTTGTTTCTTGCTGCGCCCGCCTCAAATCAGCCCCATTGGCTCCGTGCAGCCTAGCCCGTGGCCAATCATAGACTGCCAAGCCAGTGGTCTGAGGCGAAAAGAGATGGTGATTCATCAGGCTGGCTGCTACTCCAAGCCACTCTCCACCCTCCACCCCTGGTGCCTGGAAGTCTGCTCCTAGCTGAGTCAAATGACTTCCCCCTCCCTGCTACATTTGGCCTTCCAGTGACCTGACAGAAGACCATGTTTTAGCCACCCGAACACAACCGAACGCGATTCGAATTGAACGAACTGTTCGGCCATTTCGTAGTTCGGTGTTCGGTTCCGTTCGGTGTGTTCGGCCATTTCGTAGTTCGGTGTTCGGTTCGGTTCGGTGTGTTCGCCATTTCGGCGTTCGGTGTTCGGTCCGTTCGTGTTCGTGTTCGTGTTCGGTTGTCCGAACAGGCCGAGTTCGGGCCGAACACCGAACTACCGAACCGCGTTCGCCCATCCCTACCCATTCCACATGCAGGACTCCAGAGGCAGGCTGAGCTCCAGAGTCTCAATGCCTGGATGAGACGATGGTTCAGGGAAGAGGACTTTAGATTCATTAGAAACTGGAGAATCTTTTGAGGGAAGACTGAGTCTATACTGACAAAATGAGCTCCACCTTAACCAAAATGAAACCAGACTGCTGGCACTAAACATTAAAAAAAGAGATAGAACAGTGCTGGAGGGGGCGGGACAGTTCTTGAATGGTTCCACTCATTCCTGACTGGATGAACTCAGCGTGTTGTGCTCGGGGATTGTTTTTCATATTCTCGGGACTTCTCATGTGGAGTCCCGCAGGGTTTCATTCTGTCCCCTCTCCTGTTCAGCGTGTATATGCAGCCGCTGGGTGAGGTCTTGAGGAGCTCTGGAGTTCATGGTCATAGCTGATGACACTCAATTCTATCTCTCTTTTTCATCTGACCCAGACCCCGTAGTCTTGGTGCTTACATGATGTCTGGTGGCTGTGGGGGACTGGATGAGAGTGAGCCAACTGAAGTTGAATCCTGACAAGATGGAAGTGATGCTACTGGGGAAGGTGGTGGGTGTGGCATCCACTGTCATTGATGGGGTTCGCCCCACACCGGTTCCCCAGGTTCGCAGTCTGGGAGTGCTCCTTGTTGTGCAGCTTCATCTAGATACTCAGGTTGGAGCTGTGGCGAGGAGCACTTTCCGCCAATTACACCTGGTGCGATGGCTTCGGTCATACATCTCAGACCCTGACCTGGCCACTATCATCCACACTTTCATCACCTCAAGGCTGGACTATTGTAATGCGCTCTATGTGGGGTTGCCCATGGTGAAGGTTCGGGGACCGCAGCTGGTGCAGAATGCAGCAGCCCATCTTATGGGAACAGGCTACTGGGAGCATATTGCACTGGTCTCTGCACTGGCTGTCTTCCAGGCCTTATTCAAAGTTCTGGTTCTTACCTATAAAGTCCTATACAGCTTTATATCTGTGGGTCCCATATATCTGTGGGATTGCCTCACTCCCCGTGCTCCGGATCGACCCCTGCGGTTGACCGACCAGAAGCACCCTTCTTGAAGTCCCCTGGGCATCCTGGGGGACCACTATGGAGAGGGTGCTCTTGGTGACTGCATTGAGGCTGTAGGACTCCCTCCTGGCAGAGGTCTGGGTGGTCCCGGACCTCTCCTCTTTTTGACATCAATGCAAGACCTGGCTGTTCCACCACGCCTTTGGCAAGGGAGATGGGTGAGGGTGGGTTTTTATTTTTATGGGGGGGTAGTATGGGTGGGGTATTTTTTCCTCCCTTCTCTTTTCCCAGTGGGGATATCCCCCCTTTTTTCCTTCTCCCCCCTTTTTAGATGTTTTATACTTATGATGCTTTGTGTATTTTTACATGTATATATTTATATTTTTATACTTATGGTGGGAGGAGGAACTAGAGGGGAGAGCGGTGAATGGGAGCAGGAGCCCAGAGACTTTGTTATCCACTCTGGTGGGAGATTACTGCCCAGGTGTTGTGTTGGCGAGGGAAGCGGCTTGAGCCTGAGTGGAGGCAAAGTGTTTGACTGCAGTGTTGCCCTGCCTGGAGATCTAAGGATTGGCTGGGAGGAGAGTCAGCTGGGCGTGCGGCCCTTGAAAAAAGAACTGAGACCCGTGGCTGCGCCGTGGGCATGCGCCATGGGCACGTGCCGCAGAGCAGCACACCTAAGTGCTGCGCATGCAAGGGCATGCCCTTGTGCACACAGCCGTAGGCGAGGTCCATAGGCGCCAGATAGTAAGGACTATTGAACTATTTACTCCTTGTTTGGAGGCTTTTGGATATTTACCCAGATAATCTAGGAGGGGAAATAAGATCTAGGAGGGGATGGCGGCCTCTACATCTCCACCTGAGCAAATTGTTACTAAAAAAAGGGGCCGGCAGTTGGAGACTTCTCTGGAAGGAGAGTCTCCCTCATTAAAACAACTGAGGTTGTATGACCTAGGGTTCACTAAGCTTAATAGAGTAGAAAAGTCCCCAAGGGATATTTATACTATCCCTACGGCAAATACGTTCGAGGTGTTGGGTGAATTGGATGAGTCCCCTTTGCAGTCCCCGTTACCCCATGAATGTATGCTGAATTCCTCAGAGGTCTCCCAGGGGGATTCATTATCCTCCCATAATCTGGGTAAACTGCTGGCTGACCATTGTATTTTGATGAGTAAATTAGCAGACAACCTATTTAAGGGAATTACAGACGTAAAATCTTCAGTTGAGGGCATACATGTAAATATAAAGGAATTGGTGGGGGAGGTTAAGAAAATATCTGTGCATTTATTTGCCCTTTCCCCTCCCAAACTGCTACCACCCAAGGGGCTACTGGGAAGGCAGGACCCACAGGTCTCTTGGGGTGGGCAGACTGAGCAACCCCCTCAGGAATTAAATCATGGTGGGGTAAATGGGTGGTGTGGGGTGGAAGGGAAGAGCCCACAAAGGATGATAGAGGAGTTAAAAAGGATTTGTTTAAAGATTTTCCCATCTCCGTGGGGGGGGGGGGCACATGCCCTCATGGGTAACTAAAGCTGAAATCAAACGGAATTTGGAAACCTTGTTCCATTGTAAGCTTAGGCTTTCTGAGATAGTGGGTTTCTTTTTTCTCCCTCAGACAGATCCTGCCTTGCGTTTGGTTATCCAATTTGATAATGAGTATACTCCTGGGAAAATTATGCTAGGGAAGCAATTGTTGGAAAGGTATGGAATATATCCAACCATGGTGTTTGTTTCAAAAATATTTGGGTTGAGTTCAAATAGTGAGGGAGTTAATAGTTTGTCCCAGGGTCAGGAAAATGGCCAGAGGGTGGGGCAGGAGTCTGACCCCTTGCCATTGGAGGAAGGGATGGAGATGGGACTCAGCATGGCTCCTATTGAGGGGGAGAAGGTCCTGGTTTCGGGTGGTCAGGGGCTAGATAATACCTTGGCGGTCCATGCAGCTATAGGGGAGGCAGTAGTTGGTACAAATCAACAGAAGGAACAGGAGGGAGTGATTAGAAGAAATAGTATAATAGAAGGGGGAGTCGGGATGAAGGAGAGAGGGCAGGAAATTATAAGTAAAAGTAGAGAGGCAGAACCCTATGTGGGACTGGCGGGGGAGGGAGATAGAGCAGCAGATTTTGGGGTGTCTAATGGATTTGCAGGGGTCGTTTAGAAGTATCCAACAGCAGTTGGAGGTGCAAAGTCATATAGGGTTTAGGGGGAAAAAAGAGATATGGAATTGGAAGAGGAAAAGATGGAAAATGGGGGGGAGGTCCCTGAAAGAGTTGGGGTAGTCTCCACCCCCGGAAGGGAGTTGGAAAATCTAGGGGTACAAGGTGGGGTTTTGACGCAATCCTGACAATTATATCATGCAAAGAACTGGTCACTTCAGTCATGGAATATTGCCAGCTGGAGAAACAAAGGGGGAATCCCAGATTTTTTTGCCCAATTGAAAACATGTGATTGGGCTTGTCTCCAAGAGACCTGGATGTTGGAGGATTTTGAGGTGGAAGGGTTTGAAGCACATTTTGTACATGCTAGAGCCCCCCTGCAGGGACAGAGAGGAAGACCAAGTGGAGGGCTGGTAACTCTAGTAGTGAAATGTCTGCAGGCCACCACGACGAAGTTGGAGTGAGCCCATCCAAATTACTTTTCAGTAAGATCTAATATAAGTGGACAGGGGAGAGCAGTTATTATTACTAATGTATATATCCTGCTAAAGAACTCCAGGTACTATGAGGATAGGATATGGGAAGATTTGGAAGAAATGATTAAAGACCTGGGGGAGCGCTTCCCAGATGATGACCTTTTGCTGGCGGGGGACTTTAATGCGCGTTGGGGGTTGCCAGATGAGAGGGAGGAGGATAGTCAGGGGGGGGGTGTTTGTTATATTGGCCCCCAGGGAGAATAACAAAGGATACTTATACCAATGCTTTAGGGATAAAGTTGGAGGGTTTGGTGGAGGCATCTGAGTTGGTTGTTCTGAATGGTAGATTCCCAGGGGACAAGGAAGGGGAATTTACATTTTTCTCCCATCTGGGAGAAAGTACAATTGACTACATCTTGGCCTCAGGCTCCTTTTTCAACAGGGCAGTGGACTTGCGGTTATAGCCTGCTCTATAACAGAACATCTCCCAGTGATGATGAGGTGGTTGGGAGATAGAGTAGCTGTACAGGAAGTTATAAAGGACCCTCAAGGTATAATTAGAGATAGAGTTGGGTGGGGGGGATGGAAAAGGATTAAATGGTCCCCTTGGGTTCTCCTGGAGGCTGAAGGTGTAATCGGGGGCCACCCCGCTGAGGAGATCTATTGGAAAGTTATTGAGGAGGGCGAAAGCATTAGTTGTCTGTTTGACTCCGTCCTGGAACAACTACGACCTATAATAGGCTGTTTGACTGGAAATAAGGGAAGAGGAAGAAGGCAGGAGGGGTGGTTCGATGGAGAGTGTAGGGAAGCAAGGAAACGTCTGTACCGGGCCTTCCGACGCGTAAGGGGGGGGAGTTTGGACCCAGTAGAGAGGGAAATATATATAAAGGCTAGGGGTCTTTATAACAGCCTCCATAAAAAGAAGAAGACCCTGTACCTTCTGGAGGGATGGGAGGAACTATTTAGGGCTGCGGAAGCCAGGGACTCCTCTAAATTTTGGGATAAACTAAAGGTTGGTTGGTGGACAGAAAAAGATAGTACAGGCTAAAGTCCCAGTACAGAGATGGGAACACTTCTATGCCTCTATTTTTTCCAAACCCAGTTTGGAAATGGAGTTCCCCCTGAAGGATACTATCGAGTACCTCCCTAGGTGGGATCCAGTTACGCCAAAGGAAGTTAGAGAGCTGATTGAGTTGTTAAAAAATAATAAAGCGCCTGGCTCTGATTTGGTGCAGGTGGAGTTACTGCTTGGGAATGTGGAGTGGTGGAGCCAGGTGTTGGCATTGCTCTTCACCTCCATAAATGACACAGGCGAAATCCCCAAGAAATGGCTGGAAAGTATTATCGTGTCGATCCATAAAAAAGGCACAGTGGATGACCCGGCAAATTTCAGGCCTATAAGTCTTTTGAGTGTTATAGGGAAATTATACGCAAGATATTTGTTAAAGCGTCTGAATCAATGGGTGGATGAAAATGACCTGATAGGGAGAGAACAGGCGGGTTTTCGGAAAGGAATGTCCACAATTGACCAGGTGTTTGTTGTCGATCAGTTGATCAATAAATATGTGGTCTCAAGGCCAAAGGGGAGTTTATACATCTGTTTCATTGACCTTAAAATGGCCTTTGATTCAGTCAGCAGGGGGATACTGTGGCCTAAGCTGATTAAATATGGAATTGACCCTAGGTTGTTGTGGATAATACGAGCATTACACACTAATAATACACTGAGGGTCAGAATAGATGAGGCTGGGAATGTTTCAGGACCTGTAAAGATGGAATGGGGGGTAAGACAGGGTTGCCTGCTGGCCCCCATATTATTTACACTATATCTAAATGATGTGGGGGACTTCCTCAGAGACCCAAAGTTTCACCCAGTAGAGATTGGGGGGACAGGTGATATACCTGTTGTATGCAGATGATACAGCTTTAATTGCTGCCTCTCCAATCGGTCTCAGGAGATTGATGACGACTTTTGGACAGTTTTGCACAAAAAAACTGCTGAGGATAAATTATACAAAAACCAAGGGTTTGGTGGTTAGCAAAAAGCGAAAACAACATAGAGCAGGTTTCTCAGTATGAATACCTCGGGGTGATTTTTTGCTAAATACCCCACTTGGGAGGTTCATTGTAAAAAGGCTATGCAGCAACTTAAGGCCACAGGGCAGGGTATTATTAATTACTACTGGTCTAAAGGAGGGAGACTGTTCAAACCCGCCCTGCGTTTGGCGCAAGCAAAAATGGTACCACAGCTGCTTTATGGTGTGCAAGTCTGGGGAGTAGGTAGGATATCAAAGTTGGAGAAAGAACAAAATAGACTGTTGAGACTGATTCTTCAGGTGCCAAGGGCAATGCCCACGGTCTTATTAAGGGCAGAGGCGGGAGTGAAATGTATGGCTTCCCAGGCTAAGGCAGCAATTTTAAAATACTGGCTGCGATTAAATCTGGTCCCTTCTGGGTCAATAGCGAGTAACATCGCTCCATTTGCTTCCGGCAAGTGGTCGCAGTGGGTGCAGCATGAACTTAGGCTGTTGGGATTGTCATCATCCCACCTCATGGGGTTACCTTTTGGAAGGGCAGGGAGTGAGGTTAAGACCAGAATCTGGGATCAGGATATGCAGAGGGAGTATGAGTTACTTGCGAACCAAAAGGTGGTGCAGCAGTATAGAGATTGGACGATTCCGGCCGAGGGCCCAAAATATTTGGCAGAGCTGAGTATGCGAGACATTAGAGTTCCGTTTACCCTGACTAGACTTAATAGCTTCCCATCCGCTGTTACGGAGGGCAGACTTACAGGTACAATATGGGATGAGAGATTCTGCCAGTTTTGTTGTATGGGTAGAGTGGAATCACTGGGGCATATTTTACTGGAATGCCCGAAGTACCAGCAATGGAGAGAGCAGTATATATTACCGCTGATTAGTATTACTGCTCGAATCAATGAGACTACCTCTTAAGCTATAAGGATACTAGGATCACCTGGAACGTGGCAAAATTCTTGATGAAGGTGTATTGGACGAAAAGAAAGTTAGATAGGGAGAGGTCTAGTAGGGACCTAGTAGTGTAGCTTAGCTACTTATGGGAAGTCCTCTAAGAGGGTGGAAGACGGAGAGAAAGGCCAACTGTCAACTACCCATACAAGCCACCAAGTAGTATCCGGGGGTTTCCCATATTCCGGGACAAGAGATAGGGGCGTTTGACGCAGGGGCTAATAGTAAACAGCCAATCCGTAGGAAGGCAGACAGGGGTCACAAGTGGTCCTTAGAGAAGCCAAATTGGCCCTCAGTACTCTGCTTACAATCAAAAGGGGTTACTAGTATTAGTTTTGTACAAAAATGGGTTTTACGGTTGCGGAAATAGGACACGGCAGTTGCAGGGGTCAAGTGTGCCGACACAAGCCCTGGGAAGGGCAAGGCACCCCAGTGGATTATGTGCCCCACTTACCTTAGTCAAGTATCCTCCTGCCAGTAAAGGTTAAGTGAGATGGTGAATCGCAGGGGTTCAGTGTGCCACCATAAGCCCTGGGAAGGGCAAGGTGTCATGTTTTATTGAATATGTTTTAATAACTATAGTATCCCTTATGACAATATAGGATCCGTGAGTGAATCACAATAGGGGTCAAGTGTGCCAGCATAAGCCCCGAGAAGGGCAAGGCACAAAGTGATGGTATTAATATTTTTTATGTGTTTTGTGTTTGCATGGAGGGATATAAACAAGGGATCAATTATTAGTCGCTCGTTGGGCTGGGCCTGAGTGGAGCATGTGGTAAAAGATCCCAGGGGGTTATTGAAATGCATGGGAGGGTGAAATTGTGTTGTTATGTTTTAATATAAAAGTTAAAGAGCTAAAAGGATTACATGGTAACTTTGGCTTGAAGGGCTATTTGTT
This sequence comes from Sphenodon punctatus, assembly GCA_003113815.1. NCBI lineage: Eukaryota > Metazoa > Chordata > Lepidosauria > Sphenodontia > Sphenodontidae > Sphenodon > Sphenodon punctatus. Next base: position 3,334,640 of record QEPC01002056.1, on the reverse strand, counting down.
GTGTTACTGTAAAATGTGATTTGGATTTTGTAATGGCCAAATGGCTGAACAAACAAACTATTATTATTCATACTTATGGTGTTTTGTGTATTTTTACATGTATATATTTATATTTTTATACATTGTAAAGCCGTCCCAAGCTGCCTTTGGCAGCAGGGGTGGGGGTGGGGATTTTAATAAATAAATAAATATATTATCTAGGCCCTACCTACCTACCTACAGGAATGCCTCACTCCCCAGGCTCTGGATTGATCCCTGTGGCCGGTTGGGAGACCCTTTCTTGAGATCCCCTGGTGTCTTTGGGCGGGGGGGAGCGGCTGTGGAGAAAGCGTTCTTGGTGGTCACACCAAGGCTGTGGAACTCACTTCCTGCAGAAGCCCGGGTGGCCCCGACCTCTCCTCCTTCCAACAACAATGCATGACCTGGTTGTTTCACCAGGCTTTTGGCAAGGGAGATGGCTGAAGGGTGGGGGTTGAGGGCTAGGGTTATAATATATTGTTGTATATTTATCTGATGTCCCACTGGTGGTTGTAATAATGTTTATTTAATTTATTTATTTATGTATTTATTTTCATTATTTATACCCCACCTCTCCTGCCTAGGCAGGTCGAGGCGGTTTACAAAAGTTAAAATATACATAAAATACATTAAAGGGAGGTATAAAAATAAGAATAAAAAAATAAAAAACCCAACCTCCCCTCCCACAAGTTTTGTGAACTTGACCTGTGCCCGTCCTGGCTGGTTAAGGCCAGATGGGAGACACTGGGCTGGCAAGTGTGGTCAATGCCTCCCTTTGGGAGGGCAGGATGCCAAGCTGGCTCAAGGAGGCAGCGGTGCGACCCCTGCTCAAAAAACTCTCTTGATGTTGACTCCCTTGCCAGTTATTGGCCAGGCTCTAACCTTCCCTTTATAGGGAAGGTTATTGAATGGGTGGTGGATCAGCAGTTGCGGGGCCATCTGGACTGCGTCTGTTTTCTGGACCCTTCGCAGTCCAGCTTTTGTCCTGGTTATGGCACCGAGACTGTGCTTGTGGCTTTGGTCAATGACCTTCACAAGGAACTGGACCTGGGTCATTTGACCCTGTTGATTTTGTCAGATCTGTTGGCTGCTTTTGATACTGTTGACCATGAGATGTTGGTGGCCCGCTTGCGGGCCTGTGTTTGTGCCTGGGTGGGCAGAATTGTTCTTGAATGTTTCTGCTCCTTCCTGGCTGGGAGAACTCAGCGTGTGGTGCTTGGGGACTGCTTGTCAGTTCCCCGGGACCTCATGTGTGGAGTCCCGCAAAGTTCTATTCTGTCCCCGCTCCTGTTCAATGTATATATGGAGATGGAGCTGCTGGGTGAGGTAGTAAGACAGCATGGGGTGCAATGCCACCCAAATCTACCTCTCTTTTTCATCTGACCCAGACCCGGCAGTCTCGGTGCTTACCCGGTGTCTGGCAGCTGTGGGGGACTAGATGTAGGCAAGCCAACTGAAGCTGAATCTTGACAAGATGGAGGTGATACTGGTGGGTAAGGTGGTGGGTGTGGTATCCCCCCTTATTGATGGGGTTCGTCCCCCACTGGTTTCCCAGGTTTGGAGTTTGGGAGTGCTCCTCGATCCGCAGCTCCACCTGGATGTCAAGGTGGGGGCTGTGGTGAGAGGGGCATTTCACCAATTACATCTGGTGTGATGGCTTAGGCTGTATGTCTCAGACTCCTATCTAACCACTATCGTCCGTTCTTTCATTACCTCGTGATTAGACTATTGTAACATGCTCTACGTGGGGCTACCCTTGGTGATGGTTCAGAGACTGCAGTTGGTGCAGAATGCGGCAGCCCGTCTTCTTACGGGAACAGGCCACCATGAGCACATTACACCAGTGCTCCATAGTCTGCACTGGCTGCCAATAGTGTTCCGGGCCTGATTCAAGGTGTTGGTTCTTACCTATAAAGCCCAGGCGTCCGCTGCCCTCCTGAGTCTCCCGCAGGTCTCCTTGGCTTACTGAGGGCCTGCGGTGTTTGAAGTGAGAGAGCAGGCGGTTGGAGTGACAGTGGCGCCAGACTTGCGATGAGTATGATCGATTGCAGCATAAGAGAAGTTTAAAGGCCTATGCTGTGGCAGTGAAGGCAGCAAAGAAGCAGTTCTTTGCTGCCATTATTGCATCTGCCAAGTCATGTCCAGCGGAGCTTTTCCGGGTGGTGAAAAGTTTGGTCAGTCCTGCCTGTCTCCGCCTGGACCTGGAGCAATCCAGTGACAGCTGTGACCAGTTTATCGAGTACTTTGTAGATAAGATTGCTCACATCCGCCACAATTTCGGTTCCACAGTTATTGCAGAGGATCATCTTGGGGCTATGGATGCCCCATCCTGTCCTGTTTTGTGGGATCGGTTTCAGATGTTATCGCCTGCCGATGTGGAGTCCTTGTTGGGATCTGTTCGTGCCACCACTTGTGAACAAGATCCTTGCCCATCCTGGCTGTGTCAGCTCCGCCGCCCGGACTTGGCTTCGGCCATGCAGGGATGCCGCTCGGCAGCGGCAGAAGCAGCCCAGATCCATGACCTCCCCGCCCTCTTTGGAGGTGCGGGATCCCGAGGAGGCACTAGGAACAGCACCCGTTGAGCCCAGGCCCTGATCTGAGGCCACGCCCATGACGTTGGGACGTGATGTGGGGATTCCCCCGCCTCTGCCTCGGTGCTCGGTCCGTCTGAGAGCACACATGGGGGCGGGGCTTCAGCTGTAAAAGCCAGCACCGCCAGGGCAGCGGCGCAGGTGATTGCAGACAAACCGGCCCCTTGTTTGGAAATGTGTGTGTACTTGACTACCTTTGAAACTTAGCTTGAACGCCTGAACCTTCCTTCCTCTCATCCCCAGTGCTGCGCGAGAGAGTGAGTGCGTGCGGAGAGTGTAAGGTGAGCGCGTGTGTGTGTTCCTGGTTCCCCTCCCCCCTCCCTTCCTGGGTCATCCCCGCCTCACTGCATGCGTGCTCCCATCATTCCTCACGTGATCCTCCGCTGACATTCCAGGTGCGGAGCTTGGGGGTGCTCCTCGATGCACAGGTCCGCCTGGATCTCCAGGTGGAGGCTGTGGCGAGGAGTGCCTTCCGCCAGTTACATCTGGTGCGACTGCTTCAGCCACTGGTTTCAGTTCAGGACTTAGCCACCATCATCCATGCTTTTATTACCTCTAGGTTAGACTACTGCAACGCGCGCTACATAGGGCTACCTACGGTGATGGCTCAGAAGCTGCAGCTCATGCAGAATGCGACAACCTGGCTCCTGGTGAGGTTGGGCCTCCAGGAGCACATTACACCAATGCTTTGATCTCTGCGCTGGCTGCCAATAGTCTTCCAAGCCCAATTCAAAGTATTGGTTTTAACCTATAAAGCCTTACACCGTCTGGACCCTGCTTATTTGCGAGACCGCCTCACTCCCCAGGTTCTAGATCAGCCCCTGTGGTTGTCCAGGGGGGCCTTGTTGGAGGGTCTCCGGGGGGTCATGCAGAATAGGGTGTTCTCAGTGGTCGCGCTGCACCTTTGGAATTCCCTCCCAATGGGGACGCGTTTGGCCCCAGCCCTCCCAGCCTTCCGTAGGAACTGCAAAACCTGGCTGTTCCGTCAGGCATTTGGCGAGGGAGAAGGGTGGTATGGGGGTGTTTTATGGTTGTTTTATTTTTTTTATTGTTTAATTTGTTTTTGAATTGAATTGAAATGTTTTTATTATATTGTATGTACTGTTGTTAGCAGCTTTTGGCTGCCTCTGGCGGAAGAAAGCAGAATACAAATTTTGTGAATAAATAAATAAATAAAATAAATAAATAAATGGCCTGGGCCCCACCTACCTGCAGGATCGCCTCACTCTCTGTGTTCTGGTTTGGTTCCTATGGTCCACCGGGAGCACCCTTTTTACTGTCCCCCGGATTCCTCAGGGGGCCACGATGGAGAGGGCGATCTCGGTGGTTGCGCCTAGGCTGTGGAACTCCCTCCCAGCGGAGGCCCGTATGGCCCTGGTCCTCACCTCGTTTTGCTGTTGTTGTAAGACTTGGCTGTTCTGCCAGGCCTTCGGGGAGGGTGATTTGTGTGTGTGTGTGTGTGTGTGTTAGTTTTTCAGTGGTACCCCCATTTAGTAGTATTTATTGGGTTTTGTATTTGTTTTATAACAATTTATATGTTGTTGGTTTAAGAAATATTTTAATTTGTAAGCTGCTTAATGCTGGAGAGGTGGGGTAAAAAATGCTGAAATAAATAAATAAATAAATATAGCTTGTCTTCCATCACCTTTATTACATTAATTGCTCTCGTAATTTGTCTACATCTTTCTTACAATGTTGTGCCCCTAACTAATACAATATTCCTTGAGGTCTCATCAGTGGTGAGACCACTGACCAACGCCCCACAGTGGTCGGTTTCCCGTGTAGCTTCTGCAGCCCGCAGATAGGTTGGACTCATATTGGCGTTTCATTAGCTCTCCAGTGTGGGAACAATGCAAGATTACAGATCACTGCAAACAGTGAGTCTGCCTCAGACTCTCTATTTCTCCAGAAGATTAAATGTAATTTCTTTGCAGTCGTATTGGGAAACTACACATTGTAAAAGCACATTGCTCTTTAGCATTCATAGAGGTACGCTAATATTCTCTACCAACACATTATATTAAGGCATATGGCCATTGCTATGGGAAACTGATCCGTAAGGTACAAATTGCATTTGGTATTAGTTTTGAATTCCAGCAGGGTTATGATTTCTCATTGTTCTACTTTCTTGTAAAAGTGTGGCATCCCTAAATTACCAAAAGGTACAGTAAATGAACAAGTGACACTGCACGTTAGAAATACAAATACATGCAGGCAATACATTGGTTATGCAAGCTATTTTGTGTTTAATCTAGATGTGGAAAAAAGCATACTACAGTGTTTCAATTTCAATAAAGTATATTAGTGCTGTCAGGTAGAGAATATCATGCGTAAGTTCAGAAGCATCATAAACTAAAATATTTCCATGGATCATGTCTGTTAAATAGGTACAGTACGAGGGCAGTCACCACAATAAAGCAAAAGCAGAAGATTTCTTTGTGCACATACAGGGCCAGCCTTAGGAGCTGCGGGGCCAGGGTGGGGGAGAAATGCAGGGCCTCAGTAAAGCCACCAGTGGTCAGCAGGCCTAGGAGCACTCCCCAGCTTGGTCGGGGGGCGTTACCGGGGCCTGGGCTCAGGGACGGGTGGAGGGGAACTCTCCTCCACCCATCCCCAAGCCCAGCCATTTCGGGGGCACTTATCTCCCCATCTGTCACTGCAGCATCGCCGGTCCGTGGCAGATTAAATCTGCTGCTGCGCCGCCTGCCACCACCGGAAGTTGCAGGGAGTGTGGGAGAGGTAGAGTCTCTGCCTTTCCCTCACTTCCGCTGCCTGGCTGTCTTGGCTAGGGGGAGTGAGGGAGAGGCAGAGGCCCTGCCTCTCCCACATTTCCCCTGGCCGAGACTGACAGGCGGCAAGGGGGCGGGGACATGGAGTGTGGGAGAGGCAGGGACTCCGCCTCTCCCTCACTTCGTGCTCCCCCTCCACTGCCTGTTTGGGGAGATGTGGTCAGTCGGCCAGGGCCCCCCGTGCTCAGAATCTCCAGCTCCCAGACACTGTCAGGCCGGGAGCTGGGGACCCTGAGTGCATCCCTCCCCCACCCCCCCACCCCGTGGAGCAGGGCCTGGGGCGGTCGCCCCAAGCTGCCTGATGGTAGGGCCGGCCCTGGGCACGTATCATCCGTGAGGCAAAGTTGTGGACATGAAACTTTCAAAAGGTATACAGGTATTTTTGTTACTGAACTACTTGAGTCTATTACAGTTGGTAGTTACTGTAGGGGTAGGTGCTGCGTTGGGGTATTAATGTTCAGGTAGACTGATTTTCTAACCTTCTGCTCTCTGTTCTTTAAAAAGGGAAAGGCTGGCATAATAATTAGATACTAAAGACCAAAATAATATCTCTCCTATACGTTACCCTCACTGTAAAATTCTCTTTACTGTTCCTCAAGGTTTGACCTAACTAAGAAACCTCGGATAAAAAGAAATGTTATAAAATCTGAACATGGGCATAAAGGATTTTAAAAATGACAACAACAAGAAGTTAAAGACAAGATTAATTGTCCGTGAAACAGCATTTTTATCAAGGGAGAGAAAGGGATGAAGTGTCCTTGTCTCTGGGAGCTGGAATGTTCTTAAGAATGTATATACGTAAAGCTTGTGTCATCATTTCTATTAGGACAACAGTGAGATTTGTAAAAACAAAACAAAAAACAGCTACTTCTTCCCTTGCATTAGCACATCACACAAAGAAAATCCTTTGATATTGACCTGATAAGGGCAGTAAGTTTGGAGAAGAATAAAGCCAGCCTAGCAAATGGATACTGGGCCAGAGAGTAAAATTGTTGGCCAAGATATATCAGTATATATCAGAGAAGCCTCAAATTCTCTTCAGTTTGATGGGAATAAGCTTAAATTTATGTTCTCAGATTTGTCTGTCTAAAAGTGCTGATTGTGGAATGCACTAAGCCTGTATAATAAAATATTTAAAAGGTGCGACTAGGGGATTCTGATCAAAGGCACAAGATGCCATGTATAAATTCTGTAGAGATTTATTTTTATACATCTCTGTTGGGTTATTTTGAGGAGCTTTATGCATTTTATTTTTTTACTTCCTCGTTATCTATGTAGTGCAACAAATGATATTGTTTTTATGTGGCTATAGGGGACAGTCTGTCAGTGAACAAGCTGTAAATAACGCAATGGCTTTAATGAATAAGCATAGTCAAATTGTGTTGAAAAACAAAGTAAAGAAAAGGTGATCACTGGTCAATGGCCCATTACAAGCTAAGTGGGAAGCACGCAGATTAAGAAGGTTGTTTTCAGACATTAGTCCCTAGCAACAGTTTCATTCTGGCAGCTTTTATTTTGAAGAAACATTGCTTTAGCGCTCTGTTTCAGGCAAGCAGTAATCATTTCAAAAGGAAAACAGTATTAAATCTAGACTTGCTGAGCTGCTGTCAAGATTTTTTCATAGCTCATGACTGCATTTTTGCTTCTGGGGAAACACGTTTTTATACTTTTTATTTGCACCACATCTGGGCTGTTGTCATGCTGGATACTACTATTTCAACAAGAAGCACATCAAAGCAACTGCCCAATAGATATACAAGAGGCAGCCTTTCATTCTCTCTCTTTTTTGTCACAGGCTGCAGTAGCCCTCTCTGGAGCGGACTTTGCAAGCCTGACATACCTTAGCAATAACTTGGCATGAGGTTAATTAAACAGCACGTGATTATATTATCACTTCTAAATATGTCAAGGGAACATTCTTTTCTATATATGATCATCTTGAAATATTAGTATGCCCTTTGCATCATGTACTGGGGAAAAACCTAATTAAAACAATTCCTCTCACTCAGAGAAACATTCTACTATTTCTTAATTGACATATTCATTCCTCAGAACAGCATGCCCGACACAATAGCAATGACTGCAACTCAATGCAATGACTGCAAGCAAGAGAGTTAGTATTGGTCTACTCTGGGGTACAGTCCTTTCATTTTTCCTTTCAGGCTTGGTTGCAACAGAATCAGAACTGGTCATTAGCTGAATCAGGATTAGGGCCAAGTGAGAGTCATATCAGGGTTGGGCAATCTGTAAATGCCGTCGGGGACAAGACAAAGGGTCAAGGCAGAAGTTAGCCCAAGCCAAACAACAAGCCCAAGGGGACTCCAGAAACAAAGTCACAAGGAAAGCCAGGAAATCAGTACTGAAACTGGGGAACAGGGTCAAATCAGCTAACAAGGCTGAGCAACAGACCTATGCATGGCTCCATCTGGCTTCCTGTTCCGGTTAGGTGTGTTTCAAATGAGTAGCAGCCAATCAGAAGCTCTGTGGGCAGGGAATCCCTAAGGTTTTTAGAATCTAGAGGTCTCCGCTAGAGTGCAAAGGTGGTACAGCGGAGCTGACCACTGCTCCTAGAGTCTTGTGGGTATTGGTTCTAATCCTGGGCTTTGACAGTGAGTGACCGAGTGCTATGTGAAGCTTTTTGAACTTTGCCAATTCTGCCCATCACAAAGGGTTAAAGATGCCCAAGCTTACTATAATTTTCAGATTATTATTTTTTAATGGTAGTGACCAGACATACTATAAACAATGAAATTACAGAAAGAAAACTTTAGATGACAAGGGGCCTGATCTAGAACTTGGTGCATGTATGCTGCGGGTGCCATTTTGGATGTGGCCATCTGGTTCTGGGCATACTCAGAAAAACCGGCGGCCACATCCAAGATGGTGCCCACAGCATGTTGACACTGCCAGCGCCATCTTGGAAAGGTCTGAGCATACCCAGTTTTTTTTTTTCTTTTAACTTACCAGCCCGAGAAGAAGCCCCTTCAGAGGGTAAGTACACAACCTCTGACCCCCTGCTAGGCCCCCACCCCCTTAAATACCCCACCCCTGAGCCCCCACTAGATCCCTGCTAGGTCTCCCTCTTCCCAGGCCCACAGTGGTCTATTCCCTCCCTCCCCTGGCCCCTGATACATCACCTGCTGCCCTCTGCCCCCCTCCCTGCACTTGGCCAAGGCTTGGCTGACTACCACATTTTTGGGGCAAGTTCTTGGAAATTCGGTACTCGGTAAACTAAGGCCAAATAGCCTGGTCTTCGGTAAATTCTGAGGGAAACTAAGGACCGAGTTGCAGCACTACTCCAAAATGAAAATGCTGCTCACATTTCTCAGTACTCAGTCCTGCCCAGCCAAGACCATTGTTCTAAGACAAGAGAGTAGCAGGCCAGCCTAGCTGTGGCTAATGACCCTTTACCATGAGTCCCATTCCAGAGGGATGAATCCCAACAGCGAGATTCATTACCAGGGGTTTGGATGGAGCATACTAGATCCGTAACGTGTACAACCAGCCACACATGCTAGATGAGGTCATCAGTTTAAATAGACAATGGGTTTGCAACTTTGCATGGGGTTGTCAATATGTCTGGTAACACTATATGGAGTGACTATGTATCTAAAGTACTATTCAAGGTCACACATCTATGAACAAAGAATGTAGGTCATGCCTGCAAGATGTTTTCAAAACCCAGCTGGACAAGCAGGGGATTGGACTCGATGATCCTTGAAGTCCCCACCAGTCCTAAAATTGTATGATTCTATGGGGGACAAATTAGTAAAGTAATATATTTTAATGGACCAACTTCAAGTTTTCAGACCTTGCACGATCCTTCGTCAGGCAAGTCTAGGGTTACAAAAAAACCCAACGAAAATGAAACCCCAAAACCTGTATACTATAGTCCTGTATTCCCCTCTATTTCTCTATATCTGGTTATTCCATTCAAAGTAGGCTCTTAAACTGTACAATTAACAGAAGAAATGGAACCTCTTTGGTTTTCATATTTGAACTTTAATACTGTCATATATTCCCTGCGGGACCGGGAAGGGATTGGCGGAACTGTTCTTGAACGGTTCCGCTCTTTCCTGGCCGGGAGAGCCCAGTAGGGATGGGCGAACGCGGTTCAGATGTCCGGAGTACGGACCGAACTCTGTCTGTTCGGACGTCCGAACCGAACTCTCGAACAACTGAACAGTTCGGTCGTGTTCGGAAGAGTTCGGGGCAGGAAAAACGTCTTTTCAGGGTCAAAAATTCAGTTTTGGTATCGACAGCGCTATTTTTGAATGTTCGACTAAGTTCGGCCAAACCGAACTCGGCTGAACCGAACCATCGAACCCGAACTTGGGTTTCAAACTGAATGACCGAACATCCGAACCGCGTTCTGTTCGCCCATCCCTAGAGCCCAGCGTGTGGTGCTGGGGGAGTTTTCATCTTCCCACCGGGGCCTCACATGTGGAGTACCGCAGGGTTCCTATCCCCTCTCTTGTTCAATGTGTATATGCAGCCTCTTGTTCAATGTGTATATGTAGGGAGTATGGAGTGAGATGTCATCAATATGCTGATGACACCCAGCTATAGCTCTCATTTTTCTCCGACTCAGGCCTGGCAGTCTCAGTGCTTACCTGGTGTTTATCTGCTGTGAGGGATTGGATGAGGTCGAGCTGCCTGAGGCTTAATCCTGACAAGATGGAGGTGATGGCTGTGGGGAGGGCTGAGGGAGTGGTGGCCCCCATCATTGATGGGGTCTGCCCTCCCCTGGTTTCTCAGGTCCGGAGTCTGGGGGTACTCCTGGACCCGCAGCTCTGCCTGGATGCCCAGCGCTTTCTGCACTGGCTGTGGCAAAGGGAGCATTTTGCCAGTTACACCTGGTGCGTTGACTTAGGCCGTATGTCTTGGACTTGGATCTGGCCACAGTCATCCATGCTTATTACCTTGAGACTGGATTACAGCAATGCACTCTATGTGGGGCTACCCTTGGTGTTGGTTCGGAAGCTGCAGCTGGTGAAGAATGCTGCGGCCCGTCTCTTGACGGGGATGGGCCGATACGAGCATATCACACCGGTGCTTCGCTTTCTGCACTGACTGCCGGTAGCCTTCTGGGCCCAATTCAAGGTGTTGGTGCTGACCTTTAAAGCCCTAAATGACTTGGGCCCTGCCTATCTGCAGGACCGCCTCACCTTCCAGGTTCTGGAGCGGCCCTTGTGGTCAGCTAGGGGCACCCTCCTTGAGGTTCCCTGGGTGTCCACTATGAGGAGGGCGTTCCACAACCGTGGCGCAGCCATGGAGAACTCCCTCCCGTTGGAGATCCGCTTGGTTGCCAGACAATGTAAGACCTGGCTGTTCTGCTAGGCCTTTCCTGAGGGAGATGGGTTGGGGGGAATGGGGTTTTATATTGTTTTAAATTGAATTATTATTGTTTTTTAATGTTTTAAAATGTTTTTAATATGCTGTGAGCTGCCCCGAGGTGCCTGAGGCAGGAGGGGGGGGGGCGGCATAATTTTTTAAATAAATATAAATAAATATAAGCCTCTGTCATCTTAACAGGACTCCCACTAAAAGGTGTTATCATGGGACCAGAAGTAACTCCAGCTACTGCAGAATGCGCTACTTCACCTGTGGAACAGCATATCATTTCATGAGAAGGCGACCAGATTTTGAAAACCTAAGAGTGAGAGACCCCTGTGCTCGACCCCGTGCCAACTCTAATTTATACACAGATGTATGCTAATTGATGTAAATTTAAGAATGTTTGTTTAAAATAGCCCATTGCCTAACTTTGAGAATAGGCTACGGGAAAACAGTCATTTGTTTTTTTTCTTTATTTTTAAATACAAACAAGAAGTGAAGTCACTCAAATACTTACATAAGTCAGATTGAATCCTTGCACTTCATATTTCCTTGTCAAAGCATTACCATTTTCATACAGGTGCAATTAGTGGCTTATTCTATGCTCTGGGTATGGGTACTTACGAGGCTTCTCTCGTGTAGATTCTTTGATAGTCCATTGCCTTATAGCCCTGTTTTGTGTTGATGCTCTGATATTTCCTCCTCCCCCTTTAACTTTGATTGTGGCAAACTGTGAAAAGAAAAATCACCTTTAGCAGCTGCCACTTGAAGCTCTTTGTAATCAACTTATTTATTTATTTATTTTTAAAAAAAGAAACTTGTTAAAGCAGCTGAAGAGGGACAGGAGCCACACCCTCTGACCCTCAGAAGTCATGCCCTTGACTTCAATTAGTGTAAAAAAGATCCCCACATTCAAGCAATGCACAATGTTCTTACAATACAAATATGCACAGTTCAGTCAAGGGAAAAATGATGCCAAAAATAATGGGACGTCTGCTGAAGTCTTCCATCAGTGATGCTAGCGATCTCCCTTCCCGTGGTCACCTCTCATCTGAGAGGCTGCAGGGGAGAGAGACTATGAGGAGGGAGAACTCTAGCATGCATCTCAGCTGAGAGGCAGCTGTGGGGGGGAGGGGAGACAGTTGGGGAGGGAGATTTCTAGTGTACCTCTCAGTTGAGAGGTGGCAGTGGGAGAAAGACTGCTGGAGGAACGAAATTTCTAGCACACCTCTCAGCTGAGAGGCAGTGGAGGGAGGGAAACTGCAGATGGAGGGAGATTTCTAGTGTGCCTCTCAACTGAAAGGTGGTAGCAGAGGAGGGAGATCCTGCTACGACTCCCACCACTCACCAGGCCAGGCACGGTAGGTGGGACTCTATGGGTGTAATCAAACAAGATGATAGCCCATGTTAGCCTTCACCAGGTGCGTTCCCGCCATGCCTGTCTATTAGGCATCTGCTGCGTGGCATCCATATAGTCACCACAGAGCCACCACTCATGACTGAGTCCAGGGACATCGCAGGCCCACTGTGTGGAGCAATCAGGGCTAATCAGTGCCCATGCATCTGCATCTCATCAATTAGGTTTGCCGCAGCCTCACATAGAGTTCTGCCTAGCGCACCCGGCCAGCTGAGAGGCAGGAGCAGCAGCAATCTCCCTCCCCTGTGGCCACCTCTCAGCTGAGAGGCGAGCTAGAGATCTCCCTCCCTGCAGCCTCTCAGCTATCATCTCCTTTGATTCCACCCTATTTGCTGGTGGACCTAGATGCCAGCAAAGCTACAGGAGACCCTAACTGATGAGACGCATATGCGTGGGCAGCCATTAGCTCTGATTGGCCTACAGAATGGACCCATGATGTCTCTGGACTCCACTGTGAGTGACAGTTCTGTGGTGACCACCTGGAGTCCATGTGGTGGATGCCTCACAGACAGGCATGTGGGAACACACTTGGTGAAGGCTAATGTAGGCTATCAGCTTGTTTGATAGGATTCTACCCTAAGTCAGGGGTGGGAAAACTTTTCCCTTCCATGGGCCACTTTAAAAATTAATACAAGTTCTCCAAGGGCTTAGGGAAGAGATGCATAAGGGAGGCGCTCAAGAAAAGGAAGGTTCAGATCATGGATCTGTGCCATGGATCTGTCCCTTATCCTTGTGTGCATGCCCTCCTCTCTGCTCCCTTACTGTGAATTCAGGTTTTCATCACTTGGGAGTAGGAAGCACATGAAATATGGGCAAGGAGCTGCCCATTTATTAGCCTGAACATGATAAACATGTGAATGGGGGCTGCATGGACTGAACACAGACTTCAGCAGGCTACCATCTTGTTCGATTCCAACCTTAGAGTCCTGAGTTCTGTTCCTTACTGTGCCCTCGTGTCCCTGCTCTGTTAGGTTATTGAAAAAATGAGGAGGGGCTAAGTTTAAGGGGAAATGGCTGGCAAGATGTAATGGAAGCACAGTCAGAGGTAGCGAGATTCTAACTCACAACTGCCTGTGCAACAGAAGAGAATGCATTCTGCAGGGCTACAAGAAGATGAGGGCTCATTCTCATTTCTCCTCTCTATCCTAACCACAAGGGGTGTGTACCAGGGCACCATGTCATTTTCGTTATTGTTCTCTAAAACGGTCATTTTGTTGTCAATAGTAATGAAATGTCATTTTTCGTTATCAATGTTGTTATTGGAATCGGTATGGATTTCAAATAAAAATTTTGGTTTCGGTATTATTATTATTATTGTTATTGGTATTGCTATCAATTTCGTGCACCAACGAAGGTTTTGGTTTTGGTATCATTATTGTGCAGAAGCGGAAACGATACCAAGACCAGAAATAGTACTTCGATTAGCTGTGTGGTGGCATGGTGTGTGGCTGACTGGCTGTGGGTGTGTGACCAGCTGTGTGTAGTACTGTGGTTGTGTTGTGTGTGAGCATAGAAGGAAGCAGAAAGAAGTCCCTGAAGAAGGTCAAGGTGGAGGAGGAAGTAATGGAAGAGGAAGAGGCTCCGGCTGGACCATCTAATGAGGTGGTGGAAGCACGCTCATCACCAGGAGGAGGAGGAGGGCAGAGGAGGTGCCACTGCCAGGTTTGTAAAATCTATTTTTCTTTATTTATAGTGTTCCATAGAACTTTGAGGAGGGAGGGACAAGAAGAATATTATCCTTTAGAGTCAGCTGGCAGGCAGGTAGGCTGGAAGGGGGACTGGGTGAGTGGTGGGTGAGCAGTCCGGCATCAGCAGCAGCAGCACCCCAAGACATACCAGGGTCTCAACTTGCAGACAGCACCCCAGGTGATGGTGTAGGCGGGGAAAAGAGGCAAGGAGGCAAAAGCTCCATCCATACAGTTGGTGTGGGAGAATGGGTATTGGGCTGGGAAGGACTGGAGGCACCACCAAGAATGCATAATATTATGTGGGTGCTATGTGTTTTTGCTTCAGAGAGGGTGATGCTGGCAGAAACCCCAAAGTGACAACAAGGCCCCAGAGCCAAAGCAAGCCAAAACGTTCAGAAGTTTGGAAGTATTTTCATAACCCACACGGCAGCTTTGCACAATGCAAGGTAAGGCAGAGGGGGATGGAACAATAGGGAATGGATTGCACTATGATGACCAGTTAGAAAGTCCTCCCCAGAGACTGAGATCGGCCACTTGTGGAGACAGGATGCAGGGCTTGATGGACCATTGGTATGTACGGCACTTCTTATGTTCCTATCTTCTCTCACATGTTCTTTAGATCCGCAACAAAAAAATTAAGAGAAGTATCACAGGGGACCACATCTGACCTTATTAGCCACCACCTCATTGAGATGAAGAAGAGGAGTGGGTGTGCTGGCAGTGGAAGATAGAGGGAGGAAGATCAAGGACAGGGGAGAAGGAAATCCCACAGGAAGAGGTATCCCCGTTCTCCCTCCTCTAGCTTCTCTGCTTCCCCAGCCCCATGTGAAGAAGACACCCCCCAAAAAAGGACATTTCATGGGGAATTGCAGAACACCAACAACAACAACAACTTCATCGAGGGTGTCCAGTCGGCAATGAGGGTCCTTGAGGAAAATCTGGTTGGGTGGTTCTGGGCACTCGAGACAATTAGTCTCATGCCAAGTTATTGCTAAGGCATGTCAGGCTCGCAAAACCAGCTCCAGAGAGGGCTACTGCAGCCTGTGGCAAAAGAGAAAGAATGAAAGGCTGCCTCTGGTATATCTATTGGTCAGTTGCTTTGATGTGCTTCTTGTTAAAATAGTAGTATCCAGCCTAACAGCAGCCCACATGTGGTGCAAATAAAAAGTATAAAAACATGTTTTTATACTCCCCCCTACCTCTCTGCACTTATCGCCCTCCATACTCCAGCCCGTGCACTTCGCTCCTCCTCTGTCCCTTCTCTCACCCTTCCATGCCTTCCCTGCTCCCCTAAGTGCCTTCGTCCCTTCTCACTTGCTGCCCCCCATGCCTGGAACTCCCTCCCTGTCCACATCCGCCTTGCCCCCTCCCTTCATACCTTCAAATCTCTCCTTAAAACTCACCTCTTTCGCTCTGCTCTGTCTGACTCTTTATCCTGCTGAGCCACTATTCCTATACCTACGATCGGTTTACCCTTATCCTTGCAACATGGACCTGCCTGCTGTCATTCTCATCGTAACCAAGCCAAGTACGTGCACTTGAGACCTCGCATCTTCATGAATGTTAGACCCCTTGTCTCTCCCTCTGTTCCCCTTCCTAAGTCTCTCCCCCAGCTCCTGTCTCTCAGATTGTAAGCCCTAGGGGCAGGGACCGTGTCTATTTTATTACTTTGTAAAGTGCCAGGTACACTGCTGGCGCTATATAAATGTTTGTTAATAATAATAATAATGTTTCCCAGAAGCAAAAATGCAGTCATGAGCTATGAAAAAATCTTGACAGCAGCTCTCCCTAAGAGGGAGAATGAGAATCCTCCAACTCCTGGAGGAAGGTGCCAGAGGGGGAAGCCTGCCCAACAGGAGAGGTGGATGCCCCTACATCACTCACAGCGACAGCACCCACATCACCAGCACCATCACTGCTCCCTGCACAAGCTGCCCCCAGTGCAATATCCCTGCTGCCAGTGCCAGCTGCTGGTACTTCAGGAGGGGTGCATGGCTGCACCTGCACCCCACCTCTGTTGCCTCCTCCAGTGCCAGTGGAAGGCTGGGACTTCCTGCCTTCTACAGATGCCTTTCCAATAATCTCTGCTGCCTCTTCCCCTGATAAGACTTGCAGCTTGGGGGTGAAAAATGCTGGTTTCTTAATTTTGGGCAGTGGGCTGCCACCAGTGGAAGAAGTGGCAGCACTGGCAGACTTGCCAACTTCCCCACACCCACACTCTCTACCAGGGCCACCTGCCCCCGACTTGTCAGAAGTTGAACTCCTTCCCTTTCTCATTGTGATACAGAAAGAACTGCATACAATATATATTATGCACAATATGTAGTTTTGTTTATATCATATTTACAGAATCTAAGTTAAACCTAACCTATGTATACTACAAAATATTCCTATCATATAATCCTAATATATATAATAAAACAGCCTAGTATCTATATATCTAATCTATATACACAACTAATACCTATATCTAGATAATATGGACAGGGGGAGATGGACAGGAGAAGGGAAAAGGAAAACTCTGTGATATCTACTATCTTTTCTATTCTATATCTATAATGTAATCTATCTATATAGTACCTATATCTCTATATATATATATGCACAGGGGAAGACAGGTAGGGGAAGGAAAAAGGTAAAATGTAAGGTTATAAGGATTGGATAGGTAAGGTGGTAGGGTATATGACTGAATGGGCTGTGGAAGATTTTTAGTGCAAGCACCGGCGTTCTGCAAATGCAACCGGCCAGAGCAAGAGCTAACACAGAACAAGAGTCAAGCAGCCTGACTCTGCAATATAAAGGGTTGTGGTGCCCTCCCTAGAGCCCCATAATTGGTTCTGGGAGTCAGGAATCATTGACCAATCAAAGGGTTCAATGCAACTGCCTGGGACCTGCTCATGCTGTTCATTGGCCAGAGATACATCCATCAGGTCCTTCCCCTCCCATCACAGGTCCAGTTCAAGAGTTCAACACTATTTCTGGCTTCGAGATGTAAAAACAACTGCCAGGCAATAACGAAGTGAATAACAACTTACGTTATCATTAATTTTGTTATTTTTGTCATTGTTATTGCAATAACAATAACGAAAACGACAAATGTTTGTATAATTATCAATATAATGAAAACGAAGTGCATACCCCTACTAACTACAGCGAACTAAGAGAGGAACAGACCTCTCTATTCCAATGCACTTTACAGAGTCTGAGCCACTGCCATTTTGGCTCATCTCTGGAGGGTGAACTGGAGGAAGCATAGCTTACGATGTGACCAAACAGACGTGAGTTTAGTGCCCAGCTCACTATCTCCTTCTTCCATCTAGCCTGGAAGGAACGGAGAGTGTGGGTAGAGCGTGGCTCTGACCTACCTGGTTGGACTGACCTACCTATGTGTGGCAGAAAGCTGGTGGAGGGACAGAAACAGCTTCTGGGCCCACTATTGAGGAACATTATTTTGAGGGATGTGTGTGTACGGGGGCAGGGAGGGGAGGGTTCAAGTAGCATATGAATCTGGAGAGGTAAATCAATCAGTCAGTGGCACAGTGTTTCATGCTCCGAGGCCATTTGTTTTCTTGTTGCATCCATTTCACTAGAGCAGTGAAATAGCAGAAAAATATATCCTCAAGAGGAGTAGCCAAAATATTTATAAAGTCAATGAAGCAATAAAACTTGCTTTGTGAGCAAAAAGTGTATAAAGGGGGGGGGGGGGTGTTGAATCAAAGTCTTTTCCCCTTTCACTTGGCTCCCTTTTCTTGAGGAAACAAGCTGGTCTCCCAGTTCTTTAGTGGGGGAAGTGTCAGGAATAAAAAGCAATACAGCAGGATAAGTAGCAAATGTCTATAGAATAAAATAATCCTTTAACAGAATTTCCACCAGACATCTGGAAAATACTGAAAAAGTCTTATCTATTTTTTGAGGCAGATCATAAGCTTCCAGTCAGTCAGAAACAGAGAGTATAGGCCGGCTTAAATATTCTCTGGGACAGCCAGACAGGCATTTCCCTTTCATTTAAACTATTGTCATGTCTTCTAGGCACAATATCATTTTGCCAAGTAACTAGTGCTAGTGTTGCTATGATTTTTTAATGAGTATACAGCGTATACATGTATACAACGTGTACATGTTACCTCTGCATGCAAAGACCTATTTGAAAGGGACATTCTAGTCTGCTCATTCATTTATTGAGATACTTTATTATTATTTTTAAAAAGCCCCCAAAATTAATCCATTCAGCTCGGTAAATCTCCAGTGTGTGTCAAGGGCCATTTTTAAACGGTCAGCACCCACACATGAACACCTGGATGTTCATGAGTGGGTGCTGCCCATGCAAATCCCATGGCGGGTGTGTGTATGCTCCTGTGCACACCGATCTACACCCAGCCCCCATGCACGGAGCAACCGGCAAAAACGGCGGTTGCTCTGTGCGTGTTGATGGGTGGAGGTGGGTGTAGATGGGTGTGCACCCATCCACACCCTCCCACCACCCACGGACCGCGGCACACACTGATCCCACACCTTGTGGCCCGTGTAAAGAGGGCCAAGGTGTAGAAAAGCTTTGTCCCTATCTGAACGGAGAGATTAAGGTATGAAATCCGTATATGTCGTCAAAATGTATTTCCTTTTTTTTTTTTTTTTTTTTTTTTTTTTTTTAACACTCCTCCCCCCTTAAAGGAAAGCTAATAAGACACAGAGAAACGAGTGTGTTTGCCTGTAAGAATCTGTACCACCACAATCTGATGGCGTGGGAGGCAGGCTCAATGTTTCGAAGTTGGTGGGAGGCATTGGATCCCTGCCAGCATGCTAATGTACATCTGCCAGAAAGAGTTAAAAAGGGAAAGGAGCTGACATTGGCATGATTCACAGGGAGGGTTGTCTATGCATACACATTAGCAGCGGCCGGGGGAGCGGCAGACCAAGCTGGGATTGGGACAGCTCTGCCCCTTTGCCTCTCCTTCCTCGTAGCCCCTATGCCAATGTAAAAGGGCACAGGTGAAGCTCTCAGAATACTCCCTGCTCCAGCATGATTAACTTGTGCCTCTGCTGAGCCCTGCTGGCCTGCTCTGCCATCTCCTTTCCCCCCCACGCAACTCAGCCCCTGCTTCCCTCCCTGTCACAGTGGTCTCCCCACTCCCCCTTACTGGTAGGGCTCACCCCCCTTCACACTCTAGGCCGGCACAAGCAGCAGGAGGGCAGCAATGGGGTGGTGTTAGCAGGTGGTGCAACTGCACCAGGGGGAGTAGACCCCTCTGTCTATGAGGCCCTGGTGCAACGGCACTCCCTGTCCCTATTATAGCTTCACCCCCTTCTTGGTGGCCTTGTCTATGGGCAGGGCCGATCTGGGGCTAGTAGAGGTGTGGTGGCCTCAAGAGATAGCCAAAGCCCAGGAGTCAGGGGAACAGTGCGGTCAGAGCCGGAGTGCTGGAGTGGGGCTGCCTAGGAAGCGGCTGTTTCAAGGCTTGGGTTCTGGCCAGCAGCAATACATGAACTGAATTCCCTTGGATGTGGTATAATCAGGGACCTGTGTTTACTGCACCACTGATATTTGTGCGGCTTTTTGTGCTATAAGCAGAGTTTGTAGTGATAAAATGATTCACTTTAATTGCTTTTTAAAGGCCCCTTTTGCTTTTCAAATAGCTGCAGTGTCAGCTGAGCTCTGTGGTGAGATGATTGCGTGATAAATTTTAATTGATTTTTAAAGAGCTCCTGTGTTTGTTGCTATGGAGGGAGAGGTTTCATGCCCTGTTCAAAACAATGGCTTCCTACTCCTTCCTGTTGAAAGAGAGGGGCCACCTCAGCCCAGCAGACTGCAGAAAAGCTACTGTAACCCCCCTCCCCTTACTGAGCAGAGACAGCTCATGGGTGACCTGCGTCCTGGCTCTTTTTCTCTGTGTAGGAGGCAATACGGGCAGCTTCTGGTTTTGTGAGTGAAAAGGGGTTTTGCTGGAGCATGTGGAGAGGGGTCGGTCTGTGGGAGTGGGCACTGGCAGTCTATGGTCGTTTTTACACAGACTGAGGTGGGGGGGGATGAGTGTTTAGCTGTTGTGTGTGTGTGTCCATTTAAACAGACACCCACCCACCTCCACCTCCGGAGCGTCCTCTGGTTTTCCGGAGGGCTCGATGGGTGTCGTGCGGGAGCGTGCATGCACCCCCACCTATCCTGCTCGGTGTTCACATGGGTGTTCACGCCCATCCCCCCACCCACCGCCACCAGCCATATACATGGACGCCTCCCTCCCGCACACCCGCCTGAACACCGAGCGGGGGAGGGCGTCTGTGTAAAAACGGCTCACATGTGTTGAGGAAGGGGGCTGTTTTTGAGCTGTGTGTGTGTTATTGCCTATTTTTGCAGAGGAGGTATTTTTTCCTGTGTATTGCTGAAGTAGTATAGGATTGGGAGCAAAGGAAGTGTGTTTATTCTTGGGAAGTAAATTGGGAGGTATATCTTGAGAAGTAAATTTGTATAAACATTGCATAAAATCATGCAAATGAGGACATCCTGTGAATTTTATACTTGTGGTGAACTTGCAGGATATGCCTTCCCAAGCTGTGGAATTTAGAATTCAGCAGTTCTCCAAACTTGAGTTCTCATTATTTAAATGACTTAATTAATTTATTTATTTAATATCTGTTTCTATTCTACCCTTCCCCAAAGGTTTGGCAAGTATGAGTTACAATATGTATATATATTACGATACTCTATAAAATATAAAAGAAATCCAATAAAATAAATTATATAAAATTCCCCAAGTAAAACTGATCCCCAAACCCTGTCCCCAACCCAATTAAGCAGGCCTTTCATTGCCTCCAGAGAATGCTCAGGGGAGGCCTGGGAAACCCTTCAAAGTTGTGTAGCAGCAGCCAGGGAGAATGCTACTCTGCGTCTCCTTATGTGCAGCTGCTCACAGCCCCCCCGCCCCCGCTTACCACAATGAACACTCCTTCTGGTGTTTGTTCAGTGCTGAGTCACTATCCAGCCCAAGGAATGGCTAGCGGGATATGGACATGTGCCCATTAAGCACTAGCCCTGCAGCCTGACACTGACCCTGTGATTACCATCCCACGCAGAGGTCCTTGGGGCCCGATCTAAATCTTTAGAAGGTATTAAATTCTGCTACACAAGCCACAATAGAGCCTGGTGATGCTGACCTTGAATAAAACTCTTGCTGTCAGCACCTTGATAGTAATATAGGCACCAAGATATGTTTATGTTTATGAGGGGGAAAGAAGAGGGAGGGTAAGTTCGGAATTTACTACCTGGCACCATAAAATGCTCAACAGAAGTACAGCGCTTGGATTGCTGTGAAATTTTGAGAGAGGGTGACATTATACTGAGAGCAAGAGGAGATAGCAGAATAACAGCCATGTTACACTCCCACTGCAGTGCTTTTCTATGTACAAAGAGAGCCAACAGCCTAATAAACAAGCTCAGCTCCTGCTACCACGCTGGACATTTGTTTACAATGTGAGGACTACAACAAGGCATATAAACAAGAAAGGTAAAGCAAATTTGAAGTAGATGAGCTACTATCCAAACAACCTGTTACTATCCAAACAACAGGTCCTCATTCTCTTGCCATATCTGAAAATGTGCAAGTTGGGTTTAAGTAGCATTTGTACTGCTTGTTGGCGCACCCCGAATGAGACAAGGACACAGTACTTTGCGTTTAAATGGCTGCCCTCTTTATTTAACAAATAACCAGGTGGGGAAAAATTGCAAACGGGTAATTTTGGGTCCAGGCAACTTTATGATTATCAGCTAACGTATTCGCAGAGATGGGCGAACAGAACTGAGTTCGGAAATTCGGTTCAGTTCAGTTCGGAAATTTGGTTTGGTTCGAACTCCGAACAGTTCAGAAATTCAAACCCCATTGAACTAAATGGAATATTATCTTTTAGGGATGGGCGAACAGAGCCGAGTTCGGAAATTCGGGTCGGTTCGAAAATTGAGTTCGGTTTGGTCGACCAAACTGGTCGAGTTCGATCCGAACTCCAAACTGCGTTTGCCCATCCCTACTTATTTCAGGAAACCGGTCCTGATGCACCCTCAAGTCCTGGTTCCCATGAACTTCTCAGCTATGCCTTCCCCTACATCCCATGATGCGAATGCTGGGTGAGGCTGGGTGAGGAAGGACCAACATGTCTAAGCTGTGCCCTGCTTATGAACAGGGTCCCACAACCCCATCTCTTAAGGAGAGGTTTCCCTCATTCAACTCCCTAATTATGAACTTATCAGAACTTTAAGACTATTGGACCCCCACACGAGTGCAACAAATCAAGTAACCACCCGGCCATAAATGACCATAAGCCAATTGTATTGTAACGACCACCTGTGGGAAAGGCAAAAAACAGAATGCCCAGTGGCCAATGTGTATTGCCTGGAAAATTCCTTTCCAGCTCCAAAGGGTGACCTGCAATAACTCACAGTGCGAAAACAAAGGTGTGTGTGCATGCATTTCTGCCTACCAGGAAAGACACCTGACTGGCTAGCCCAAAGTGACTGGCATGTTTTATACTCCTTTCCTGTCTCGCCTTGCGAGACTACTTTTTCACAGCCTTTTTTGGCCAGGTGCTTAGCAAGCCCGGCCAAACAGCTGAATTGGGGCCAGTCTTGACTGACCTTGATCCAACTGGGCACTCCATGTAGCATCACCCAGATTGGAGGGACAGGGATGTGGCATAACTATTGTTTTTAGGGAGGTGTTGCCTGCTAGGAGGTTTTCGGTGCAGACCGATGCCGGGACAGAAGGCCTCCATCTTGTGTTTGATTTGGCTCAGGACAGAGTGGGGATCCTGCTGGTGTACCATGCAGCCCACTGCCCAGTGTCTTCTCTGTCAGCTATAGTAGCCCTCATCTCGGATTTGGTTTTGTGGTCCCCAAAGTTCATGGCCGCCATGGGCCTGTCCCAGGTAGTAGTGGGCCCAACACAGGAGGGAGGCCATACTCTGGACCTGCTGTTCTGCACTGACCTTGAGATGNACCGATGCCGGGACAGAAGGCCTCCATCTTGTGTTTGATTTGGCTCAGGACAGAGTGGGGCTCTTCCCGGGAGATGGGGGGGGGGGGGGGTTTCCCGATGATTGGGAGTGTTGCTGGTTCACCCTTGTCATGGTCAGACCATTACCTTCTACAGGCCTCCATCCCAGCATGCCTACCTGACTGGAAGGGTGCAGGACCGATTAGAATGGTCTGGCCTTGGAGGCTGAATCAACCCACTGGGTTCCAGGCTACTCTGACCGATTTACCCATAGAACTCAGCGACTGCTCCATCGATGTCCTTGTAGCCTTCTGGAATTACTGGTTGGCTGGGGTTACTGATCAGGTGGCTCCCAGGAGTCCGCTATCCACATTTCAGCACTGCAGATCCCCATGGTTTACGGAGGACTTGGGATGGCTGAAATGCGAGGGGAGGTGGTTGAAGCTAAGCAACGGTGGTGCCGTACTCGTGATAAAGACGACCAATTGTGGCATAAATTGCTTTTGAAAAGTTATGCCGTGGCTGTGCGGACAGA
Source organism: Sphenodon punctatus (assembly GCA_003113815.1). NCBI lineage: Eukaryota > Metazoa > Chordata > Lepidosauria > Sphenodontia > Sphenodontidae > Sphenodon > Sphenodon punctatus. The sequence goes on along the minus strand of QEPC01002056.1, from coordinate 3,311,293 downwards.
AAAGAAGGGTTTCTTTGCTGCACTCATAGTATCTGCAAAGTTGTGTCTGGTGGAGCTTTTCTGGGTGGTGAGGAGTTTGGTCAGTCCTGCCTGTCTCCACCAGGACCCAGAGTTCTCCAGGGCCCACTGGGACATGTTCATGGCATACTTTGTGGATAAAATAGCTTGCATTGAACATGACTTCGACACTGCCCTTTTGGATACAGTGGTAGAGCCAAAAGTAAGAAATGCCCTGTCTGGTCAATCTTTATGGGATCAGTTTCAACTGGTGACACCTGCTGATGTGGTGGATGTGCTTAGCTCTGTGTGAGCCACAACTGGTGAACTGGACCCTTGCCCATCTTGGCTGGTTAAGGCCAGCTGTGAGACGGTGGGGTCACTGCCGGCCAGGGTGATCAATGCTTGCTTGGGGGAGGGAAGATTACCAGAGTCCCTTAAGGGGGTTGTGGTCCGCTCCTCCTCAAGAAGCCATCTTTGGACTTTGACCCCCTAGCGAGCTATTGGCCTGTCTCTAAACTTCCCTTTTTAGGGAAGGTTACTGAGTGGGTGTTAGCCCATCAATTGTAGGTGCATCTGGACCATATCCGTTTCCTAGATCCTTCACAGTCTGTTTTTTGCCTGTATTATGGCACTGAGACTGCTCTTGTGGCTTTGGTCAATGACTTTAGAGTGGAACTGGATACGGGTCATTTGACCCTTCTGTTTCTGCTTGGTTTCCCTGCAACATTTGACACAGTGAACCAGGAGGTGTTGGTGACACACCCGTGGGGACCTGGCTGGGTTGGATGGAATGGTTTTACGTTGATTCCAGTCCTTCCTGGTGGGTCAATGGCTGGTTCTGGGAGATTTGACATCTTCTCCCAGGGACATTTCATGTGGGGTCCTGCAAGGTTCCATTCTGTCCTCCCTCTTGTTCATTGTCTATATGTAGCCATTGAGAGAGGTCATGTGCAGATGGTGAGGTTGGGGTCATCAGTATGCTGATGACATGCAATTATACCTGTACTTTTCATCCAACACAGGTTCCGCAGTCCCTGTGGTCTCCTGGTGCTGGATGGCTGTGGTGGACTGGATGAGGTCAAACTGATTGAAGCTGAATCCTGCCAAGATGGAGGTGATGCTCATTGGCAGGTCTGGAGTCCTGGATGAGGGGTTGTTACCTGTTATTGTTGAGGTGAGCTTCATGTTGGCATCTCAGATTAGGAGCCTGGAAGTACTCCTGGATCCACACCTGCATTTGGATCTCCAAGCGTCGGCTGTGGCCACACTGGCCAGGAGTGCATTCCGCCAATGGCACCTGGTGAGGCAGTTCAGCCTCTATCTCTCTGATTCCGACCTGGTCCTGGTCATCCATGCATTTTTCACCTCAAGGCTAGAATATTGTAATGCGCTCTGCATGGGGCTGCCCATGGTGATGGCTTGGAAGCTGCAGCTAGTGCAGAATGCCACAGCCTGTCTCCTCACCAGCTGCCCATAGTCTTCTGGACCCGATTCAAGGTGCTAGTGTTGACCTATAAAGCCCTAAACAGTCTGGGCCCTATCTATCTGAGGGACTGCCTCTCTCCCTGGGCTTCTGGGCAGCTTCTGCAGTCATCAGAGGTTGCCCTCCTAGAGGTCCCCCATTATAGACAAGTGGGGGCTGACAGGCGGGCGTTCTCCGCGGCTGCTCTGATGCTGTGGAACTCTGTCCCAGTGGAGGTTTGCCTTAGCCCAAGTCTTTTCAGCTTGTGCTGTCAGTGAAAGACCTGGCTCTTCCACCAGGTGTTGGGGGGGGGAGAGAGGGTTTTAAAAAAAATCTTTTACACACCATTGTAAAAGTTTACACTGTAAACAATTGTTAATGTTTATTGATTATTTACGTATTTATATTTTATTGTATTCTTATCATGTTGTGAGCTGCCTGAGGCAGGAGGGGTAAGATACAAATCAATAAAATAAATAATTTTTCACCACTGAGGGACATTGGCTAGGCAACCCTCACCTGCACCATTCCTGGCCTGGGGAAGGTGTGTATGAGACAGAGACTAGCTTTAGAGCGATTACTGTTTCTTTATCCCACGAAAATTCTTTGTTCAATGTTGGAAGAAAGTGTAGGGGTGTGCACCAGTCCTCCCCCCCCCCCCATGTAGTTTTCATTTTTTGTTATAGTTTTCATTATTAAAAATGTCGTTATTGTTATTGGTAACGTTATCGTTTCAAACAAAGATTTTATTTTTGGTATCATCAGTATCAATTCTGATAACATAATATATATGCTATATATTATATCTTATAACATAATATATTATAATAAAACAGACTAGCCTAAATACCTATATATCTAATCTCTCTATATATGTACACAAGTAATATCTATCTAAATCTAAGGGAGACGGGAAGGGAAAAGAAAAACTATCTACATATCTATAATATATATCTAATCTATACTACCTATCTATATATAATGTACAGAAGGTCAGGGAAAGGGAGAAAGTAAAATGTAGGGTATGAGGAAGGAAAGGTATTGGGCTAGGGAGGATTTTGTGTGTGCAAGCAACACAGTTCTGTAAATGCAACCTGACAAGCAGAGCTCTCACAGAACGGAGAAAAAAAGCCTGGCCCTCCCGTTATAAAGGATTGCAGTACCCTCCCCCAGAGCCCCCCTGATTGGTTGTGGGAGGCATTGAGCAATCACAGAGTGCCATGAGATGCCTGGGGCCTGCTTGTGCTGCTTATTGGCCAGTGATACATCCATTCGATACTGCTGAGCTGCTTGCCCCTCCCAAAACAGTCACAGTTCAAGAGCTCAACCCTGTTTAGGGCTCCAAGATGTCTGCTCCCTCCTCTCATTTCCACATTTTCCCTCCAAAACCCAAGTACCACAGCACTAATAACAGCAACAACGATAACAACATTTTCATTTTCATTATCGTTTCTGTTATTGCAATAACAAAAATGACAATTGTCATTATTGTAATAACAAAAATGACATGCACACCTCTAAAAGTGGCTCTGATTTTGCAGGACTGAAACTTGGATAAAAAATTTATCACAAAAGGCCTTCCTAGCCCTTTGCCAAGTTTTGTCTCCATAGCACTGGTGCTGGAGCTAGGGAAATTGGTGCCCAGTGCAAAACAGGGATGTGGGCCCCCTTTAAAGATAGGAATGTTTGACGAATACCCACACACTGAGACCACATTCACACCTTCAGCTCCAGGCCTGGGCGTGCATATTTTGGCTCTGGGAGAGAATCCGGAAGCCAAAACATGTATGGGGATTGGCTGGCGTTAAAGCCCCCCTCTGTGGCTCTGCCGGCAAATACCTGGAAGAGTGAGAGCAGGGAAATCCAGCTCTGTACTTTTCTGGGTAATTGCCAGCAAAGCTGCATTGGAGGGGGTGGGGAAGCTTTTGCACCGGCCAAACCCTGCACATGTTTTGGCTTCTGGATTCTCTCCTTGAGCCAAAATATGCATGGACCGGCCTGAAGCTGAAGTTGTGAATGTGGTCTTAATCTTCCCTTAGAAAAAAGAAAGTGCTACTGTAACTAATGTTGGATGGTCAATGAAAGTTAACATCCTCTTCCGGGGCCAGGGCTCCCTGCATTGTCGGCCCAAATATCACTTATATTTTGTTAGTTCTAGTTCATTCATGGGCTCCCTCTGGAATTGGCCACTGACTGTCCATCAGTCAGGGCTCACTGCATTGGAGGCTCTATGCGCCTATATTTTACACAAGTGCTTCTTGCATTCATGGTGTAACAAGTGGGGGAAGTGGCGGATGGTGTTTTTTGAGGCTGGTGGGGCAGTGGGTGGGTTGAACCTACTGCTGGTGGTTTTTCTGCCGGTGGACCGGCGAGACTAGGGGCAGAGTCAGGGGCAGTGGTAGGCCAGTGGCGTGGCTTAACCAGCAACAAGGCATTCCCAGGGTTAACATTGGATGGACATTACATTAGTTAACGCTGGGAACTCCTTGCTGCTGTGTGAAGCACTCCCATTGAGGGGATAGAGAGCCCTCTTACTGGGGTCCCATCCACTTTCTCTTTCCCACCGGGTCCAAATTAACCATAGCAGGTTACAAAAATAGATTACATTGCCATCATCTACCTTTATCCTGAACCCTCGATTTTCATGGCATCCTTTTCATTCTCTTCTTAGAAGAGAACAGAGGAGAAGTAGGAGGGAAAGGGTTTGGTTTTGGTGTACGAGAAGAGTAAGGGGAAGAGATGGGTTCAGTGGGGGACAGGTGAAAAGGGTCTCATTGTCTGCAGCCTTCTCTTCTGCTATGCTCCTACCTACTTTCTCTTCTGTTCACAAGGACAGCAGTTGTAGGCATTTATAGCAACCAAACACTCCCCATCCAAACCAGCATCCCCAGCAGCCAAATGCCTGTCCAAGCAAACAGGCCTTTTAAAAAAGTTTGGCCAGTTTCAGGGCTACATAGCCACCAAACCAGGCCCATTGAGACCAGCACCCCCAGTACCTACACCATATCTCCGGCAGCCAAATGCCTGTCCAAGCAAGCAGGCCTTTTAAAAAGTTTGTCCAGTTGCATGCCTCTGTTGCCACCAAACTAGCCCCATCAAAATTTAAACAATGCATTTCTGTTTCTCAACAAAACTCCATGCAAGGTGCTCAAAAGCACAGTCACAAGCAGAGAGGCCAGAAACTACTTTCCAGCAGGGAGCAGCAGTGAAACAGTGAAGGAAACATTAACATTTTTTAAAAAGAGTAGCCACAACCAGTAGACCCACAAATGTACAAAATGGTCTCTCTACTCATGCTTGGGAAGGGAGAAGGAAAGCAGCAATGCATCATGTAAACACAGAGCAACCCAACCAAACCATATTAAGGCAACAATGTTATGTGCAGTCCTTAGCACACCATAAAATCAGTAGTGGGGATTTCCACTTGTCCCCCCAAAACATGCTACACAGCTCTGTTGCAACGTAAGAGATAGTTTCTGCTGCAACTAAACATGGAGCATTCATGCAAGTACTAGTCATTAGTGAAAAAGCCTGCCACAGCATCCCACCAAACTGCAAAGGATGGGGCCTTTTTAAAATGCAAGGAACATTTCAGCAAAGATTAGAAACCCTTCCATCCAAGCCCTTAGGTCCCCCACCTATAAAACAGAAAGCAGACAGTTTATGTCAAAAACAGCCAAGAAAGCAACCAATTTTAACCAAAAAGTAGCCATGGCCAGTGGCGGCACCAGAAAATGGCCACAGTCTTTGCACATGCTTGAGGGGTTTGTGAGAGGAGCGGGGGAAACCAGCAATGCATATGCAAACATGAACACAGAACAAGCAAAAACAAACCAGATCTTAAACCAACTGAACCATACTATGTGAAGTCTTAGCACACCACAAAAGCAGCAGCAAGGAATTCCAAAACATGCTTCACTGTTACAGCTCTGTTGAAGCCCCATTTTCCCCAGCAGCACCCTTAACCCCAGCCCCATTCTCTCCCCCCCCAAGAAGCACTCCTCCCTTCCCCCCAAGCAGCCCCTCAGGACCCTTTTCACCAGTGTTTCCCAGCAAAATAACTAACTCACCAATGGGGCTGTGTCTGATGCAGGTCCAGCAGCAGTAGCAGCATGGGGTAACAAAGCCACAAACAAGCCAGACCAGCCAGCACTCTCTCTCCACCAAAATGGCACAGATCACCAGCACGCCAAAAGAGGAGAGCTCTCTTTTAACCCCACCCTAGGGAGGTGGAATACAGGCTGAGTCCTCAACAGCAGCAGCTGTTCACAGAGACACACTGTCTGGGAGTTTGAGTCTCCAGTCCAGACAGAGTCTTCCACAGCAGCCCATAGGGCTCTGTGGAACACTGCCCCCACTGGTGGGAAAAGCAAAGTGCTTCCCCCCCATTCAGGCAGCATGGGATCTAAGTCCAGCTGCCTAAATCGCTTTGTAAAGTTTTTTCCCTTGAGGGACTCCTTAGAGCAGGCTCAGCAGGAGGCACTGGCCCCCACCCCCTCAGCTCCTGCCTGCACATGTGTCCAGGGAGGCACAACAACAACACTGAGCACTCAGCGGATTGCTGAACTGGTGGACTCGGAGCAAGTCTGGAGCGGGTTTCTGCCTCCCCACTCCCCCCACCCTGTGCCTTTGGGACTCAGGTGAGGGTTTTCCCCCCCTTTCTTTTTAAAAGCATGAAGAGTGTGTGGATGGGGATCAGTCCAGGAGGGGCAATGCCCCTGATACCCTATAATACACACCGCCCTGGGCGGGGGGGGGGGGAGGGATTTGTGGATGGTTACAGCAAAGAATGAGGATGACATTTCTGCTGGTCAATTGGTATCACAAACTGATATTATACCACAGTGACACATAAGAGAATCCTTGGCATAGGCTCCTTCTCTGCATATGCTGTGCGGGCATATAAAATTGGGATCCTTTATCACATCTTTCTGATATTTGGCAGAGATGATCATGAAAGTGTGGTATAGATCCCTGCAAATTACATGTACACTGGTTGGACTACAGAGATGTTATAGTCAGACATACATTTATAAGTGAATTGCTTATACCACCAGTACCCTTTATCCAATCCTTCTGAAAGTTGGCAGAGATAGTAAATATGGGAAGGGGTATAAACATGCCAAGTTTCATCTACAGTAAATGTGAGGCAAAGAAGTTACACCCAAGAACGTATATGAAGATGTTTGCTAAATAAATTAATTCAACTGATTCTAAAATTGGATTCCTTTATCCAATCTTTTTGGAATTTCCATTGGAGGTATAAGTACACCATATTTCAGCCACACAGTGAAAAACAAAAACGGTACAGCCGAGAAATGTGTTTCCCATTGAAATCAATGGAAAATGACATATTTAAATAATGAAAATGAAAACGAAAGGGGCCCCTGGTGCACAACTCTAGAATCTGGCCCTGCATAGCGTTCACCACCACCACCAGTGTAGGTATGACCAAAAGAGAGTTCGTGATCTGCTGGCAGATCATAAGCTAGTCTCCAGTAGATGTGCATGGGGGCTGTTTTGTCTTTTTGTGTGTCCAATTTTTTTGTGTGTTCTGTCTTTTTGTGGGTCTTTCATAAAAATTTACTGCAGATAAACAGAACGCACTTTACACATTAAATGATAAATAACACATAATGAATGGTATATAACCTGTAAATAAGTGTTTTTTTAAGAATAAAGGTATTAAAGAGACTAGAGAAGCAATGCACACACACCCTAGTACAATAGGAAGCCACCCAAGCCACTTGCCCCCCATGAACCTGCTCCCTCTTCAAGCCCCAAGCCTTCAGGGCCCCCTGTCTGGCCCAAGATTCCACAAGACCACTATCCTTGGATCGCCCCTTTCTGCCCCAAGATTCCCCCCTCCCCAAGTCTACTGTCCCTGGGTCTCCCCTTTCGGCCACAAGCCACCCACACCTGGGTCTCTCCTGCTCCCAAGTCACCCCTGCTTTCCCCAAGATCCCTCCTACCCCATTGCTCCAAGCCCCCAAGATCGCCCCACTGCTCCAAGCCCCCAATATTCCCTCTTTTACCCCAGGAGCCCTCTTCCCAGTGCTCCAAGTCCCCAAGATCCCACACTGCCACCTCCATGCCTTATCCACTGCCACATCCTGGCCATTCTGCCTCCTCTTTGCTAGGTCCTGCACTGCTGCTGCCAGTCTCGTTCCTATTTGCCTGATCCCAGAGCCATACTTCTGCTGCCGCCCCTCCTTCAATCTCCTTGGGCATCTGGCCCCACCTCCTCCTCACCTAGTCCCACCACTCACATCTTTGGGGTCCTGCACCTCTTGCTGTGCATCTCACTGGGGATCCTGCACTGTCCCTGCTCTTGCTACTGCAGCTCCAGGACTCATTGCTGCTAACTTCCATGATGCCTGCAGAATTCCACCTCCCACCATGCATCCATTCCTGCCCAGAAGTCATCAGCTGACTTCTGGGGGTGTAAGTGGGGTTTTAGGCAGGAGTGTAAGTGGGGGTGTAAGTGGGGTTTTAGGACTCCAGATCTTCCAGGGCCTCAAGCACAAGGCTCCCTCCTGGGAACAGCCTCTCCTCAGTACCTGGTTCTCCTCTTCAGCACCCTGTAGAGTGGGCCGGTCTTGTCAGGGCGATGTGGTCCCTTCAGCTCCCAGGCAGAGACTGTGCTCTTCACTGCCTTGTCTTTCCTTATATACAGGCAGAGTGGGCGTGGCCAGGCTTCTCCTCAGTCTTAAAGGGCCAGTGTCCTGCTCACTCTGTCCTGGGGTGTCTCAGCCTGTTTCCTCACTGGCTAATCCCCCAGCTATGGGGATGACTCTGCCAAACCCCTGGGTGTGCTCAGCCCTCTGGCTGACCCATGCAGCCCTCTTCTTAAAGGGGCAGCAGCCCCGCAGAACTGCTCCCTGCTATACTAGATCAAGGAAGTGGACATCATGATGCATGGGCCAGTCAGTGCACAGGCGAAGGTCAGCGAGAGGAAGCGGAAAGAAGAAGGGTAAGAGGGGGTGTTCACATGGATATTGAAGTCCCCAATAATCAAATGAGGGTGGGAATATTGTCATTGGAAAGGAAGAAAGTAAGCCATGTGTCAGTCAGAGAGACAAGAGGAGAGAGAGCCTGTGGGGTGGTAGATGACAGCAACCCGGAGGTGGAAGGGTGAGTAGAGGTGAATGCAATGGGCCTCAAAGGAAGAGAGAGAGTGAGAGCGAGGAGTGCTGAGGGGTTGGAACTGGCAAGGAGCAGGCCAACACCGCCAACACCGCCAACACAGCCTTCAGAGTCTGGCAAGTGGGTGAAGGAGAGACTGCCAAGGGAGAGTGCAGTTGGAGTGTGGTGTATTGTCAGTGTGGTGTAAAGACAGTAAAGCCATTGTGGTGTAGAGGATAAGGTGCTGAACCAGGGTCCAAATCCTGACCTAGTCATGTACTCAACTGGGTGGTCTTGGGCAAGTCACAGCCTCTCAGCTTCAGTTCCCCATCTGTTAAATGGGAATATGTGTCTGTCCCCGTGTTCCCCTCACCCTTGTTCATCTTAGATTGTAAGTCTACTGGGCAGGGACCTGTCTTTGAAAATCTGTGACTGAAGCACTGCGAACGCCTGGTAGCGCTATAGAAATGATAAATAATAGGAGTGACAGTGTTACCGGGGGGAATCCAGGTTTCTGTAAGGGCAAGGAGCAGCTGGAGGGAGTGGGAGAGGATGAGATTGTGTATGTATGGTGATCTCTGGATGGAAGAGTGGACGTTCCAGATAGTGGAAGAGAAAGGCAGTTGAGATATGGGGAAACAGGACATGGGGATAAGGTTTGGGGGGGGTGGGGGGAGTGGAGAGTAGGATTGGGGGCTTGTGGAGGTGGGGGGTTGGTAGGCAGGAGGAATGCTGCTCCAAGGGGGAGGGGGAAGTTGGGAGAGGAGGAGTTACTGCAGGTGGGCAGGACTGACGGATGGGTGCTGCCATTTTTCAGAGATGCAGTGAATGGTCACAGGAAGTACATGGCACAGCCAGTACTGGCCGCAAAAGGGGCAGCACTTTGGCTTCAAATGACTGAGCTGAAATGAGAAAAAACACAGTTGATGCATCAGTGTAGGCAAAGGAGCTTTCAGCAGACCGGTCTCCGGTGTCAGCAAGCCCTCGGATTTCACGCCCCACTGGGGAGGGGGAGACAAGCCCCTTCCGCAACCCTCGCAGATCAGAGCAGGGTATAGGAAGGGGGAAGCAGCCTCTTGTGGATTGCTTCTGAAGAAAAGAGTGGGCCTCGAAGTGTGTCCATGGAAGAGACGGCCTAGGGGAGCTCCTCCAGTACAGTAGAGAGGCCTCTGTCTAAAGCGAGAGCTCCTCTCCATTCTGAGATCAGTTGCTGAGGTGCCCTAGAGCAGGGCCCTGGTTCTCCCATGGAAAAAATAATAATATTCCACCAGAATCTACAGGCCCTCCCGCTCCCCCCCCCCC
>QEPC01002056.1:3225614-3299946 GCA_003113815.1 Sphenodon punctatus | reverse complement strand
GCCAACACCGCCAACACAGCCTTCAGAGTCTGGCAAGTGGGTGAAGGAGAGACTGCCAAGGGAGAGTGCAGTTGGAGTGTGGTGTATTGTCAGTGTGGTGTAAAGCCAGTAAAGCCATTGTGGTGTAGAGGATAAGGTGCTGAACCAGGGTCCAAATCCTGACCTAGTCATGTACTCAACTGGGTGGTCTTGGGCAAGTCACAGCCTCTCAGCTTCAGTTCCCCATCTGTTAAATGGGAATATGTGTCTGTCCCCGTGTTCCCCTCACCCTTGTTCATCTTAGATTGTAAGTCTACTGGGCAGGGACCTGTCTTTGAAAATCTGTGACTGAAGCACTGCGAACGCCTGGTAGCGCTATAGAAATGATAAATAATAGGAGTGACAGTGTTACCGGGGGGAATCCAGGTTTCTGTAAGGGCAAGGAGCAGCTGGAGGGAGTGGGAGAGGATGAGATTGTGTATGTATGGTGATCTCTGGATGGAAGAGTGGACGTTCCAGATAGTGGAAGAGAAAGGCAGTTGAGATATGGGGAAACAGGACATGGGGATAAGGTTTGGGGGGGGTGGGGGGAGTGGAGAGTAGGATTGGGGGCTTGTGGAGGTGGGGGGTTGGTAGGCAGGAGGAATGCTGCTCCAAGGGGGAGGGGGAAGTTGGGAGAGGAGGAGTTACTGCAGGTGGGCAGGACTGACGGATGGGTGCTGCCATTTTTCAGAGATGCAGTGAATGGTCACAGGAAGTACATGGCACAGCCAGTACTGGCCGCAAAAGGGGCAGCACTTTGGCTTCAAATGACTGAGCTGAAATGAGAAAAAACACAGTTGATGCATCAGTGTAGGCAAAGGAGCTTTCAGCAGACCGGTCTCCGGTGTCAGCAAGCCCTCGGATTTCACGCCCCACTGGGGAGGGGGAGACAAGCCCCTTCCGCAACCCTCGCAGATCAGAGCAGGGTATAGGAAGGGGGAAGCAGCCTCTTGTGGATTGCTTCTGAAGAAAAGAGTGGGCCTCGAAGTGTGTCCATGGAAGAGACGGCCTAGGGGAGCTCCTCCAGTACAGTAGAGAGGCCTCTGTCTAAAGCGAGAGCTCCTCTCCATTCTGAGATCAGTTGCTGAGGTGCCCTAGAGCAGGGCCCTGGTTCTCCCATGGAAAAAATAATAATATTCCACCAGAATCTACAGGCCCTCCCGCTCCCCCCCCCCCGCCTCTCCCCAGCAGGTCAACTCACTCCGACTGCCCAGCCTCAGGGAAATCCTGGTGTAGCAGCTGACAGACCCACTGAGACCTGTCTTCTGAGAGTCCCTCTACCCCTCCTTCCCCCCTGGATCCCCAACTCACCCTGGTAGCGGCAGCATTTGGTAGCCTGTTGCTGATCCGTCAGGGCTGGGGAGAGGGAGGGTAGTGGCAGTGCTTGGGATTCCAGATGAACGAGCCAAGCTGGGTTGGGCAGGGGGACGGTGCCACAGGTTGCCTCCTCCAACCCTCCCCAGATCACTTGGACCCAGAAACTCACCCGTTGCAGCAGTCAGTGGTAGCAGTGGCAGGAGCCCCAAGTGCTGCTGCTATTCTCCCCCTCTTCAGCCCAGCACACTCGGAGTTCCTGAGCAGGCTGGGTGGGGGTTGTCGGCTGACATCAAAGCAGGAAAAGCTCTGATTGGCTTGCGTGTGATGATGTCACCTGTCAGTCACCACACACAAGCCATTCAGAGGCTTTCATGCAATGATTTATGGGTGACATCAGCGTAGGCAAGCCAATCAGAGGCTTGCTTGCTGTGATGTCACCCAGCAAGGGAAATTCCACAGGGAATTCTCCTGTGGGAGGGATTCCATGTTAGATCCGCAATTCGTGAAAGCACATTTCCCTTGGGGCCCTGCCCTAGAGGTGGAAGCCAGCAGGAGGGGTCCTGGTAGATCACCTGAGACTGATATCTAGATCAAGTGGATCATGTGTGCCAGAAGTCTGGTCTCCCCTAGACCAGTGCTTAGATCAGCACTGTTCTCGCTCTCAGAAGCAGGAGATAAAGGAAGACTGATAGGAAAGAAATAGGTATTTTTCCATTTCTGTGTAACAGATTTCCACTCCCACACCAAAATAAGTTGTGCTGCAGATTTGAAGAGTGTAGATGCATCAACACCAAGGGAGCACATATAGCTCCCTCTGTATTGGGCTTTATCCATACTAGGGATGAGCAAACGCGGTTCAGAAGTTCGGACCGAACTCGACCACTTCGGTCGACTGAACCGAACTTCCGAATCGAACTTGATTTTCGAACCGAACCACATTTCTGAACTCAGCTCTGTTCGCCCATCCCTAAAATATAATATTCCATTTAGTTCAATGGGGTTTGAATTTCCGAACTTTGTTCAGAAGTTCGGAGTTCGGACCGAACTGAATAGTTTGATCGACCAAACCGAATTTCCGAACCGAACTGAATTTCCGAACTCAGTTCTGCTCGCCCATCCCTAATCCATACTTGAGATTCATCCTGCATAGATGTTTATAGCTAGCTTTCATTGCTGGCTCCCTGAGCAGTCGTTTTTATGGGCTAGAAATAACCGTGGCTCACCTTTCCTTTGATTTGTTCCTCTCTGGCTATCACAGTAATGCACCGAAGAAATGTCATGTTGAAGATTTTTGAGTAGGTGGTTGAATGTTGAGAGAGTTTGTGTTATTCTAACAGTGACATCTGATGTTTCTTGAATTTGGTAACTGCTACTTTAAAAACATCATGAAATAGTCTCCTGATTGCTCTCAATTAAGGAAACATTGTTTTACAGAGATAGTACAAAGGAAGCAGAAGTAGAACCCAGTATTAGGCCAAAACTTTAATTTCCTTGTCTAGTGCATTGTACGCCAAGTAAGTTGGCCAAGACTAAAGGTGTGGAAAATATTCACAATTAAATAAAGTTACTGAACAATCAGGTCCCCCCTCCCCCCAGCCCCTGAAAACCGGTGACTACCCATGCAGAGAAAACACGCACAAGTTCATAGTTCTGCAAGGAGTCATTTGTCAAAATTTTGAAAAACAGAGTAGGGGAGAGGGATGCTGAAATTATGTAGAATAAAAGATATGGGGAACATTTGCATGTGCAATTATATGAAAGAATGGGTGTTTGACATAGCTGCAAGTGCAATGCCCTTTGAATGATTCTGTGTTGGACATAGCTTTGATGTGCTTTTATTCCAAAGGAAAGGAGCTATGAAAGGGGTTGAACAATAACAGAAAAGCATTTTCTTTTTTTAATTTGCATTGAGAATGTTTGATTCTTTGTTGTCAGAACAGCATTTGATTTGGTAAAGAAGTTTAATTTATGCCCAGACATTGTTGTCGAACAGCAACAGTACCGCAAACCCTTCATTTCTTTGGAAATACTGAGTTATGTGATTCTGTGGCCAGAGAAGCATCAGAAGTATCTAAATGGAAAAAGAGGGCCCACATCACCTTTGTGTTCAAGTGACACAGCCTTTTCACAGATGTGCTTGTCAATCAATCAACATAATTTATTGTTTCGGCTTTCGCCATTATCATACAAAATACACATCTTAAAAACACATAGACACTATAGTAATGATACCTTGCCCTTCTTGGGCTATCAAGTAGCAAACACTAGACCTCTAATTATGAAGCATACATAACAGAACTAATTGTGGCAGTACCTTAACTCCTGAGAGGAAAAAAAATCCCCAAACAAAGCAGAAGCCTAGCTCTTAACAGAGCTGGTGGTGGCAATATCTTAGGTCCTGGAGGGGGTGGGGGTGGAAATACCAGAACAAAAACACGGGGCCTTGCTCTTACCAGAGCTGGTGGTGGCAATATCTTAGCTCCCTTGGGGAAAAAAAACATCCCCCAAACAAAATGCAGGGCCCAGCTTTTAATAGAGCTAATGGCGGCACCACCTTGGCTCCGGTGTGTGTGTGTGTGTGTGTGTGTGTGTGTAAGTAAAATGGAACACAAACCTAGTAGGGATAGGCAAACGGGGTTCAGAAGTTCGGCGTTTGGGCCGAACTCAGCCTGTTCAGATGACCGAACTGAACGTCCGAACCAAACGGTTGAACAGTTCGGAAAGATTCGGATGAATTCGGATGAGTTCGGGGGTGGGAAAAACGTGACTGGAAGTGGGAGGTAGCTGAGAAGCAGACTTCCTGGCACCAGGGGTGGAGACCAGGGGTAGTTTCAGGGTCAAAAAATAAAAAATAAAATTCAAATTCGGTTTCGATAGCGTTATTTTCAGTTGTTCGGCCAAGTTCGGCTGAACCGAACTCCGCCAAACCAAACAGCCGAACCCAAACTTCGGACTGAACGACTGAAAGTACAAACATACAAACCGCGTTCTGTTCGCCCATCCCTAAAACCTAGCTCTTATCAGAGCTGGTAGCGGCAATATCTTAGCTCCCTTGGGAAAAAAAAACAACCCCCAAACAAAACACAGGGCCCAGCTTTTAATAGAGTTAATGGCGGCAACACCTTGGCTCCGGTGGTGTGCGTGTAAAACGGAACACAAACCTAGTAGGGATAGGCGAATGCGGTTCAGAAGTTCGGAGTTTGGGCCGAACTCGGCCTGTTCAGTTGACTGAACTGAACGTCCGAACCAAACGCTCGAATGGCCGAACAGTTTGGAGAGGTTCGGATGAGTTCAGGGGTGGGAAAAACGTGACTGGAAGTGGGAGGCAGCTGAGAAGCAGACTTCCTGGCACCAGGGGTGGTTTCAGGGTCAAAAAATAAAAAATAAAATTCAAATTCGGTTTCGGTTTCGATAGCGCTATTTTCGGTTGTTCGGCCAAGTTCGGTTGAACCGAACTCCGTCAAACCGAACAGCCAAACCCGAACTTCAGGCTGAACGACCGAAAGTCCAAACATCCAAACTGCGTTCTGTTCATCCATCCCTAAAACCTAGCTCTTATCAGAGCTGGTAGCGGCAATACCTTAACTCCTGAGGGGAAAAAAAACCAGGGCAAAACACAAGGCCTAGCTCTTAACAGAGCTGGTGGCGGCAATATCTTAGCTCCTGAAGAGGGAAAAGCCCTGCAACAGAACACAAGACCTAACTCTCAACACAGCTGATTGACATTCAATTTAGTCCTGCCCTAGTGGCCTTCCCTACTTTTATCCTTCTAAGCGCCTCTGCTTTACCAGCAAAAAGGGCCAGTTTATGAAGAATGCATTTATCAGTTTGGGAAAGCAGCCAAATTATTTTTTCTTTATAGGTGAACCATCGTAAATGCCATATCCTATCGGGGGACATCTACTCCTGAGCTCATCAGTCCAGGGGTCACTCCAGCACATAATGAACAATATCTTCAACGGCTCCACTACCACAAGGACACAATCTTTTGCTCCTAGGAACCCCTCTCCTATGCTCTAATAAAGCGGATGGCATTTGCTCCAGCCTCAGCCTACATAGGGCTTTAACATAGTGCCAACCCAACTCTCCATACCCTGCTCTACCTTCCAAAGAGGATATAGTGGGGCCACCGGTAAAAAACGAATGGCAGCAGAATCCTCTTGCCATGAAATATCCATTACCCGCTGCATAGCTAAAGATACTTCCATGGTCGAGAATAGCTTATTATCGCTAACCACATAATATCCTAAACCAATTTTATGGAAGGTACTGGTAACAAACCTCCTCCAGGGTGACTGGCGGAACCGACTATTATTACTATCCTCTAAAACACACAGTTTTATATAACGTGTAGCAGGAGCCGCCATTACTTTAAACCAGTACCAGAGCACTTTAGTTGTTTTTAAAGTTGTCAGATTAATTAGACCAGTCTCTATTCTTAATAAGACAGCTGAAATTGAAGGCGAAAGCCCAAGTAAACTCCTTATAAACTTATTTTGGAATATAGTAACGTTATCATCAGCAGCCCATCCCCAGATCTCTGACCCATAAAGAGCCTGAGCCAAAACGTTTATTCTGAAGACATAAAGAGTGTCCCTCATTGATTTTGCTGCAAATAAATTGTGAAATCTCCTAATACCTACTGAAGACTGTATGGCCCTAGATTTAATAACTTACATTTGTTTTTTCCACCCAAAAGAGTGGCAGAGCGTAAGCCCCAGATATTTATATTCCCCCAGTACCTGCATTATCTAGCATCCAGGGGAACTGTTTAGCCTTCCCCCACAACATAATTTTGGTCTTACATTAATTTATAATTAATTTATTCTTATTACAAAGTTCTGAGAGCCTGCCCAGGGCTCTCTCTAACCCAATTGGGGATCTAGCAATAATCATAATCATCTGCTGGTCTCCACAGCCCCCAATCATGCTCTCTCATCCTACCTCACACCTGCAGCCCAACTAATGGGTGGTCATTTAGGGTGTTTTTGGACACGCACCTCTCCACCTATCACTCACCCATCATGTCTGTTGCATGGTGCCCTATGCAATACTGCAACATGCATGGTGGGTGGGGGATAGGCGGGTAAAGGGTGGGGAGGTGTATGAGACGCCCCCACACATGGACACTCACTAAGTCTTGAGTCCATTATTTTCAGTATCCAATAAAGTTATTAATTTTAGTTCCCAGTGGAAAATGAGTAGAGATTATTGGATAGCCTCCTCATGCTAGATGGCCTGATGGTTTCAGCCAGATGCTATTTGACAGGATGCCAGTAAAACCAATTCGTGCTCTCCAGACGATCTCAGAAGAGAGACCAGGGAACAAAACTCCTTTTCCCTTTGAGAAGCGGTCTCTCCTTGTCAGGACTGCAGCACTAGGTGATCAGTGTGGAAGAAGATCAGATAGCTCCTGCCTTTGATATCGTGCCTATGTCATTGATAAGAAGAAGGATTTCATTCACTCCAGTGCTTTGGAGCCAGAATCTGCCCGACCTTGCCACTGCACTGATGTAAACAGGATTGCATGCGATGGGAGTAAGAGTTTTGTCTATTATAACAGTCTAAGATGCAGAAAAAGTAGTTTGAATGGTATCTTTTATTGGACCAACTGTTGTTGGAAATTCAAACTACTTTGTCTCCATTGCACATTTCCACCACCAACAGTTGGTCCAATAAAAGATATCATTCTAACTGATTTGTCTCAATTTCTGTCACTTGGAACCAACATGGCAACTGCACTCTCTCTGGATTTCCTGCTTTGCATCCTGCACGTCTCTGCGGTGGGGGGCTTTTGGACTGGTCGAGCCCCATGCATATTTGGGCTGCGCATCCCCCCCCCAGCCCAAATATGTATGTGTGTGTGTGGGCATGTCTGAAAGTGGCCTAAGTTCCATTCAACCCTCTTGGCCCATGATATGTATTTGGAGACTTGCTTAGCATTTCTAAGAGAGAGGAGCATATTCCTATTAGTGTACGGAAGTATTCTGGAACACAGCTCTTCTTTTGGTTAGCACAAAATCCATGCCTAAGCCCTTGTGGGCCATACTGATGCTAATTTGCTCTTAAGGCTCTGCTTATAAAACAATGCTGCTGAAGAAAGAGAAAATGCCCAAGTCTTGATTTTCTTTGCTCCACTGAAATGTGTGCTAAGTTAACATAACAAATTAAGTTCTGGAACGGGAGATGGTATATTACACACTTTGTAGATTACAAAGTTTTGTTGTTTTCAATGATTACCATACCAGATCAGCTAAAATTCAGAGAGAGTAAAGTACTATAGCAATAGATGCAAATGATCCTTACATTCCTGCATGGCCCTCCCCCAGCATCCCAGCAAAAGACTACGGTGGAAAACAGGCTTGGAACCTTACTGTGGTGAAACACCACCATTAGTTTGCTTGTGATGCCGGTCCTAGCAGAGCAGCAGAGGGATTTGATTTTTCTTGTGATGTTTTGTAATGAACTGCCTCTGGGAACAAATTAATGAGATTGTCAAAAGTTGCACTGAAACAGCATTGCAATTTACATTAGCAACTGCATTCAAATGTGAGTTGGCCTCTGTTTATAAATATAGAAAGACATCTAAAAATCTGATCTCCACTGCTTTCTATGAGGGAAAATTGGCAAATGTTCTGCTGTTTATGCTATTCATTCACAATGAATAACTCTAGGGAAACAAAGGATGCACAAAGGAAGGGTGTTAACAAATGATACATGAGCCCACCTCAGCCAATACTAGATGGGTGTTAACTGACAAGACAGTAGCCCACTGGAGCCCAGGCTTGCTCTGTGTAGAGCAACACCCCCCCACACACAGCTGCCATGCACATGGTTCAGCAGACAAACCCAATAAATGGGGAGGTGCCATGTGCCGCCCACCCCCTCCCCATGACTCTCGGCTGCAGCAAACTCTTGGTAGAGGAAGCCACTACCACTGCATTTTCTGTCTGGTTTCTTCGCACACACCCCCTGCACTTTTTGCAGTGCTCCAAAAGTGAAAGTAAATGGTTAGTACCAATGAAAACGAGAAGGGAAGAGCGCGCTCACTCCTCCAACTGCTCTAGATGCTGTGACTTGTGGGTGCACATTAGGCAGCATTTGCCCGCACAACAGGTTCCATATTCTCTGAGAGGAAGCCGTGAGTGGGAGCTGGGTGATGGCTCTGTTTCCAGTGGAGGTGAACATCTGGCGAACACCTAATAAACAGTGTGGTCTAATGTTAGTCAATGTGGGCTATAGTCACGTTTTGTTTTCACCCTGTTGTTAGATCTGTCAGCTGCTTTTGACCATGAGATGTCGGTGACTTGCTTGCAGGATCTAGCTGGAGTGGGCAGGATCGTCCTTGACTGGTCCCACTCCTTCCTGGCCAGTAGAACTCAGTGTGTGGTCCTTGGGGATTGTCCTTCATCTCCATGGGACCATGTGTGGTGTCCCACAAGGTTCTATTCTGTCCCTGCTCTTGTTCAACAAGTATATGCAGCCACTTGGCGAGGTTGTGAGACGGTATAGGGGTGTGGTGTCATCAATATACTGCTAACACCCAACTCTACCAGTAGTTTTCATCTGACCCAGACCCGGCCGTCTCGGTGCTTACCCAACGTCTGGCAGCTGTTGAGGATTAGATGAAGGTAAACTTACTGAAGCTGAATCCCGATGGAGGTGATGGTGGTGAGAAGGGCAGTGGATGTGGTGGTTCCCATTACTGATGGGCTCCACCCTCCACTGGTATCCCAGGTCCGTAGTCTGGGCATGCTCCTCGATTGCTGCAGCTCTGCCTGGATTTCCAGGTGGGGGCTGTGGCAAGGAGTGCATTTCACCAATTACATCTGGTGTGATGGCTTCAGCCATATGTTTCAGATAGTGACCTCGTCACCATCATCCATAATTTCATTACCTCGAGACTGGACTATCGCAACTCACTCTATGTGGGCTACCTATGGTGGCAGTCCGGAGACTGCAGCTAGTGCAGAATTCTGCAGCCCGTCTCCTTACAGGGATGGGTCACTGTAAGCACATTACACTGGTGCTCTGGGCTCTGCACTGGTGGCCTATAGGCTTCCGGGCCCAATTTAAGGTATTGGTTGTGATCTGTAAAGCCCTATATGGCCTTGGGCCAACTTACCTGTGGGACCGCCTTGCTCTGGAGAGGCCTCTACAGTCTGCTAGGGGCGCCTTTCTTGAGGTCCCCTGTGTGGCCCGGGGGGGGCACTATGGAGAGGGCATTCTTGGTGGCTGCAACTAGGCTGTGGAAGTCCTCTCGGTGGAGGCCCGGGTGGGATTTAGATCTCTAGATCGATAGATTTGTTAGCCTCTAGGAACTTATACCGCTTTTAGACGAGGCGCTGAAAAGCACCTCCTGAGCCGCGTGTTAAGAGAGAAGCCATGCTGCGCTGCCGGAAGTGACGTGCTCCCTGTTGCCAGCAACGGCTGGAGATGCAGTGCTTTGCATAGGTGCGTTCTAGAGACCTGAAAATTGAGGTCTCTAGAACACGCCTCTGCAAAGCACCGCATCTCCAGCCGCTGCCGTTGCCAGCAACGGGGAGCACATCACTTCTGGCAGCGTGGCGCGGCTTCTCTCTTAACGCATGGCTCAGGAAAATGCATTAATCCACCTCCCAATCCAGAAATAACCAAGACAGATTTAAAATGAATTTGAATTCTTTACTAATACCTAAAATAAATCATTGCAGTTGAATAAGGGTGTTAACAAATGAGACGTTAGCCCACACCTGGTGGGTGTCCACCTGCCTGTTTATTAGGGGTTTGCCCCCACTGGTCATGTGGCCTCCACCCACTGGACCGTCAGTGCCCATGCACAGTGGGGTCTAGCAGAATGTGGAGCCTGCCATGCGGGTGAACGTGGGCTAAGGTGCGCCGATGCGTCTGTCAGTCAGGCTGTGTGCAGTGCTGGCACCATAGTCATGGGTGGAAATCCTAGAGCTTTGGAGTGCTTTTCGTCCACCACCACCCCTCCCCTCTCATGGCTGCCTGTAGGCACATGAAAGACACACCAGGGGCTGCCTATTTACTAAGCTGGACATGCTGAACATGTGAGTGGGGGCTGCATGGTCCGAATCCATACTGCAGTGGGATAACGTGTCATTTGTTTATACCCTAGAGCGTTAGAATAAAAGTCATGACCGTTATGTCCCTAGCAGTGGAAGCCAGGTGCAGAAATCAGCATCCAGTGCCCAAATTGTAGAAATCTTTGGTGGTTTAAAAAGAAAAACGGACTCTTCTCCTGAAGATATGTTGTGCTGCATTGTTTGTAAGATCAGCAAAGCATCCTGAGCTTATATAATAATTCTTATCTGCTTCACATCCTTCGGAGAGGTTGGGTTAGCAAGTTCAACTTCATTTACAATGTATGCTACCCATGAGCCATCAGGAAATTCAGACCCACTGAAGGGAGAAACCACTTGTATGGCAGATAGAAATGACAAATTTCCCCCCCCCCTTTTCTTTCCTTTTAAGTTTAGCACACCATGCAGTGCCGGATCCAGGGAATTTTGGGTCCTGTATGAAATGGTGATGTTGGTCCCCTCCAAAACTCACCCATCAGCACCCCTACCCATCTCCACTACTCATCCCACAGACCCTGCACCAGGTGCTTCCTGGCAATGGGTAGGTCCCGTGCTGGAGCAGGGGACGAGGGCAGGCCAGACAGCAGCTGCAAGTGTGCTTTCTGGTGTTTACAGGTAGGGTCGGCCTTAGAATTTGTACAGCCCAGAGTGAAGTCAAAAGGCAGGACCCCTGGGGGGTCCCTCTCCCCTCCTCAGACTGTGACACCCCCCCCCTTAAAAGCACCTGCTGTTGGAATCCACAGGTAGTCGTATTTGGGGTTCTGCTGGTAGGAAGAGGGGACCCGGTTTCCTGCCCTGGTGAAAATGAAGGCCACTGGAATTACAAAAAAGAGTGGAGCCCAGAGCAGTTGCCGAGGTCGCCCTGTGGTAAGGCCAGCCCTGCTTACAGGCTCTATGAGGGGAAAGAGGGACTAAGAGGAAGGGGAAATGATGGGTTTATTCAAGACAGTCTATAAAAGCATGGTGGACTATGCCCTGCATTTCAAAGTTCAGTGACACAAGGGGAAATTTTGATTGATAGCCTCTCATGCAAGCCTATTTCCAGAATTTATCAGCCCCAAAACTGGAGTGTGTACTAATGAGTGCAGCATCTATTTAAGCCCTATGTTCTGTGGGACTCATTTGCATCTTTAAGTGCTAGGATATACATTGTACAAAATGAGGAACTACTTGTTGTAAGAGATCTTCGTTAAGAGGTACAGCTTTGAGGCCTTGACTGAATGCAGGTAAAATGCTGCTCTCAAGGTGTAGCCTGAAGACACTAGAGAAGAGTTTATATTCCCAGTCAAGAATAATTTCACAGTAATCATACTACTTAGATACTCTGACTTCTTCTTTCTTTTTTTTTTTTTTTAAAGTCAAATATTCTGAACCGCTCTAGGAGCTAAAGTATGTGACTTCCTCCAAATCAGTTCCAGCTTTCCAACTCTATAAGTGTGCTGTCACTAATGTACCTTGATCTGCACTGGAAGAAAGAGAGAATCATGTTTACAGACAAAATCAAAGTGGCAGCTGGAAAAGTGCTAGGACTATTGTTGGTTGAAAGAGTGACAATACCACCTTTCGACCCCCTAATCTGAAGTGGAAAGCACTGGCTAATGGAAAGATGACTGCTTCTTATGCCTGGATTTTATAAGCGATTGCTACTACTAAGTATTATTGAAGTACTGACAAGTGCTACTGATTTTGGAATTGACTTTTTTTTTTTTAAAAAAAGAAATGTCTTGAAAGGAAGAGTTGTTATTTTTCAGTAATACCTGGTACTTGGAAATGTATAATTTCAAGACTGGTGGAATTGATGTGTGATAATGAATAGTAGGAGAATAATAAAATAATAAAAATAATCTTTATTTTTATATAGCATCTCCCTGCCATGACACTTGGAAAGCTTTACATAGAACAATTTAACATAATATTTAATCCTCACAACAACCCTGTGAGGTAGGTTAGGCGGAGAGAATAATGTGATACAGTGGGAGGTTCTGTGTTTTTGAAAGAGTCTAATGAGACTGACCCCCCCCACACACACACACACTCCCCTCTGCCCCCATCACCACACCATAAAAAATTACAGCACACACTGTTTTATCCCTCTGAGGCTGCCTGACCCTGTGATGGGTTAAGTGGCTCTCCCTGGAGTCAATGAGAGCTACTTGTGTACAGGAGCAGTCTTTGTGGGGCTGCCAAAAGGGGAGGGGGAATGTGGAAGCCCCATGTTTTGGTGAACCAGAAATGCAAAGGAAAATCTCAGTAGTTTATCTTTTTTTAAAAACCAAAAATGTCAGTTTCCAGCCCATATTCTGGTAAAGATGGCCTCACAAATTCAATTTGATGTAAACCAATGCAAGTCAGTTTTTAGGGTTGAAAGTTTTGTTATTTTTAAAAATAAATAAATCAGAAGCTGAGAATTTGTAAAAATGGAGGCTTAAAGCTATCTTTCTGAATTTATAATCGGATATCTGAGCAAGTGGCCCGATATTTAGAAGAGCTAAAAATGCAGCCACCCTGGCCTACAATTATGCACAGCCTTCCAAGCAGGGCTGGTCTTTCATGTCATTGATTCCTTGACTCTGTGGAAACCTGGGAATGTAGTGAATTGATGGACTGATTGAGGCATTGGCCAGGAGAATATTATATACATCTGTAACTACTGAAAGGATACTATGAGTTTCCTATGTGCTTTATGCTTTATAGTAATTTTAGTTCAGGAATATTGAAAATGCATATCATGAGAGACAGGCTGACAAGAGGAGAAGGAAGTGAGAGAAATATGCTGACAGGGATACATTCTTGCCATCTAGCAAGGACAGGACTAGTAAAAAACTGTCCGTTCCCAGAAGAGAGAAGGTTGCAGATAAGGAC
Organism: Sphenodon punctatus; assembly: GCA_003113815.1. Taxonomy (NCBI): domain Eukaryota; kingdom Metazoa; phylum Chordata; class Lepidosauria; order Sphenodontia; family Sphenodontidae; genus Sphenodon; species Sphenodon punctatus. The sequence goes on along the minus strand of QEPC01002056.1, from coordinate 3,286,660 downwards.
TAAGCAATGCAATGAGAAAGGATGGTCTGGTCAGACACTAAGACGCCTCAGAGGAAGAGGGTATGGGCAACCCATGGCCAAAGATCAGGCCTCCCATCTGGAGGAAGGGGTAGGCAGGATCCAACTGGTCAGGACAGCCCATAATAACAGTGACTAAGCAGAAAGTACCCCAAATCTGAATAGCCAATGGGAGAACCTTCCAGGCTTAGCACTGACAGCCCCGCACTCTGGATAATTATAAGGCAGTCACTGGATTAAAAGGCCAGCCCTAGACAGCAAAGAAGTCCTGCACGGTACCCTCTGACCAGCTACTCAGGTGGCTGCCGGTTGATCGGTGCTTGACCCTTTCCAACGCTCTCAAAGGCTGTGAAAAGCCAAGACTCTAGCAGCTAGGTTCCTAGATAGACCTCAATTGGGCCCCCGCCCTGCCTCTCCTCTCGAGACCAGACCTGAGATCTCTGATGCGTAAGAACACATATATATGTATCTCTCTGTGTGTGCTTGCTGTTAGAATAGGTGAAGGCTATTGCTAGATGTAAGTGTATTGGTCCTCTATTCCCAGTTCTTTCTATATGATATAGTAAATAAACATATGTCTATTTAAGGGGCTTGTGGTCTGTTTCATAGTGCTTCTGCCCAGATCCCGGAATTGGGAACTGCCTACTAGGGTTTTAAGTCCTGCCCCTGGTGGGAGAGATAGTGAAGAGTTCCAATTAATTACAGTGGTGGAAGAATGCATTGGGGGGCGGGGTATTGAGCTCATTGCACAGAAGTAAACACTGAGGCCTAAAGCCATTGGGCGCACAGTAGTTGGCCTGAGGCACGCAGTAGCCGGCCTGTGTTTAGACTAAGTCTATGCTAGAGGAAAGTACTTGATGAACCAGCTGTATGAAAGCGAGTCGCTACGGGACGTTGGGTTAGCTGTCTAATTGACCACGCACAACTACCGGGCACGCTTTATACAGGGATCATTCCAATGACACTTCTAGGAGAAACGGCATATTTGCCAAAAATCACTGTCCTGTCTACTTCTGCTGATTGGCCACCAGTAGCTGTACACAGAAAACAGCATACATGAAATAAGACACCTTTGTGGTCTAAGAAAATTACAGTGCAGACTAAGTAAATAAACAAATAAGCACTAAGCAAATAAAAAGTATATAGATACCAAAAAGCACTTGCACTGGCAAAATGTCCTGGTTTGGGAAAGGATTGCAGGGAGGGGTCCCCGTGGGAGAATGGGATAAAGTAAAAATCCTGCCCAAGCTACTAAAATATATTTATGATCAAGGAACCTGCCCATGGACAGATCAAGTTCTGACTTCCCCGGTAACGTGCCATCAAATTTGTAAAGTATGGGACAAAGGCATGGTCACTCCCAAGGTACAAACCTTTGCCACAATCAATTGGAATGATGAATGGTTCACCAGGGGATTGTATGGAGGATTGTCTTCCACTGCCAACCTCTTTTTAGGAGCCTAGGATAATGACTGGACAGTGGAACACATAGTTAGAAACGCAAAGCAAGTAGATGAGTTGGTTAGAGAAAGAAAACATATAGACAGTGTGCATGCTGTTTCATACGGCAACACACAGGGAGCCTCTGCTAAAGAAGGAGATAGGAGATGGCTGCTGGGGCAGCAAAGTGAGGTAGGACAATTAAGGACTATAATATGGAGACAGTTGATGGCTGCAGGAGAAGATCCCAAGGTATGGGATAGAAAGCCCCTAAGTGAACTAATAAGAGTTACAAATTGTGACCGGACGCAAGGAACTGACCCAGGGAGCACAACCACACGACTACACTCGTGCACAGTCCATGCCCTTTGGCTACCAGAAAAAGGAGTAACTTACCAGAAGCTTAAACACCCACCGCCCATACCATTTGCACTGATAGTCCAGGGAAGCAAGCATGAATGCACTCTGCCACCAGATCAACAGATCCGGAAATGGCCTGTACATACTGGCCGAGACTTCTCACTAATTCCTCCCGCAAAGCAGCACATTTGGTTTACAGACGGCTCCACTTTTTATCGGGAGGGACAGCCCAAAGCAGGCTTTGCAGCTATTAACCCTAACACCGTCCAGACCCTAGAGGGAAAGGTAAAACTGCACTCAGCACAGGCTGCAGAACTGGCAGCAGTTTTAGCAGTACTAGAACAGACCCCTGCAGACCAACCACTTTATTTGTACATGGATTCACAGTTTATAACTCAAGGACTGCAAAGATGGCTGCCCTTCTGGGAGCACAGGCAGTGGGTCACATATGATCAACAGCCACTGACATATGTTGTGTCCTGGAAAAGTATCCATGCCAGTGTGCTATCTTGAACACAGCCGCTCTTTGGCAAATAGCAGAGCTAAAACCCTGGAGAGTAACTGGAATAGGGTAGATGTCCTGGCCAAAGAAGCTGCTCTAACTGCAGTAAAAACCCATTATGTGTCCTTTGTAACTAGGTCCCAGAATAAGCTACACCAAACAAATCCAGACCATGTTAATGACCCACCATACAGCCCAGAGGATCTTAAAAACAACAGTAAGCAGTTTCGGGAAAGAGGCATGTGGGCTGTAGTAACCCAGGATCAGTCCATGCAGGTACAGAAAGCAGATGGGACAAGCTTGTGGTTCCCACCAACAATAGCCAGACAATTTATTGTTCAGTACTGCCATGAACTCGCACATCAGGGAGACCAGACCTGAGACCTCGGACGCATAAGAACACATATATATGTATCTCTGTGTGTGTGTGCTTGCTGTTAGAATAGGTGAGGGCTATTGCTAGATGCAAGTGTGTTGGTGCTATATTCCCAGTTCTTTCTATATGCTATAGTAATAAACATATGTCTATTTAAGGGGCTTGTGGTCTGTTTCATAGTGCTTCTGCCCAGATCTTGGAATTGGGAACTGCCTACTAGGGGTTTAAGTTCTGCCCCTGGTGGGATAGAGAGTGAAGAGTTCCAGTTCATTACAGGATCATTATCACAGCTGCAGGGAGTAGTTCCTTTCCAGATGGCAGCTAATAGCTCTAGGGACCCAGCAAGCTTTTGAAAAGCCAAGTGTCTGAGGTTAAACTAGCAATTCTCCTGTGCAGTCAGACAGTCTGATCCATGACCACAAGGAGGAACTACTAACAGCAGTGACAGACAATGGGTGCAGACAAAGACGGCAGCTCCACTTCACCCCCGGGTTAGCTAGTCTGTATATAAGAAGTGTACGTGGAACAGGCCATGCAGGCTCTGCTGCCGGTGCTCTGGAACATGCTGCATGGACTGGGCCAGCCAAACCCAGGGCAATGGCTGAACAACATGGAGCTGCTGTCCATCTGTTGGGTGGACCCATGGTGTAGCTGCATGCCTGGCAGTCCCTCCATTCAGCACCATGGAGTTGGGGGCACCAGCCTAGAGTGTTGGAGAGTGTCTGCAACTCTGTGGTGGTGAGGTGCCTCATGGGTGGACCATGTCCTGGGGAAACTGCCAGTCCATCTGTGGTGGACTCAGGTAGGGGTGGGAGTGTGTGGATGCAGGGGTGCACCCCCGTAGAAGCTCTGGGGGTGGCCAGACTCTGTGTCCATCCAAAAGCACCCAATGTATTCCGGGCTAAGACTAACATGGGGAGAAAAGGTCCTAGCTCCGAGACTGATGTCCAAGGCTAGAGTGGGCAACGCAGGGCAGAATTTGCTGTATAGGATGTCATGGGTGAAATCACTCTGTTCCCCACCCCCCTTCTGTAAACTTACATATTTTGTAGGTTAGAGTGTGCCCCTATGATTCCCAGAAAGACATAATAAGGCACTCAAGGAGGCCCAAGGTCACAACAGGATGACACATTCCAATTTCTCTCAAGACTAAGTATCTTGGCCTGGCTGTGAATAAGAGGTTGGAATGTGGTGCCTCATTAACCAAAATAAAGTTCTATGTTATGGGGGTGGGGTGGGGTGGGAGAACTAGCTTAATTAGCCAAAGTAATTAGCAACAATATTGAGCCTTATATGACCAAAGGAAAGGTGACGTAAGAGGGAAACAAGAGCCAGGCATTTCCATTACTCTGTTGGTTCCCTTGCTTGGACTTGGTTCTATTATCTGAATTCAGTTCACTTTAGAACCCCTGTGCGCAAATGAGTCCTCTCTGTTGGTGTTGGAACTAAGGGAGAGAAGGACTCTTCAGCCTGGCTGCTTAAGGGCAAACCTAGGCTGCTTACCGATGTTCAGGGAGGGTTGAGGACTACTACCATGAGTTCAACTCACGTTACTGCAGACACATGAAATTACCACTTGTCCGTACGGGGCTTTTAGTGTTATTTTTCAATTCTCCCATTCAATTCAATAACGTGATACAGGGCTCAACATCCAGCCCTGTATCAGGTTTTAAGTTTTAAGCACCTCTCCTCATTCACTGTCCTTCTGTCCGATGGTTCATTCTCCCCCACACGATCCTTCACTCTCATCTGCCCGATTGGATCGGGCGGTGGGGGAGACTGAATGATCCGGCGGGCAGGCTGAACGATTAGGCCAGTGAATGACTGGAAGGGCCCCGAGGCAGATGCAGGAAATTCCCCTCTCCCAGCAGAATCTCCTGCCCTGCTCCTCCCTGTGCAGAGTTTCCAGTCTGCACAGCAGAGGATCAGGGCAGGAGAGTCCATGGGAGGATGAGATAAAGGAAAACTAGGGGTTCCTGCCCATGGGCCATACTGCGTTGGGTGTGGAGGCTGCTGGGGCTTGCCTCACTTCCCACCCTCCCCAGCCTGGCAAAGCAACTGACCCAGCAGCTCCTGCTTCTCCCAGCAGCTCTCCAGCTGGCTCCTTCTGATCGCTTATGGCCCCTCCTGATGGGGCTCCCAGAGTGGTGTGCCCAAATGATGATATCCAGCTGCATCGCCCTAAGATGCCCTGAGGGGATGGCCAGGAAGTGACCAGAAGGAGCTATCCAGAGAGTCGCCAGGAGAATCTGGTGCTGCTGGATCAGTTGCTTTGCCGCGCTGGGGAGGATGGGATGGGAGGCAAGTACCAATGCCCCCCCACCCACCCAATGCAGTGTCGCCCACGGGCAAAAGCCCTGAATACTCCCCCTCTCCCCAGTACAGCCACCAGCCAGGCTGAGGAGGGGGAGGGTAGCATCAGTGTACGGGAATCCTGCTGTTGCCATTGCTGCCTGGACCAAAGCAGGCTGGGGAGGGGGGCACCCCCCCCCCAACACAGCCTGGACCAGCTCCCCCTGACTTCGAGCCCTAACAAGTCCCCCCCTCACTGGCCACCAAGCTAGGCCTTGCCTCGGCAGCACCCCCCCCTTCCAGGCACTTTTGTGTGTGTGTGTGTGTGTGTGTGTGTGTGTGTGTGTGTGTGTGTGAGAGAGAGAGAGAGAGAGAGATATTATGCATGATGGTGTGTGCGTCTGGGAATGAGTGTGCGTGTGTGAGAGAATGTCTCTTCCACCCGAGTCCCTCTCACCTGAAACCCCCCACTCCATCTCTGAGCCCCTCTGACCTAATTCCCCCCCACTCCGACTCCTCTAGCCCCTCCCACCCACCTCTACTCCAGTCACTTCCTCTCCAACCCCCCAACTCCTCCCACCTACCAGCACCTGTATCCCTGCCCACCTGCACCCTTTACTCCAATTCCACCAGGCCATCCCACCCACCTGAAATCCTAGCCCCCGTCACCTCCACCCCTACTCCAACTCTCCTACCTCTTCCCACCCACCTGCACCTGTAGCCTCAGCCCCTTCCACTTGCACCCCCATTCCAACTCCCCAATTGTTCCCAGCCTCCCATGCACCTGCACCCCCAGCCCCTCCCTTGATTAATTAACTTATCAGACACTCGGGGGGGGGGCTCATAATTATGGTCTGAGTCCAAGCCCTCCCTAGCCTTACTACACCCCTGGTGTCTGCACCTGTCCAGGAAACCTCTTAAAATTTTCTCCTGCTGTGTGCATCATCCCTGCTACAGCCTAGTAACTTAAAATTCACGCCTTAACTGAAATTAAAATCTACATATTATTGAAAAATTCTATTTTTATAGTAAAGAAAGGAATGAAGTACATTTACATTTTAATTTCAGTTGATGTGAATTTTAAGATTGTGTTATTTTGAAGTCATGTTGACAGGTGAAGTATTTGAGTGTATGATTGTTGTATATGTTAGTGTAGGTATGGTTTGAACATTATTAATTAATGGGAGTATATTTTAGAATGAGGACACTTGTTAGCGGTCTTTTGGATGGAGTTGTGTGTGTTGATATGGAGGATATCGATTAGGAGAGTTAATTTGCCTTAACATACAATTTGTAGGTGTGTTAATGTTTGATTGAAGTAGAATGCTGCCTTAATTTATTTATTTTATTTATTGGATTTTTACCCCGCCCCTCCTAAAACAGCTCGGGGCGACTTACAATCAAAAATAAAATACAAATATAAAACCCATCTAAACACACATTAAAAACACTTAGAAAAGTTCCAACCATTAAAACCGGTCTAGGGAACAGCAACAAAACAAAACAATAAATGAGGATGAAGGGGAATAAAACCCCTCCCCAAAGGCCTGGGCAAACAGCCAGGTTTTACAATTTCGGCAGAATGTTAAAAGGCTTGGGGCCAGGCGAGCTTCCTCCGGGAGGGAGTTCCAAAGGCGTGGCCTGGCTACCGAGAATGCCCTCTCCATTGTGGCCCCTCACTTAACACGGGGGACCTCCAAGAAGGCACCCCCGGAAAACCGAAGGAGCCGCTCTGGGGCGCGGAGGGCGAGGCAGTCCCTGAGATATGAGGGGCCCAGACTATGAAGGGCCTTATCGATCAATACTAAAACCTTGAACCGGGCTTGGCACGCTATTGGCAACCAGTGCAGAGTCCAGAGCACTGGTGTTATGTGCTCCCGACGGCCCGTCCCCGAAAGGAGCCGGGCCGTCGCATTCTTCACTAGCTGCAACCTCTGAACCAGGAACAAGGGCAGCCCCACGTAGAGCGCATTGCAGTAGTACAGCCTCGAGGTGATGAAGGCATGGATGAGGGAGGCCAGGTCCGGGCCAGAGACGTATGGGTGCAGCCTCCGCACCAGACACAGCTGGCGAAAGGCAGCCCTCGCAACGACCTCCACCTGCTGCTCCAGGCGGAGAGCTGCGTCCAATACCCCCCCCCCAAACTCTGAACCTGCTGAGCTATAGGAGGGTGAACCTCCCCAATCAGGGGGGCCGACACCTCCCTTGCTCTCCCCACCACCATCACCTCCATCTTATCGGGGTTGAGCTTCAGTCTGCTCTGCCACATCCATTCCGCCACGGCCTCCAAACACTGGGATAGCACCGAGACAGCAGGGTCAGGGTCAGTTGAAAAAGAGAGGTACAGCTGAATGTCGCCAGTATATTGGTGACGCCGCAGCCTGAACCCCCTCACGACCTCCCCCAAGGGCTGCATATATACATTGAACAACAATGGAGACAGAATGGAACCCTGCAGAATGCCGCAGGATAAAGCGCGGGGGCAAGATGTCTCAGCCCCCACCACCACCCATTGGCTTCTCCCCGAGGGGAATGACCGGAACCATTCAAGAACAGTCCCATCCACACACCCCAGGTCACGCAGTCATCTCAACAGCAGCCCATAGTCCACGGTGTCAAAAGAGGCTGAGAAATCTAGCAGGATGAAAAATGTTGAACATCCTGCATCCATCTCCCAGCGGAGATCGTCGACCAAGACCACCAATGCCGTCTCGGTGCCATAGCTGGGGTGGAACCCAGATTGAAACAGGTCCAGGAAACCGATGCCATCTAGATGCGCCTGGAGCTGGATCGCCACCGCCTGCTCAATAACCTTCCCTAAAAAGGTAAGGTTAGAAACCTTAACTAGGTTTTTAAGTCAAAGGCTTTTTGTATATGTATTATATATTCACATAGCATTTTCAGTATCCTTCCTATGAGCTCCAAGGAACAAAAATTGTTTGAAAAGGATTTTTGAAGAGTGGAAACTTCATTGNCCTCTCACCTGAAACCCCCCACTCCATCTCTGAGCCCCTCTGACCTAATTCCCCCCCACTCCGACTCCTCTAGCCCCTCCCACCCACCTCTACTCCAGTCACTTCCTCTCCAACCCCCCAACTCCTCCCACCTACCAGCACCTGTATCCCTGCCCACCTGCACCCTTTACTCCAATTCCACCAGGCCATCCCACCCACCTGAAATCCTAGCCCCCGTCACCTCCACCCCTACTCCAACTCTCCTACCTCTTCCCACCCACCTGCACCTGTAGCCTCAGCCCCTTCCACTTGCACCCCCATTCCAACTCCCCAATTGTTCCCAGCCTCCCATGCACCTGCACCCCCAGCCCCTCCCTTGATTAATTAACTTATCAGACACTCGGGGGGGGGGCTCATAATTATGGTCTGAGTCCAAGCCCTCCCTAGCCTTACTACACCCCTGGTGTCTGCACCTGTCCAGGAAACCTCTTAAAATTTTCTCCTGCTGTGTGCATCATCCCTGCTACAGCCTAGTAACTTAAAATTCACGCCTTAACTGAAATTAAAATCTACATATTATTGAAAAATTCTATTTTTATAGTAAAGAAAGGAATGAAGTACATTTACATTTTAATTTCAGTTGATGTGAATTTTAAGATTGTGTTATTTTGAAGTCATGTTGACAGGTGAAGTATTTGAGTGTATGATTGTTGTATATGTTAGTGTAGGTATGGTTTGAACATTATTAATTAATGGGAGTATATTTTAGAATGAGGACACTTGTTAGCGGTCTTTTGGATGGAGTTGTGTGTGTTGATATGGAGGATATCGATTAGGAGAGTTAATTTGCCTTAACATACAATTTGTAGGTGTGTTAATGTTTGATTGAAGTAGAATGCTGCCTTAATTTATTTATTTTATTTATTGGATTTTTACCCCGCCCCTCCTAAAACAGCTCGGGGCGACTTACAATCAAAAATAAAATACAAATATAAAACCCATCTAAACACACATTAAAAACACTTAGAAAAGTTCCAACCATTAAAACCGGTCTAGGGAACAGCAACAAAACAAAACAATAAATGAGGATGAAGGGGAATAAAACCCCTCCCCAAAGGCCTGGGCAAACAGCCAGGTTTTACAATTTCGGCAGAATGTTAAAAGGCTTGGGGCCAGGCGAGCTTCCTCCGGGAGGGAGTTCCAAAGGCGTGGCCTGGCTACCGAGAATGCCCTCTCCATTGTGGCCCCTCACTTAACACGGGGGACCTCCAAGAAGGCACCCCCGGAAAACCGAAGGAGCCGCTCTGGGGCGCGGAGGGCGAGGCAGTCCCTGAGATATGAGGGGCCCAGACTATGAAGGGCCTTATCGATCAATACTAAAACCTTGAACCGGGCTTGGCACGCTATTGGCAACCAGTGCAGAGTCCAGAGCACTGGTGTTATGTGCTCCCGACGGCCCGTCCCCGAAAGGAGCCGGGCCGTCGCATTCTTCACTAGCTGCAACCTCTGAACCAGGAACAAGGGCAGCCCCACGTAGAGCGCATTGCAGTAGTACAGCCTCGAGGTGATGAAGGCATGGATGAGGGAGGCCAGGTCCGGGCCAGAGACGTATGGGTGCAGCCTCCGCACCAGACACAGCTGGCGAAAGGCAGCCCTCGCAACGACCTCCACCTGCTGCTCCAGGCGGAGAGCTGCGTCCAATACCCCCCCCCCAAACTCTGAACCTGCTGAGCTATAGGAGGGTGAACCTCCCCAATCAGGGGGGCCGACACCTCCCTTGCTCTCCCCACCACCATCACCTCCATCTTATCGGGGTTGAGCTTCAGTCTGCTCTGCCACATCCATTCCGCCACGGCCTCCAAACACTGGGATAGCACCGAGACAGCAGGGTCAGGGTCAGTTGAAAAAGAGAGGTACAGCTGAATGTCGCCAGTATATTGGTGACGCCGCAGCCTGAACCCCCTCACGACCTCCCCCAAGGGCTGCATATATACATTGAACAACAATGGAGACAGAATGGAACCCTGCAGAATGCCGCAGGATAAAGCGCGGGGGCAAGATGTCTCAGCCCCCACCACCACCCATTGGCTTCTCCCCGAGGGGAATGACCGGAACCATTCAAGAACAGTCCCATCCACACACCCCAGGTCACGCAGTCATCTCAACAGCAGCCCATAGTCCACGGTGTCAAAAGAGGCTGAGAAATCTAGCAGGATGAAAAATGTTGAACATCCTGCATCCATCTCCCAGCGGAGATCGTCGACCAAGACCACCAATGCCGTCTCGGTGCCATAGCTGGGGTGGAACCCAGATTGAAACAGGTCCAGGAAACCGATGCCATCTAGATGCGCCTGGAGCTGGATCGCCACCGCCTGCTCAATAACCTTCCCTAAAAAGGTAAGGTTAGAAACCTTAACTAGGTTTTTAAGTCAAAGGCTTTTTGTATATGTATTATATATTCACATAGCATTTTCAGTATCCTTCCTATGAGCTCCAAGGAACAAAAATTGTTTGAAAAGGATTTTTGAAGAGTGGAAACTTCATTGTTCAGACTTCAGTATATCAATGTTCAGACTTTTTGATGATCACTGAAAAGTTGAGCAAAAAGTTTTCCAAAGCATCAGATCACTCAGGAATAGGGAACAAAATCCCAAGATTCCCAGTAACATTAGATCAAGTCAGCAGAAAAATCCTTTGGAAAAAACTTTTCAGTTTGGCCTGCATTTTTCCACCGCATTGAGTGAGCCCAGAAAATATACCCCAAAATTCAAAACATTTAAAGTTCAGCAAACATTTACCCCAAGCATCACATCACTGAGGGATAGGGAACAAAGTTCAACAGGGCTATCATTTCAGAAACACTATAGAATGGCATAATGCTGTATACAAAGCAACTATTAAGTTTTCACACTGCAGCAGAAAGACTATAACAAGTCAGGAAATAAATCCATTGGAAAAACTTCAGTTCTGCTGGCATTCCCCCCCCCTAAAAAACCTGCAGTATGTGAGTCTAGGAAATATTCCACCCAATTTAATCATCATTCAGGGTTCAGCAAAAAGTTTTTCAAGCATCAGACCACTTGGTGAGAGAATAAAATAGTTTTCAGATACTTTTAAAAAGTGAGGAGGAAGGAACTGAGACGTACATCTGGGGCAAGACTGGCCATTCTGTTTTCTATAAGGACCTCCCTCTGTACAGGATCCCCTAGCTAGTTCACTCCTTGCACAGGGCTCCCTGACTGTGCTGTGCCCCATGTGCAGGACTCTCCACCTGGCCTAATGCTGCCCATCCTGCAGCTCTCCCCCTGTACAAAGCTCTCTCACTCAGTTCTCTGTCCAGGGCTCTCCCCTGGCACAATTATGGCCATTATCCTGCAGCTCGCTCTCTCGGTCTCTACAAGATTCCCCCACTTTACTCCCCCTTGGACAGGGCTCCCTTTCTTGCACAACACTGCCCACCCTTCAGACCTCCCTCTGTACTAGGTTCCATAGTCTGTATCCACAATAAAGCTGCTCCCTGTAAAGTGCTCCCACTGTACATGATTTCCACTGTGGAAGCTATTTACAGAGGCTCTTCCCCTACTCTTCCTTTAATGTCATCCCCCCCCTTTTGTGTATGCTCCCTCCCTCCCTGCTCCCCCATTGGATTTCCCTCCCTGGGCTGAGGCTTGCTCTTAGAGTCCTCCCAAGAGGACTACACTTGCTGCTCTGCCCCACAGGGCTGCTCTGCACAGGACCCAACCATCTCCCTGTCCCCCTCCTGCAAACACCCAATGTACCCCCCATTCCTTAGTGGGGTTGGGAAAGTCAGAGGGAGAAGTGCTGAAAGAAGAGCGATTCCATCCCGTCAGTAGCCTCCTGTTCTTGTCTCCGGGATAAACCTCTGCCCTCTTCCTGCACCTGGGACCATCGCAAGTGAACTCCAGTGCTCCAGCCCCAGCCATGCTCCTCCAGTGGGGCGCCCCATTGGAGCCACAGCCCAGACACCCCATGTTTTTGGAGGGGAAAGGGCTGTCATAGAAATCCATACACTCTGTGGTCCTGGGCAGGTTTAGGGGGAAAGATCAGCCGCTCTAAACATCACTGTGGGATTAGCTAACTCTCTTGTTCATCCAGCTCAGCATCCCTGGCCTCCAAGCTGAGGTGCCTGCTGTGCGGGATTAGATCAGAATGACCTTCAGCTTTCTCCCTTCCACAGATCTTGCTCTCCTCCTCTCCGCACCAGATCAGCTCTAAACATGGCTGACCAGTCACTCGCACTGCCCCCTGGGAGGCGCAGTTCCCTCTCTTTTCCCAGCACTGATAGGCTCTGGCAAGCAGTGCCTGCTGGGAGTTGTAGTCCCCAGTATTCAAGACTGTTTGCTTTTAAACAGTCTCTGCATTACAAATAGAATATTCACAAGCACACCACACTCAGGATGATCTCCATAGGTTAACACTGAATTTTCAAGATGTCATAACTCCTAACCGGATTTACAAAAAGTAAACCAGAAGGCAACCCCTGGCAGCCTTCTTGAATTTTCTAAAAGACTTATACCTCCTCCCAACCAACACAAAACCCCTTTATCCTGCTGAGATCGAGATGGTCTAACTTTTGAAAAAACAGGCTTTCAAAGTGTAGTTTCCAAACTGTGATCTCAGCGGTTATCCAATCGTTTGGTTGACATTTGGGCAGCATGAACCGCTTACTCCAGTGATTCGTCACCTCAAATTTTATGATCCTAACTTTAACCATGCCAATTTTATAGCAAATAGACTGTTGGGGCTTTATAATGGAGGGTGTAACACACCTTCACTATTAGAGCACTCCCACCCTCTAATAATAATTTTAAAAAAATCCTAAATGTGTTATACAAAAATACGACTGGGCTCCACTGAAGGGAATTCCCCAGCCCCCATCAGTCCCTTTCCTGGACTGAACTGCTCAGCTGTCCTGGGGGCGATTCTGATTTTGCCCCTCCAGCTCTGCAGCCACAGTGCAGACCAGGGGAGGCTTCCTCCTGTCTCTACTGCTGCCCTCTGCTTCTCCATTAAAGGCAGGAGAGAGCAGCCTTCTGTTCTGTGCATGGGAGTCCCTGCTCTCATTCTAGTAAGGCAGAGCAGCAGCAGCAGCGAGGGCTGGGGAGCCCAGAGGAGAGAGGGCACTGCTCTTATCTGCCTTAAGGACCCCTGCCCCATCCCAATAGGACGAACAGAAAGTTCCCAATGCTGTCTTTACTCCATTCCAGTGACACGCAGACAGTAGCTTATTATAAAGGGAAAGTTTAGTAACGGCTTAAAATAGTTAATATGTATCAGAGCTTACACACACACAAGAGAGAAATAATATGCAAATCAAATTTCCCTAGCTAAACCCTTACCAAATGTAAGTTCTCTGAGTTCATGATTCTTGGTCAGTTGACCAGGTGCAGAACAGCTTAAAATAAAAGTGAAGACCCTGTTTCACATAGTTGTCAAGACAGGTGGTCTGATAAGCTTCACATGCTGGTAAAAGCAAGCTGCAAAATGACTCCGGATGACTGTTCAAGTACCCATTCAATAGCCTTGTCACTTTCGTTGTTCTCATTCCTAGTGACTTTTCGCTGAAACCTGTGCAGTGTTACTCCTCCCCCCTGGAGACACTTTGTGTCTCATGTAGCCTATTTAGATTTGCTCGTTGCTTCTGTATTATTTGGTCTAATGGTTTTGTCTTGCACTCAGGCATCTTGAATTAGCATATAATGTAATTTTATACGTTTTTACTGTAACTTTTACTTTAGTTTCTAAAGTTCTTTATATAAATAATAATAATTAATAATTGATAACTAGCCATTCCAATGTGTAATATGTGATGCAGAGCATACAGACCCCAGACACCTTTCTGTTCTAGAAATACATCAATGCTGAGACAGATTATATACATTCTGTAACCTGTGTTTTCCATGGCACTTTCCCTTCTCCCAGATTTTTCTAATTTTTTTCTCTGAACACTAATTGGAAGCAAGATTAGTTTGAATATAAGTGAATTTTCTTAGAAAATATTACATATCATCATGCAATGGAAGCGGAATATGTGGTTTAAAGTAAGTTCCCTGGCAAAAGGTCTACCCACCTTGACCCACGACAGTGACACAGCTAAGTAAAGGCGTTTCATGGCAGATGTTCCTACAGAAAGAACGATCTCCTAGGAGAAGAGTTCAATTAGGAGAAAAGGTTCATTTTTGCTATTTTAGGAGACTGCAGTGTTCCCGTTATATGTATATGCTTTGGATGTGTGCCCAAGTAACACAGCAAGCCTTATTCAAGTCCCAGAAGACAGAAAAAGTAAATGTGAACAGATGGGCTAATTTGATATTTTCAAGTAGAGCAACCCAAATGTGCAGGAAACCTGGCTGACTTGAGATGACAAGTTTTGCCTGGATTCAGTAGTTGAACTACACAGAGCATGCACTTGATTATTATTTTTTTATACCCATCAAATTAATCTTCTCCAGAGTGGCACACTAGCAGAGATTTGGAGCCAAATTATTATTTTCCTTTATTTACATGGTGCCAGCCGTGTAGCTGGCACTGAACAATCGTTAATTAGAAACAGATTGTAAGCCCCTCAGGGCAGGGACCTAAGAGAAACAAAGGGAAGGGAGACAAGGAAGAGTCAGGACTACACTCATGAAGTGGAATTTTACAACCTCAGTAAATGTGTTGATTTTAGTGGCGTGGGAAGGGCTGGTGCTGCAATAATACCCTTTCCATAGCCAGTCTGGAAGTGCATTGTCTTCTCAAGCTGCATGGGGAAGCTTGCACCAAACCCCTTTTCAAATTGTTTCTAGCACCAACTGCTACTTTGCTACTACCCTGCATCCAATACACGGATTAAAAAACCCCACAAATTTAATTGAAATAAAAATAAATAAATAAATGGTTTTTTTATAGGTGTGTATTTCAGCAGCACCTGGCTGTCACAACCACAATGAGAGCCCCTGGGGATAGACAATACATAACCATGATGAACGGTGTTTTTAGACAAGCACCTCTCCACCCATCATGCATATTGCAGCCTGTAGGGATCTGCCATTTGTTTTTATTTTTATTTTTATAACAAATGAAAATGCCCATTTTTGTTTCCATTATTAAAAACAAAAAATGTACAAAATTAATAATTAAAAAATGGTTTCATTTTTGGCAACGCAGACAGATCACAGACCCCTGCAACAGAGACAGGAGATTGGTCTTTGCTTGTACCAGTCAGGGAGCTTGGAGGAGGGCACAGGGAGCTTGTATAAGCCGAGGGCACGGAGAGTTCTGCATCTGTGTCTAGCGGATTGTTGCTTTACAGGCTTGGCTCTTGTGCTCGTGTGTGTGAGCTGTTCCGTGTACCTCCTGCTGCTTTTCAGCCATATTCGTTGGTACAAAAAATAGACCTCTCCCTCTTCCCATTCTCATACCCCCAGCCCCCTCCTCCAAGCACACATTCACCCTCTGTGTTCCTTCTCGTCCCTGTTGTCCCACCCAGAAGCTTTACCTTTGCATATATAGATTTGCTTTCTATCTGTGCTGGCAGTGGCCTCTTTATTTTGAGTTACTGTCTTTGTGTCTCCACTGTCAGTCTGCCACTGACAGCATTTCTCCTCATAATACATATATATTGTAAAGCAATATATTATTAATACATAGTCAATTATTATTAATGTGTGCATATATATTAATACATATGCATACCATATATTATTATTGCTATAATATATTGCATTGAATATATATTATATTAATATACAATTACAATACACAGTGTGTGTGTGTACATATTTAATACACATTACATATAATGCAGCCTTGCTGTACCGTTGTTGAACATCACAATGAGAAGGGAAAAGGGAGTGTAATCCCCATTTTAGAGATTAGAAATTAAATTTATTATTAATTAATTATTATTATTATAAGCTTTTATATAGCACCAGCGATGTACCTGGCGCTTTACAGAGAATAAGATAGACATAGGAAGTTAAGTGACTTGACCAAGGCCATCTCCTTTGTTTAACTTTGAGGTTTTAACAAGAGCAACTGTAAATAAACAGAAAGGTCATATGTGCATACAGAAAAGGCCAGAGTTGTAGAAGCTGACCTCAATTTTTGTGGAGACAAAGAGCAGCATTCTCCAAATTGCACCTTTGAGACCCACCCTTCCCAAGGTTAGACTGAAAATCTAACAACCTGTTTCGTTTCAGTGCTGAATTACTCTTGATGCTACTGGGAGTTAGGAAGGGAAACAGGATCTTTATTTGCTTCCCTCTCATCTTGCTTTGTGAAGGAATTTATTATTTTGAACCTCTGTAATGAGAAATGTGGCTTTGTATATTTCTTTGGTTTATAATTTATAGATAGCTTCCATTTTGTCTTGCCCCGTCCCCCCACTGCAAATGAAATGTCAAATCCCAAGTTGCTGTCATGGAAAAATCATTGCTAAATCAATACAGCCTCAGCAGGCAGGCATCAGTACACCAAAACCTACTTAGCACACAACATTTTCAGGAGCAAATGTGCTAAAAGGAGATTTTCCCCTGGTAACAGAATACACAGAGAGCACTAACAAGGCACTGCCCTGAGAGAGAGAGAGAGAGAGAGAGAGAGAACTTCATGAATTTGCATCGGATTCTAATTATATCATTCTCATTTATACGAAGGGCCTTTTATTGCTTTTGCAGAAGTGGAAATGGGCATCAGTGTAAATAAAAATCGGGCTCCGTATCCCCATCAGTCATGTTTATGTATGTATGTATGTATGTACGTAAATATACCTCTAATTAAAATAATTACCAACCCCAGGGCATTATCCTTCAGTCTCTGTTCTATTGTATTGAATCATGTGTACAAGCCATGTCTGTTCATAAGAGGACTTTACGTTTATGCTTAATTTTAAGCATGTGTTCAAGTCAACTGGTTCTGGTTCGGAGGCTGCAGCTGGTGCAGAATGCGGAGGCCCATCTCCTTACAGGGACAAGGTGGCAGGAGCATATAACACCTGTGCTCCGCACTCTGCAGTGGCTGCCTATAGTGTACCGAGCCAGATTCAAGGTGTTGGTGTTGATTTCTAAAGCCCTACAGGGTCTGGGCCCCTCATACCTTGGGGACTGCCTCGCCCTCCGCACCTCAGAGCGATCCCTGCGGTCTGCCGTGGGCACCTTCCTGGAGGTCTCCCATGTTAAACGGGGGGCCACAATGGAGAGGGTGTTCTTGGTGTCCGGGCCGCGACTCTGGAACTCCCTCCCGGAAGCAGCTCGCCTGGTCCCAGGTCTGATGGTATTTCCCTGAGCCTGTAAGACTTGGCTGTTCACCCAGGCCTTCGGAGGGAGGGGAGGATTATTATTTTTCAATCATTTTATTCTAGGATGTTTTAGGAGTTTTTATTGTTGTTTTATTTGTTGTGAGCTGCCCCGGGATGCCGTGGGCATGAGGGGGCGGCCAATAAATGTAAATAAATAAATAAATAGGGCTTAAGCACATGCTGAAATGTAATGCAGATGTTTGGGTGTACTGTTTTGCTTAATGGAGGCCAGATGTTTAATTAGGCTGCTCTCCCATGAGCTGCTTCAGCATCACGGGAGCATGCACTGTTCAAATCCAGCGCAGCTCCTGTCTCGTGAGAAAGGAGGAAGTGCGGCTCTCCCGCCGGCAAGCTCACACAACGGGCTGGGTAGTGCACTAGATTTGAATAGTGCATGCTCCCATGGCACCGAAGCAGCTCGTGGGAAAGCATCTGTCGTTTCTTTGCCTTCAGCAGCCTTCCCACTGGCTTTCCAGCACACTAGCCGAGCAACCTAAGCAACTGCTGAGCCTTACAATTTACTTCATTCATGAAGCTCGACATTGCATATTGGTCATATAAAGAACTTTTTCTGAGTGGTAACCTCTAATTTAGAGTCCAACATTTTGTACATATAGTATGAATTATCTTTTCCTTATGTGCATCACTTTGCACTTGCCAACATCTGCCATTTAGTTGCCCAGTCTCCCCGTCTTGCAAGATCCTCCTGAAATTCCCCACAGTCAGCTTGGGTTTTCACTACCACAGACATTGGCAGTGAGCAAATTAACCACGCTTTCGAGGATGGTCCGGGCACCATCTCCGAAAGCGTGGTTAATAGAACCACGGCCCGGAATCGGCGGCCGGTAACGTTTGTTACCTCCGCTGATTCCGGGCCATGGTCCAGACCCCGGGACAGAATCCTGGAGGGCGGGCAGCCCGGGGAGCAGCGGGGAATCAAAAGGTGATTCCGTGACGGGGCCAATAGGCGCCCGTCACGTCTGAAATCACCCTTTGTGTCATCTTCAAATTTGATCACTTCACTCTTTAATATGTTCATTAACGATCTGGAAAAGGGAGTAAACACCGATCCCTGGGGCACTTCCCTATTTACTTTTTTCCATTGCAAAAACTGAAAATCTAGTCTAGTCTTATCCTTTGCTTCTTATCCTTTAAGTATTCAATAAGCTGATCCGGTAACTTCCTAGGTACTAAGTCAGGCTGACTTCGGGCCCTGAGCCCTCGGAGAAGGATGGGGTAAAAATGTAATGAATAAATAAATAAATAATAACCAAATAAATATTCTCCTGAATCCCTGCCCTCTTTTTCCAAATTCATTTTTTTTTTTTCAATTAAAAAAAAAATCTTGATACTCTAATTTAAAAGGTGGACCTATTCCTGGTCAACCCTTCTTATGCTCACATAAAAATGGCTCCTTTGGGCACTCTTATGAGCAGGGTTCCTAGTTTTCTCTGCCAAAAAAATCAGAAATTCTCTGATGAAAACACCCAAATACTCCGATTAAACACAACAAAATCTGCATTTATCATTGTTAAAAAAACCCCATCTTTACTGATATTCATTCATTTAAAAACTCATTCAAGATGAATTCCCTTGCCTCTTTGGAGCCTGAGGTGGAAGGAGACAGCTAAAGCTCCTGCTCTATAGCAGAATGTTTCAAAATTCATTTTCAGTTCAACCATAACTTTTTTTTGCTACTGTAGCTTCCCAAGCTATGTGGAGGCAATGGATTCCCTTGTCTCTTTGGAGCCTGAGATGGCGGGACACACCAAAGGTCCCTTTTATACCTGCAATAAACAAAAACATAATAGGGATCCACAAACAGCATTCCAACATTCACTACTACGCCACAGCCCAGCCCAGCTCTCACCCAGGAAATCCACTGGAGAAGCAGTTCTTGGGCTGAAGCATCCCATGTGATGCTGAAACCCAGAAAGGAATGTTTCTTCCCTTTGCTCCCCAAGGCATTATTCCAAACATTGGCATCCTCAAAAGGACCCCCCATAGCCCCCAGTCATCTGCTCCCAAGCCCCCCATGGCTCCCAACCCCAATGTGCACCTAACCTCCAGTCCCCCCAAGCATAATCCCCCAGATGGCCAGCAGCAACCCCTTCCATCAACACCCCCCACCCCCAGTTATGGCTTCTTTGTTTCAGCAGCCACTGCTGAAGTACAAGTTCTTCCAACCTTCCCTCAACCTCCCGCCATCATGGACCCCTCAGGCCTTCCCCTTTCCCCTGGTGCCCCCCAAAACTCAGCAGGAATGGATCAGAGAGAGAGTCACTGACTGACTCACCAAGCGCTTGGTTGTCAGGTCAGGTCAGCCTTCTCAGAGCAGGATGCAGCCAGGTGCGTTGTACTGGGCAGGGAGGGAGCAGAGAACACAGAGAACTTAAGAGGGGTGCCGCGCAGCAGGAGGCTGTGTTTTCCCTCCACTCCACCTCCTGGTGTCATTGCGGCACCTGTGTGACCCTCTCGACAGTGAGGAGGCAGGGCCCGGGAGAAAATAAACAATAATTTACAGGGGGTGCGGGGAGCGGAGCAGGCAGAGCGGTGGCAGGCCAAATCCCTCCTGGACTTCACACGCACAGCAGCGCGGCAGTTCAGACCCTCAGACTGAGAACAGTCTGCAGAGGGCCAGAAGCTAGGCGGACAGTGTGGTAAGGCCGGCCCTGCCTGCCTGTGTGACTCTTACTGCCTGAGGTTGAAGAATACAGATGCCACACACCCCTTCTCTCTGTTGCATGTCCCTGAAGCGTGCTGCGCTCTTGAAGAGTTCTCTTCAGTTCCTGTGCAATGAGAACTTCCGGGTTCAGCACCGCCGTCAAACACAGAGCATCCCGGTTAATCAAAGGGCATTTTCACACAAGACATTCTCCACCCATTACCCACCCACTACCCATGTTACAGGGCACCCATAGGGCAACACTGCAGCCCTACAACATGTACAGTGGGTGGGTGGTGGGTGGATGGGTAGTGGGTGGAGAGTGTCTTCTTGCAGCCAGGAAAAACACGTAATTCCATGGTTTTCTCTGGGAAAAACCAGAATTCTGTGGTTTTCTGTGGGAAAAATGGAATTCTGTGGTTTTCTCTGAAAAAAATGGAATTCCACGTTTTCTGCGGCAAATGGAAAACCAAGAACCCTGCTTATGAGATGCAGTTAAACCCACATATTGGCAAGAAAAATTGATTTAAACCAAGAATTCTTAAATGTAATCCTGTTAAAAATATTTTATACAAGTCTGCACAAATCCATGTTCTCAAAAAAAGATTAAAAGTAATTTTAGAATTACCTTGAGTATAATTATAGTGTAGAGTGTGGGGGATGCATCTTCCACAAATGATTTCCCTCCACAGTTCCAGGGCCATGGCGTATGTGGGACAAGGGGTTCTAGCATCTCCCACAAATTTTAGTCCAAGCTACAGTGCTGCTGTGCCCAGAATTACTCACAACAATACAGGAAGATGGCTTAATTTCTGATTGTGGGTAATAATAGAAGTGACGCTGGCTTAGTGGTGGCCCGACCCAGGGAGGAAAAGCACAGCAGACACCATCTTGTCAGGTCTCAGAGAGGGTGGGCGTTGGGGCGGCGCGCCTTGGGGGGCAGTATGCAACGGGGATCCGGGTAGGGGAGCCCTGCCTGTGAAAGCACCACTGGCAAGGGAGCCACTCTTCCCCAGCACTAGTACTGCAGGCTGCATCCTTGTTGCCAAGGCAATAGGCACAGCTGATGCTGAGTGCAATGGCGGCGCCTCTGCTGGAGGCTCCAGCCACAGCCCCGTGGCTGTAGCCGCAGGAACGCATCGGCGAGTTTCTGGCCCAACCCAGGCACTGAGTGCCTGCACTGGCATCAGCAGGCCAGGGGCGGGGCTACAGAAGTATAGATGGCAGCATGCTTAGCTGCTGGTTATCAGCACTAATGAGAGACGGGCCTTGGACTTTTACTGACCCTCCTAGTGGAGTCTGTAATATACTGAGTGGGTGACGGTAAGGTGTTGGTGCTGGTGGCTGTGGTGGGGGGTGAAGGCGAGGTGGTGTATGTGGTAAGGTGTGTATGCATTTGCAATAGGATTAGTGTGTGTGTGTGTGTGTTGCAGGATCTTCCCCCCTGTGAAGTAACAGGAAAGTAGGAGAACCCCCCCTTTCCACTTTCCCTAACGTGGCCAACTTCCTGTGCCCCTGGCTAACCAAGGCAGGGGGGCTCAGTGGGAGTCTTTAGGGTGCTCTCCCCGGTCGTCTGCTACTCCCTATGATGATCTGTGCCTAGTCCTGGTTGGGGCAGTGGGCGCACCCAAGATACTAAGGGACCATTTTCTCAGGTAGCAGTGCTCCCGAGGTATAGCAGGGGTGGCAAGGCAGGAAGGGGATATAGATACGTGTCTATGTGTGACACATCTGGACTGGGTTGGACTGTTGAACAGATGTGCCGGCCGCTAGGCCTCCAGGAAGAGTGGGGAAATACACAACCGTGTGGCCGCCTCCACCCCCATGCTGCACCCAGTGCTCAGCTCCCAACCCCCTGCCAATGATGGTCAGCAATGGCTGCCAGCCATGGTTGGTCCAATCTGGTCCAGGTCATAGCGAGCCACAACAGACGTGATAGCCCATTTTCACCCATTTTGCTCTGATTGGGCAGACCTTACCCCAGGCTGTGACTCAAAGACTTCCAGGGTCACAGCCCAGGGTAGCCACCAACACGGCCTGGGGCAATCCCGGGCCAACATCTGGTGGCCCCTGCACAAATGTGCAGGTGAGGGCCAGGCCAGATCAAGTCAAAGTGGGCCACAGTGTGATTTTTGTCACGTTTGTTGACACCCTGTATGAGAAAAACGCTTGCAAATCAGAGCCATGATGCCAAGTGGTGAGGTCCTAGAAGACAGACTTCAGGTGAAATCTATCTGGCCACTGCATTATATACAGCCTGCACAGAGGCTGTGCAAGGGGTTAAGTTCTCAAAGAGCAGTGCTGGAGTCCCTATGCAACCCCTATGTGCATGGGGCTGGTACAGACGGCCATGGACCTTGGTGGTTCTCAATTTGGGGCATGGAAATTAGCCAGAAATACAAAGGGAGGAAGGGCAGGACATGAGAAAAGCAAGATAGCCAACCCCCTAGTTGACTGAGGCGGGGGTGTCCTACATAATAGGGTAGCAAGGCTGAGGTGGGGTGGAGATTGAGAGGAGGAAGAGATGGGGGTATCTTTTTCTCCAACCCCATCCCCAACCACCCCTGAGTCTCCTGTCCCATGAACCATCTTTGGCCCATTTCCCATGCTGTCCCCTGTGTCTGAAATTCCATCCTTGAATGCCTTTGTTCTGCTCCCTCCCTCTGAACTTCAAATCCCTTCTGAAAACCTCCCTCTTCTGTTGGGGTCTCTCCCTAGCTCTGCACTCCCACAGGCTGTTGCTCTCGGATGCTCCTTCTACAGCCTTTCATTCAGGGTCCCCTTCTCCTGTGTAACTAAGGGTGTTTTCACTTTTCAGACAAGACACTCTCCACCTACCGACTATATATGTTACCGGGCACCCATAGGGCAACAATGCAGCCCTGCAACATGTATAGTGGGTGGGTGGGTAGTGGTTGGAGAGTGTCTTGTGTGAAAACAGTCTAAGTCAAGTGCACCTGCCACTTCTCAACTTCAGGTTTTATTTATTTATTTACTTACATTTATTGGCCGCCCCCTCATGCCTACGGCATCTCGGGGCGGCTCACAACTAAAACAATAATAAAAATACATAAAACCACAATATAAATAATTTAAAACTACCCCCCCAAACATTCCCCCTCCCTCCCCTCCCACCCCTCCGAAGGCCTGGGCGAACAGCCAGGTCTTACAGGCTCGGCAAAAAGCCATCAGACTCGGAACCAGGCGAGCTTCCTCTGGGAGGGAGTTCCAAAGCCGCAGCCCGGCCACCGAGAACGCCCTCTCCATCGTGGCCCCTCGTTTAACACGGGGGACCTCTAGGAAGGCACCCCCGGCAGACTTAAGGGGCCGCCCTGGGTCGTGGAAGGCGAGGCGGTCCACATTGTATGAGGGGCCCAGACTGTATAGGGCTTTATAAATCAACACCAACACCTTGAATCTGGCTCAGTACGCTATAGGCAGTCAGTGCAGAGTGCGGAGCACAGGTGTAATATGCTCCTGTCGCCTCGTGTCTGTAAGGAGACGGGCTGTCGCATTCTGCACCAGCTGCAGCCTCCGAATCAGAAACAAGGGAAGTCCCACATAGAGTGCGTTGCAGTAGTCTAGCCTCGAGGTGATGAAGGCGTGAATAAGAGTGGCCAAGTCGGACCTGGAGATGTATGGGCGCAGTCTCAGCACCAGATACAGCTGGTGGAATGCAGCTTTAGCCACCGCTTCCACCTGCCGATCCAGACAGAGGCCCAGATCCAACACCACCCCCAGACTCCGAACCTGCTGGGCTATGGGAGGGCAGACCCCCCCACCACCAGAGGGGTTGGCACCTCCCCCACCCTAACCACAACCATCACCTCCATCTTTTCAGGATTGAGCTTCAGTCTACTCTGCCGCATCCAATCCACCACAGCCTCCAAACACTGGGAAAGCAATGAGACAGAGGGACCTGGGTCGGTCGAAAACGAGAGGAATGGATCCCTGTCTCTCCCCGTGTTCCCCTTTTCCTTGCCTCCCCTCTCTTTGTTCATCCTAGATTGTAAGCCTTTGCCAGAAAACACCCGCAGAGATACAGAGCAGGATTTTCTGCTCTGTATCTCTGCGGGTGTTTGCCAGCAAAGCCGTGGAGGGGTGGCTTTCAGACCGGCGGCACCCCGCACATGTCCTGGCTGCGCATTCCCTCCTGCAGCAAGACTATGTGCAGGGGGAAGGTCTGAAAGCAACCTTGGTTTCTACAACACATCCCAAGGAGATATTTCCCCAGTCAGTATGGGGGTAGTTAAAATCACCTATTATTATTGCACTGTCTACTTTTGTAGCTTCCCTAATCTTCTAAGTTTCTGCCTTCCCTGCCAGCTGTCCACCTGTCTCTCATCTTCAGTCTGCTGTCTGTCTGCACTCCAACCCCATCTGTGATCCATACATATCCCAGCAATCTTCCTCCCAAAAAGTTCCCCAGAAGGCCTACAGCGTCTGAAGCCTGCAGCCACAGCCGGCGCTGAGGCCTCTGGACTGCCGCCGCCACCCGCTCAACTGGAAGGTAGGATCCCGGTGGAAACTTGTTGGAAGTAGGGTGATCCCTGGGGTGGGGGTGTTAAACCCCCACCCCACCCCAGGGATCATACACTACAGTAGTAATACTTACTGGCTGCTGCTGGGACAGCCGCTGGTGCTGGGCTGGCTCTGGGTTGCCGGCGGAGACACTTAGGGGAATTTTTTTTTTTAAAAACCAGGCTGGGCAGAGGGGACACCACCCACCCAGCCTGGGATGGGGAGGGGGGAGGAATTTTTTTATTCCATTGATTTCAATGGGGACAGTGCCCCATTGAAATCAATGGAATAAATCCAGTACCGGTATACCGGATTTAATCCAGGAATCCGGTTTTTTGAAAACCGGAATCCGGTAAATCTGGTAGCCGGTAATTGCCCTGGGGTCCCACCTCTAGAGAGTAGTGAAAGGGCCCCTGGACCCTATGAGATTAAACAGCAGAACTTTTGACGAGAGAGGCAGCAAGCGAGATGAACTGCATCTCTGACATGTGCCATAGAAGTGTGTGTCTGTAAGAGGGCAGGCAATGGCCTTTTAAGAAGGCCTGCTCATTGTCCAATCCCTGCCCCCTTTCTGTGGCTGTAAGAGCAGCAAGCCCTGACAGTTAGGCAGTCTGCATCTGGCCACTGAGCTAGAAGAACCTAGGTTTGGGCTCTAAGATGCTGAAGGCTAGGAGATCTCTGGAAGGCCTGCCAAATGGCCTAAAAATAAGGTTCCCATCTCTGACAGAAATAACCCTGACATTCCCATTGGCCAAAATGAAAGTCTCACAAAAATGACCCTGACAGGTGAGAACCCTATTCCTAGGATCAGACTGGGGACTGTGATTTGTGAACCAAGTGTAGTGTTTGTTGGATCAAACACTGTGAAAAAACCCTACACTAGTGCTGGGAGCTTTGTTTTTGCTGGCTGAGCTGATCCTGCAAGAACTTTGTGGCTGACAGTCAGCCACCTTGTCCCAGTACCCTTACTATAACCCGTCATTAAAACTGACTCTGCCCTGCTGGATTCCTTTAAACAGCTGTCAAATTGCTGCCTGTGTAAGAAAATAACTTCTACTTGCAACAATTCCTTTCCTATTTAATGAAAAAATAATTAGTAATTAAAGAGGAAAAATGTGAACTCTGCATGCCTTCCCTTGATTGGTGCCATATGGTAAATCTCTCTCTGCTTATGTGGGTTTTGCCTTATTTAGTGAGGACTGAGGACTGTACTCACAAGATCAACTTGCTTTGCTGGCAGTTTAGTGTGGTTTAGCTCAGCAGTAAGAGGCGGGGTGTATCTGCCTGAGGATAAGATGATCTCAGATGCACTGGCAAGCAAGCACATTAACTCCTTAGCTGCTCTTTCTAGATCAGTTTCTGAGGTGAACTAGGACAGGATGCGGCTCTATACATCTAAATGAAAAGATGATGCATTTTATTTTGCTCAAGGGATACTGAGATAACAGACATCTGTGCAGACCTTTGGAATTATCCACGTCAATGTGGCCATTATTCTGGACTACACGTTGCTTTAAACACTGCAGTGGTGTTTATTTAAATGCTTTGGAATGGCAACACTTGAAGGACCTATGGTATAAAGGGCACTCTGTCTCTCCCTCCTTCGCCATATGTGGTGGTTAGAGATAGGAATGAAGTAGAGCTGAAAAAGAATTCAAACTCATACAATTCGGAATGGTGGTTGAATGGTTTGGCTGAATTTTGATTTACCTATCTAAGATAGATAGATGCATTGCCAAAGGACTACGATTTCTGAGCCCTTCCCAGTCTTGCCTCTTCAACATATTGATTCTCATAGTAGCCCTTTAAGTTTGAGCAGTGCTATTATCCCCATATTCACATGGGGATATGAGTTCCAGAGGAATTTTCTCAAGGTCCCACAGGATGTCCATGGTAGAGAGCAGAACAGGATTTGTACCATTTATTACTCACTATTCTTGACCATTTATGTGGGGGAAATGACATTTGTTGATTGCTAGACGCTGTACAGCATTTGTTATTTGCTGTTCTTTTGTTGAGAATGTTTCAGGGAGATGAAACCTTAAGGGATTACTCACATTTCCCACTTCCTCTCTCTTGCCTCCTCTTGGATTTTCATCTCTGGACTCACTGCCCAATGCATTGTGGTGACCACTCTCTTGGCCTAGTCCTCTCAAAAAACTGTTCTATTTCTGACCTCTCCTTTGATGCGCTTCCTGTCTCCAACCACCACATAAATGGGAGGGAGCTGAGAATTTTTAGAAATCTTGTTCTAAATATAGGATCTATTCTAGACTTAATACTCCGTATCACCTGAGAGGAAATGCTATTCCAATAAACCTCTAGGCTAGAACACAGGGTGTCTCTCGATGTAACACCTGCCACTGTTCCGGATGCCTAGCATAGTGGCAAGCATTACATTTGGTCATACACACCCTAGGGCAACATGTGGAGTGGACATGGGTTTGCCGAGACTTGTTCCCCAGGCCGACCTGTGGAGTAGCCAAAAACATGCCACAGAATTGACATCTGTTCACCAGGCCTGTCAGGTTCAGCAGTGGGACTTTGTGCTTGTTAATTTCACCAGCGGGGAGTTTTGCGTGGCAGCCAGAGCTTTGCCTTGTAGGGTCAACCAGTTCTGTCGACCGAACTCGACCAGTTCCGTCGACCGAAGTGAACTTCTGAACCGAACCGAATTTCCGAACTCGGTTCTGTTCGGCCACCCCTATTGCCTGGTTAGTTTCATACGCACGGCTTTTGAGGCTTCACCTCTTTATGCTGCCACCTGATGGGGTCATCCTGTTGGTCAGAGTCCATAGGGTGTCAGCATAAACAAGGAACAGCTGTTCCATGTTAATTTCCCCCACATTTAACATTCTGTGGGGAGCCACCCATAGACTCACCTATCCTCTTTTCTCACTGTACTCGTTTTTCTAATCTACGGTTGTTCCGTTGAGGTGTCCCCTTGTTCAATATTTTAAAATGATTCTTAAGGTTGCTTTATACCCTAATGAGTGTTTGTATATTACGATTAGAGCTGAAACGAGTAATTGCTACTATTTGGTATCCACGGTATTCAATATTCAGTCAGATACCAATGGTATTTGATTTAAGTATCCAATTGTTTTCTGGTTAACTGTATTACCTTTTAACCTTCCTCTCTTTGTTCGGAGTGGTCTGATTATGCAGTAATTTGGTAAACTAATATCTGGTATTCCGCTTTGACAGTTCGTTTCCATGGTTACCAGATCATTTCTGGAAAAATGCCAAGCTATCTGGAATACTGGACATTAACCACACCATTTCCCCACCATATCCGTTTGAAATCTAATAGATCAAGTAATCTTTTTGTAATGTTGAACACATTTAGCTTCACTATCCTTTTTTTGAGGGACTTACTGTCCACACTACAAATGATTCCTTTGATGTGTAATGTATTACTCATAGCTGTGGATAACTCTTTGTGACAGTGGAAGGGACATTACTTCACATGACTGTGATCCACAAAGCACTTACTCTAGAGTACTCCCACTGAAGTTCACCGAAATAAGTGGCCTGTGGATCACAGCCCATATGTTTAATCTCATGCAAATCTACCTTCCAGTTCTGTATGCAGGGAGCGTTCACAGACATAACTTTTTTGCAATTATGAACAAGGCTTCTTTCCTGGCAGCTCTTTTAGACTTTTCATTTTACCCTTGAGTTAAGCGGATCATCAATCCTGGAAGCCAGGATTGTTTTACTTGAAAAGCTACTAAGAGGTGTTTCTTGGAATAGATTTTGAGAACGCAGTACAGAAATTAAATGCAGCAGACACACCACTGCAGGGAAAAAAAAAAAAAGAAAAAAAAAAAAGAGAGGCATTTAGGTGAAACATTTTTCTATGGAACTGCCTGTTTAAAATTTTATTAAGGATTACAAGTGTGAGAGCTTTTAAGTGATGAACAATGTAAGACACATTTCCAAAGTATATTCATAGCAATTTAATACCCAGGGCCCTGATCATTAATTCTTCTTTCCGTCAGCTCCAGAGTAGGTTCCCATTGCAATTACCTTTAGGTGAACCTTATTAGAGGGTAATGTTTACCTGGCTGGGGACTCATGGCATAATCAGACTGGAATTTGATGTGGCTGTAAAGACACATCTCAGTGCCTTTACCTCACAAGTACACAGCCTTGCAATTTCCTATTCCTGCTTTGCATCTCACGATGGGTTTGAAACTACCAAAAATAATGTTAGGCTGATGGATTTGGGCTGTTACTTGTGCTGTGGAGGGGACTGCTTTACTCGTCTTGGCCTTCAAAAATGACTGGTATCTCTCTGGCAGGGAGGAAGGGCTTGAATACACCCGCTTTCCAGATTCTGTGCTTGAGCGTTATTTGTTAACAAGTCTTCATTGATTACAGGGCTCTAGTGAGCAATTTTCCATTTGAAACCATTGACTCTCTAATGGTGTAGCCTGCAGGAATTGCATGGGAGCTCTTTAAAAAGCCTCTGAGCAATGTACTGGAGTGCACATTAAATATAACTAGAGAATTGGGCAAGATGTCTGTTTATAGGAACAGGAAATGAATACAATAGCTGGGCTTTGATTTGTGTTCAATAAACACAATGGGGCGGTCCATAAAGTATGTCATGCAAGATGGGGCAGGGTAGCAAAGTTGTGACAATATGTGACAAGGTGGGGGAGAGGAGAGGGAATTGGTTAGAAAGAGTAACAATATGTAACAGCAGCGGACGTGGTCGCCCATCATGCCATGATCCAGACTCGGGTGCTGCTTGCATCCTGGTCAGGATTGGGTCTGGCCGCGGAACAAATGTTCATGTGACCGTGACCGGGGTGGTGAGCAGGCACCACACAAAAGTGCGGTCAGTTAGCCCTGAGACCCACCTTCCTGCCATTACAGGCGGCCATGGTGGCCAGTGATGGCAACCAAGGCTGCCTGTCATGGAAGCCATTTCTCAGGAGGAGTGACTGACTCCAGAGGTCTCCAGAGTCATTGGCCGGGCTAGACACCACCACGCCCGGGGAATCTCCAGGCCAAACATCTGATTCCCCTTAACAATTTAGGTAGGCATTTACTTACTGTTTTATCTCACCCTCTCTCCATACCTCCTTGCATTTACCTTCATCTTTGTCTATTCTGCCCCATTATCCGTCCCCGCTATCCTCACTTTCTGCTTATTCCTAGTGCCTGATGGCTTTCTTTTGCTCCCAGGCTCATCCTACTCTTTCTGCACACTACAGATCTCCAACATTAACACACACATGCATACACACTAGTTTCCCTCTAATGCTACATGAAGGAACAGAACAAAGAGGCAACCACTCAAAAGGCTGCATGGACTGCCATTCTAGTCAGATTCCCTATTCTCTAGGTACAGACATTCCTAAAGTTTGGGGAAAGTAAGTGAAGTTTAAGGGC
This sequence comes from Sphenodon punctatus, assembly GCA_003113815.1. Classification (NCBI taxonomy): domain Eukaryota; kingdom Metazoa; phylum Chordata; class Lepidosauria; order Sphenodontia; family Sphenodontidae; genus Sphenodon; species Sphenodon punctatus. The sequence goes on along the minus strand of QEPC01002056.1, from coordinate 3,256,825 downwards.
TCACATACCGACCAGAAAGGACTGTGCAAAATGAAAGATGACAAATAGCTGATGTGTAATTTTGTAAAGGGTCAGAGGATTTCTTGTTACTCATTTCAATTCCTCTCTTGGTCCCCTTCAATCGGGCTTCCTCTCCACTTGACTGAGGCTGCTTTTACACATGACAAAAATGGGTTCTGATAAGTGCTCAAGATAATACCAGTTGTTATCAATTTTATTTATTTATTAAATGCTGGAGTTTTGTCATATGTGATGCACTATTCCCCTTTTATGCAGCGAGATCGCACAGCCTTGTAAGAGTTGCATCTGGTAGGTTTTACAAGGTTGCGAGATCTCGCTGCATAAAAGGAGAATAGTGCATTCATGCATGACAAAACTCCAGCATTTATAACACCTGGTATTATCTTGAGTACTTGCAAGAACCCTTTTTGTCATGTGTAAAAGCAGCCTGAGACTGCCCTCGCCAAAATCACTGATGACCTTCTCTTAGCTAAGTCTAAGGGCCTCTATTCCATTCTTGTGCTCCTTGATCTCTCTGACGCCTTTGACACCGTCAACCATGGCCGCCTCCTAGATTCGCTACGCTCCCTTGGTTTCCAGGACTCTGTTCTTGACTGGTTCTCTTCGTATCTCCTTCAACATTTCTCTTGATGGTACCTCCTCTATGTCACTTCTTTTGCAGGAGTAATATCTAATTCATAGTCATTAAAGACAAATGAAGCTGAAGGTTTAAACAAGAACTTTACTTAAGCTTTTCCAGGCACAGTTCTTTAGTTACATCTAACTAGTAAGATGACAAAATGGATATGGAGACTCACACAATGAGAGAGAAGGGAAGAAGGAGTGGCTACACAAAGGAATTCAACTGCAAAACCCCATCTCCCTTCCATGTACATATACACTTAGTAGTGCCATCTGGTGGCCTGTAGTCAATTACTATTCTTAATTCAGTAACTTTAACTTATGGATGTTGCATATACCAACAGCTTCCCCTCTCTGTGGGAGTTCTGCAAGGCTCTGTCCTGGGTCGTCTTCTCTTCTCCCTTTGCACTCTTTCTCTGGGTAAACCCATTGAAACCCACGGCTTCCAGTATCACCCATATGCCGATGACATGCAACTCTCTCTCTCTGCTCCCACACTCTCCCCCTCCATCCACTCTCGTAACGCTGACTGTCTCTGACATCTCTGCTTGGATGTCTTGCCGCAAGCACAAGCTTAATATGGCCAAGACCAAACTCTTCACCTTCTCCCTAAAACATTCCCCTCCTGCTTCCCTCTCAGTTTCCAGTGAGGGTATAACCATCTAGCCTGTCCCTCAGGCGCATAACCTTGGAGTAATTTTTGACTCCTCCTTCACGCCTCAGATCCAGGTTGTTGCCAAACCATGCTGCTTTGCCCTGTATATTATTGCTAAAAATCTGGCCCTGCCTTACTGTTGCCGCTGCAAAAACCTAGTCCATGCTCTAGTCATCTCTCACCTTGACTACTGTAACCTCCTTACTGGTCTCCCCTGCTCTCGCCCCCTCATCTCGGTTCATCGCTCTGCTGCCAAAATAATTCACCTTGCCCATCGCTTTGACTACGTTCAACCCCTCCTCTCCACCTTCCATTGGTTCCCTCTACGACAACGTATTCGGCACAAGCTCCTAGCCTTCACCTTTAAGACTCTTTATGGCCTTGCTCCTGGGACTTAAAAGGACCCATGCTCCAAACATGAGACGAGGCAGAGACAATCAAACCAAGGACTCTCAGGGGTTATAAAATAAATTTTAGCTTCCATATCAGTTAAAACTATCTTCTCGACTATACATTCAATTAATGGTCTTCTAGGAAAGGTTCAGGACTGACTCCTCCTTTGTCCCTGTTATTTAAGTCTTTGTGAGGGTACAGTTTATAGCAGAATCTTCCTTCCAGTTCAACCCAAAGTCTTAGCCCCTGTCTATTTTCTCTATCACATGGATTAGGCGGGCACATAGACAAGACCCCACTCTGGGAAAACTTGAATCCACATCTTCCCTTCACCACCACGAGCTGAGCCCTCTCTCCCTCCTCCACTGGTTTCTCACTGACAACCTCAACATTCCATCTCTCTTCCCCACTCCCTCAGGCTTCTACCTGAACGCTGTTCACGTTGCAGGTTCTTGTAGATCAGAGTCACTGCACTCCCCCATCTCTCTCCGCTATTGTGTCCCACCACATTTTTGCCCGGGAGCTTCACTCCTCCTCTGCTTTCAGCCTCGCCTACTTGCAACTCCCCTGCTCCACTGAACATCTTTGCCCCTTCTCCCTTGCTTCCCCCCAGGCCTAACTCCCTCTCTGGAGACATTCGTTCTGCTCCCTCCCTCCCAACTTTTAAATCCTTCCTGAAAAACTTACTTCTTCCATCAAACTTTTCCTGGTCATCATGAGTCAAAAGGCCTGAGTGAAATTGCATTCTCGTCCCTCCCTCCCTCAGAATCTCTTCCCTGTATCTAGGTTACACATGTACACCTGCATTTTCTCAATCTCATGAATGCATCCTTGTCTCTCCCGATTTTCACCTCGTCCTCGTCTCCACCTGGTCTCTCTTAGATTGTAAGCCCTTTGGGGAAGGGACTTGTCTATAACTACTGATTGTATAAGTGCCAGATAGGACACTGGCATGATATAAACAACAAACAAGTTACTAGTCATCATCCTAATACTTTCATTACTAAGTAAGCAGGAGAAAGAGTTTTGTGTGGGTTGAACATTTTGGACACTTGGTTCTTAAACATCCCTGGCTCTCCCATTCTTGCTACTACTGTATACATGTTACTGGCAGTTTTCATGTGAAGTGTGGCTGTTATGGGCATTATCCTTAGCTCACGGAATCTGGGGCATAAATCCCTGACCACAGCAATGCCATGTGCTTTCTCTGACTACCACAGCGAGACAAACCATGGATGCTCTCATTGTGTTCTATGTCAGGAATCCTGCGGGGCAGAAATGGTTATCTGCTCTACTATTGGTAACCATTGGACTTGTGATAATTGAGATGACCGGTTGCCAATTGTTAATCAGTCACCAGCGGTTTAACAGATTTACTGCATACTGCTACCGATTACCATAATATTTGGCCATTTACCATGTTGCACTTGCTGCTTTGCCGTCTTCCTGTTCATTCCATGGTTACTCCTATAATCCACAAAGACAGAATGGAGGGCAGTACTATTAAGGCGTTTTTTGATGAACGGAGGAATCTAGTGGGTTGACAAATCCGCTCTTGAAGCTGCACGGGAACCGCTTACATGCACTGGAAGTCTTTCGGTGAGTGTAAACAGTCCCCATGTGCTTTAAGAGAAGATTGGTCAACCCACTAGATTCCCGGTACGTGCTAATGGTCTTCCAGAAGACTTCTGGTGCATGTAAATGGTCCCCGTGCAACTTTAAAAGCGGATTGGTCAATCCATTAGATTCCCCTGCTTGTCGGAAGTCACCAGTCACCGTTGAAAACGGCGGTACCCGGCCGGTCGCACTTTATTTTTAAAACTGGATTTGTAAAACCTTGATATCGATGGAGAGCCTATGACATCCCTAAGCAACTTGTTTAATTGCCAAACAGCTCTTACTGTTAAGAAGTTTCTCTCGATATTTAACTGAAGTCTACCTTCCTGCTATTTTAGCCCATTATTTATAGTACTGCCCTCTGTAGCATAAACAGTTCCTTGCCATCTTCTTTGTGGAAGCCCTTCAGATATCTGAAGACTATCATATCTCCCTTTAATCTTCTCTTCACTAGGCTAAACATACCTAGTTCCTTCAACCTTTCCTCATAAGCCTGGACTTCCTTTCCAGACTCTTTATTATCTTTTACTTCTATCATCTTCTACCAGACTGTGTCTCCTCTCTAAACCATCTTCCCCTTCCTTGGAGGCTGGCACAGCAGATGGAAGGCTTTATCCCTTAATGTTTAGCTGATTTAAAACACATTTTATACTAAGTACTTTGTCTAAAAGGGAACATTAAAATGGGGGTTCTGGTGGGCAGAGCCTGGGAGGGAGGAAAGGAATTAGGGCTGACATTTTATGTCTTTTAAAACGTTGACCTTTTGGAAATATCACTGTGTACATTTTAAATATTAATAAAGGTACTGGCTGTTAGGAAGGCAGAATGCCTGTTGTCGGGTGACCTTTTATTGAAGTAAGAGAAAATTGACAGTTTTATTAGCTGCAGAATACTGTGAATGAAAATTTAAAAAGATGCCACTGCAATTAGCTAAACTGGCTGAATACTGCAAATGAGTCTGAATCGAAGGCTGAGTGTCTAAAAAGCATGTTGTTGCGATGGTCACGGCTGACTGTGAAAGCTGCTGCATTAGTTCAGATCAGATATAATTAATAACCAGCCTCAAAAGTCAGCTCTCAAGCCTTGGAATCTCCAGCAATGTCCGAGGTTGGGGCAATTACAGTCACCTTTAATCTCAAAATGTTCCCTGATGCCATTGCCACTCTCCCCCCTGCCCCCCAGCAACTTAGCCACTCTAAGGCAAACAGTCCGAATACCAAGAACTCCGAGAAGTAGACCAGAACCGGGGGACGCTCTCCCTCCCACAGCCACTTAATGCAAGCGGCACAGGAATTGGGGGTGGAGTGCTTAAGAGGTGCAATGGGGGAAGGGAAGGAAAGGGAGGGCCCAGACCATGAATCTACCCCTGTCCTTGAGTACATGCCTTCATCCTCTCTCCCTTTCCTGAAGCTCAGACTTTCGGTGCTTGAAGGTAGAAACTCGATCCAAGGACTAGAACCAGGGAATGGAAAGGGCCCAAATAAAAATCAGCAACAGGATTTGGGACGTTCCGCCCCTCTGAACTAGCCCACGCTAGCGGTGTGCTTTTACCTTCCCTTCCCGAGTTCTATACAACAGAGGAGAGAGACACAGGGGGGCTTTCAGAAGAGCTTACAACTAGAAAGGGGGTGGTATATGGAATGACCCCTTCCCCCAGTTACTTAGGAATCTTAGGCCAAAAGGTCACCATCACTAGCAGGATTTTCCTGCAATGTCCATTCTTCCAGCAAAAGTGACAAGAGTTTATTTATATGCGAGATTTTAATTATGGTGGAAAGTGATGCTTCCCTTTTACTTACTCTTTTATTTGGTTGTTTTTGTTGTCTGCAGGGCCCTATGCAAATTTTATTTATGTTTTTATTCTTGTAAGCCGCCCCAGGCTGCCTATGGCAGGAGGGACAGGGTACTAAAATCAATCAAGAGAACAGAAGAGCAGTAAATGGCACAGTCATCTGCAAGCTCGGCCAGGCAGCCAGTGAGCCAATAAGCTGCTACCCAGTGTCCCTCCTCAGCGCTTACAATAAACTGACGAGGCAAGGATTACACCCAAACTCTAGGACCCTACCACTCAAAAAAGCAGGGGTGTAGCTATAACAGACAGTTGCCAGGAGATGTGTGTGGGCACATGTGCGTGGTGTAGTGTGCGCGCGTACCCGTGCGCATGATGCTGTGGGCAGATGGTGCTGTGTCGGTGTGGAGTGTAATGCAACGTGCATGGTGTTGTGTCAGTGGGTGTATTCAGATGGACAGCACCCACACCTCTGCTCCACCTCACCCCCAAGCAGGCTATGGTTTAAGCACAAGCCACCGGATGTGCAGGCAGAGCAGAGGCAGGGCAGGCTGTCCCTGTTCTGGGGCAGCCCCACTGGTGGTCCAGAACATCCAAGAGCACCCCTACTGGAGCAGACAGCCCAAACTTGGAGCACTGGCTGGAAGCTGGGCTGCTGACGGCTGCTGCAGCTTCACTCTTGGCTGGGGGTTGCCCCAGGAAATACCATAGCGTTGTGGATTCTCTAGTCTGCAGCACTATGGTGTGGGGGAGGGGCACCACACGGACAGACCATGGACCGCAGCAGCCACTGGGTCATTTAAGCCTGACCCTGGTGGGGCTGCAAGCGGGCAGATGCGGGAATACACCCCTGGACCTGCTCCAGGGGCAAGCACCCCCTCATCCATGTGAAAGCACCCTCTGTGTTATGTACATGGTGCTGTCTGTGTCTGTGTCTGTGTCTGTGTCTGTGTCTGTGTCTGTGTCTGTGTCTGTGTCTGTGTCTGTGTCTGTGTCTGTGTCTGTGTCTGTGTTTCGGGTACACTGGGGATCTGTAGCGGGACATGGGCAGTCAGTGGAGGGCTCTCCTCACAAGAGGGGCTGAACCGAAGCTGGGGTAGAGCCAGGCAACCCAGACAGGGACCAGAGGTTGGAGGCTGCCATCAGGATGGGCAAGATGCACCCTTCTTTCTGTGTAAGCAGCACGCTTCTTGCTCTCCTCCTCCTGTGGAGGTGGGGGGAGCCGCAGCCCAGAGATCAATGACCTGTCTGGAGGAGGTGGGGGTTTGGGAGCCCAATGCAGTCAGAAAATGTGTGTGAATGGTGGGGGAGAGAAGGTGTGGCAGAGTGGGTAAAATAATAAATAATGATAATACATAAGACATTATTTCTAATAATGTTTTCCAGCATTAACATGTTTAATATATGATTAATGAAGGATTATTAATGTTATGGGTTTCTATATTTTATCATCTAATAGTTTGCTTCTTTATTTCTCTCTTCCTCCTCCCGCATGATATTGTCTGTCCACTCTTTTTTACTTCTGTTTTACCATCTAGTGCTCCAAGTTCAAACGGTTCCAGGAAATACTAATAATAGTTACATCAGATAACTGTTACAAAGAGTTAATTCAGACTTCATGACTTCCAATAAGAACCTCATGAAGACCGTGGGCAATGCAATAAATTGCCCAAGGAGGCTGTAAAATCTCCTTCTTCGGATGTTTCCAAAAGTTGTCTGCATAAGGATCTGTCCATGATACTGTAAGCTGATATCGTGTTTAAAGCAGGAGACCTTGGATGATCCTTAAGGTTCCTTCCAACCCTTCACATCTAGGATTATGAGACAGTCCTCATCAGTTCTTAAAACGACCTTTACCTTGAGCAGAAGGTGGGTCCATTCTCTCTCTCTCTCTCTCACACACAACTACACCCCTCAGTACAATTCACCTTGATAGGATGTGACAGGGTTCATGTATCTCAGGTCCTTTCCAAGTTGTTTGATTTGCTGCACAGGAGTACAGATCATTTTTTAAAAATGCATATCAAGTTGATAACTGAGTGCATGTGGGGAAGATACTGCTTCCCCTTGCCTCTCTCTCTCTCACACACACACACACACACACCCCAGTCCACTGTAGAACTCAGCTTTTCAGGATGCCTTCTGTGCTGCCCAATAGCAAGGACTTGTGGGAAGGGGTGAGGACAGCAGATTCAAAGCCACTATGATGCAGATCCAGCTGCCATTCTCTCTGGGCAGTTGTAACAACATGGTGTGCATTGGCTGCAGGTTTTTGCAGGATCCAATCCATGGGTTTCTTCTGTGTACACCTAGACTGGACTTGGGACTCAATCAGTAGTGCCCATTTCTAACACTGCTGGGAAAAAGGGGGAATTTTTATATAGCACAGACGCTTTTCTTGCATGTTTGTGTTGATGAGAGAGAGAGAGCGGGAAGGGATTCTTTCTGTTCTCTCTCTCAAATTTATCATACATGGTCAGCAGAGGGTGCTGCTGTGTTCAATACTCACAGCTGTCTTGCCTCTTCATGCAAGTCTGTGGTCAATTGCTATTAGTTAAATTCTGGTTGTTAGCAGCTGGCAGTAAATAAAAAATGGGTCACTCCATTATGGCCTGTTGTGCACTTCTGTGAAGTCACTAAAGGTGGCCACTGTTGGAAACAGAATATTGGGCTTGATGGACCATTGGTCTGACTCAGTGAAGTACTTGGTATGTTCCTAATGTGTCCACAAATCACAATAGTCAAAGATGTTGTACTTTTACTTTCATTTCAAATAGTTTATCTTGATGAAGATGGATAAACAACAAGTTACAGGCCCGTTTTATACAGCCCCCTCCCCCCCCCCATGTATGACTGCATGGGCAAGGGGGGGCATCCATGTGACCGCCAGTGGGGATGGGTGGGGGTGCGTACATGTTCCCGTGTTCCACCGATCACCCATAGAGGCATTGGGGGAAACAGCGGTGCATCCATACGTGGATATGGGTGGAGATGTGTGCATTCGTGTGCCAGCCTGCACATGCGCCGCACACCTGCCGCCACCTCCACCCATCCCTCATGGACCGGGGCGCCTCCACAGTTTATTTGAAAAGGCCCACCGTTTTTCAGTGCTCATACCATCACATGTTGGCAAGAGTAGACAGCATAATCCTCAAACCATTTAGTATTGGTGCTAGTTAACAGCAGTGCAACTCCTGTTCACCTCAATGGGACTTCTGCCCTTGCCAAGTGCTAGTGCCAACACTAAGCAGCTGAAAGATTATGCCCTTAATGAGGTAAAGATCATGCTAAATGAAAGCTGTATCTCTAACAATGGTTATAATTAATAGTTCCTGCATGGGTGGAATGTGAGATATTGGGCCTTTTTAGACAGGAGCGCTTTAGAGACAGTCAGTTAGACACTCCTCCATGAACTGGAAGTCGTTCAGGCGCCATTAGAAACAGCAGCGCCGGGCGACTCCTGGGTGTTTTGAGATGCAGATTTGTAAGACCTTGGCTATCAAGGTGTTACCCCCTGTGGGGGTTTCCCCAAGCTGCAGTTTTAAAATACAGGACAAAGTACTCTCATCTAAAAAGGTCCGTTATTCTCTTTCTATCCCACCTGATGGAGCCTCCAGGTGGCTTATAACATTAATAATACACAAATACAGTGGAGTCTGCTTATGTTGAATTTCCTTAGCCATATAAAAGAGTTCAACTTATAAGAAATTCTATTTAAGCAGACCCTAAGGAAATAGACCTCGACATGGATAAAACTGGTGCTTACTTAATCTGAACATCAGACTTGTCTCTAGTCCACTTCACAAGCAGAGAGGCAAAGCTGTGTGTGTGTGATATCCTGTCAGTTCTGACAGAGTCCTGTGTGGACTGGAGAGAAGGAAACCTGGTGCTCGTTCCCATTACAGTCCACTTGAGACTCCAGAGTCAGAAGTGACATGATTACATAGACACTGATGTTCCTACACCCATTTCCAGTCTGCCCAACATAAAGACTTACTCTGACAGGATATATACCACAGTATTTTAACTACATGCTTCCAGGAGCCTTATGGGAAGGGCAGGGTATACATTTAAATAAGTAAATAAATCAGTCATTAATACTCAAAGGTCCTGCTATTTTTAGCTGCTATGTACTCTATGCATCTTAAAAATTCTAGTTATCAGGATTCCAAATTTGACTTATCCAGATTAAGAAGCAATATATTCCCATAGACATGGGGCTGTGAAAACAAATTAATTCCACTTATCCAGAAATTAAAATTATGAAAGTTATGCTTAAGTGGACTCAACTGAACACCACAAAGAAAAACCAACCTCAGCTCCATGTCTCTCGCACATGAAAATCCCCACCCCAGTCCCCCATCTCTCACTTGGGGAGATCCCTTTCTCACCCACTCAAGCCTACCTCCTTGCAGAGAGTGTGGCTGTCCTCAAATCCCATACCAATCCCCATATTAAACTCCCCATTAATTAATACATTAAAAAAATAAAATAATCTTTTGCTTCCCGCCATTTGCAAGCCACGCTGGGAGCAGAGTAGCTCTGTGGTGTTGGCGCCCACACTGTTACTGGAGTCCATTCCTCTGCCTTTTGCAGCAGGACCCTCTGGCGAGAGTAAGACAGGGGGTGGGGGTAAATGGGATGGGGTCTGTTATGCAAAGAGGGTGGAAGTGTGTCAGAAAGATAGCGTGAGTATTCTATTACTGCAAAATAATAAAAGATCCACTGCTGTGTAAGTACTACATCCAGTATAGCCAACTGCAGTTCTCAGTCTCCTTGCTTTTCGACCCCGGGCCAGCACATTTCTTTTGAAAATTAAACACTGAATCGTACATCGACACCTCTTATTAGGAGATGAAACAAATAAAAGAGAATGGCAAATTCACACTTCATAATACTTGACATACATTTGCTAACTATAACATATTACTCCTGGCATCAGACATCAGAGTATGGCTAGATAAGTCTGTATCGCTTTGTACCCGGAGCATCAGAATGTCTCTCTTTCTGTGCGGGGGGACACCCAAGAGAGCCTTCAAGCTTAGGTGGAGGAGGATTTCTGTTGTAGTTAAGGTTTCCATCATTGGTTCTGCTTCTGATTGCCAAGAAGAGAAATCAGTACTTGATCTGGGTATGCAGACTAAGGCAGAAATGAGATCTCGGTAAATGGAGTAATCTCACCGAAATCCTGGGGGTCATTCTGTTCTGGGACAAACCGAGCCCTGGCATGTGCTTGCCAAGTTCTCAGCAACCAAAAAAGAGTAAAAAAACCCCAAAGATTGACAAACCCCAGCTTGGAGTGCTTGGTAGGGGAACCCTCAGTGCTCCCCGATGGCTCTTATCAGTGACAAAGTCTGCTTCCCTCCTCACTGGCAAACAGCTGTTATGGATGTGTGGGTGCGCAGCCTCCAGCCCCAGCACCCACACTCCCCAGGCTGACTCACCTCACTGCCAGGCTGGGGCTCCTACTGTCCTGGTTACTGCTAGCTGCCCCCTTCTCCTCCCCCTGCCTGCAAGCTGCACAGCTGAACCTGGGGACTTACCCCCGCTTGGCTTTTTCTGAGCAGGGAGGGGACTGGGGAGGCCTCTTCCCACCTGCATGCAACCGGGTCCCCAGCCTGGCAATGAGGTGAGTCAGTGCAGGGGCCTTAGCGGTACTGGAGGGGGAACGTCTTTGAGCTACCTGTCGGGTGGTGTTCAAAGGTCCACTCCCCCCACTGCCAAACAATTGGGCATTTTTAGTCACACGTTAAGGTTCCGGATGCTTCAATCTTCTGGGTTTACAAGTCCACAAGTATGTTCTGGATGCATTTTTTTTCCACACACACACACTGCCCTGAAGCAGTTCCTGGATGCATTCTTCACACACACCCTGCCCTGAGGCAGCCTAAAGTAGCCGCAGCTGTAGATGTGACAGGCTGCCATGGAAACCAAGTGACCACAGCTGCCTGGAGCAAAGCAGTTTACCAGGAGAACTTTTTACACACAAAAGTTCTGGGAGAAGTTTCACGCAGAAGTTCAAAGATTCGGATGTTTAAGATCTGGGTGAGTGATTGAGAGACACAGAAAGTTCTGGATGTTACAGCAAACATCCAGGAGAAATAGGTCTAAAACCACCCAATTGTTTGGTGGCATGTGGGGGGGAAAGCACGCAGTTTGCCTTTGAAGCTTACAAGCGCCCCCCTCCACAGGACCATTTTAAAAAACTGCTTGCTGAGAAATCAGACCATGACTAAGATTAAGGTTGCCACCTTATGTATATTTTTCCAGGCCACTTATGAAGAATACATGTTGCAGGCCCTGCAACGGCACCAATGCAGGCCCTGCAACAGCACCAATGCAGGCCCTGCAACAGCACCAATGCAGGCCCTGCAACATGTATTTTTCATAAGTGGCCTGGAAAAATATACATAAGGTGGCAACCCTGAGATCTCAGTCCTGGTGCTCGCAGTTGTGAGCAGCAAAATCACTGCTCATTTCAGCCCTAATGAGACTTTAAATTGCTCCTAAAAATTGTTAAAGTATCTGTTGACAAATTTCTGCCCGCTCTTAGGGAGATGCTTCTAGTTATCATAGCCTGAACAAACAGTTACCCAACACACACTTATCACATCTGTGCTTTGCTATTAGCCATTCCTGATACACCTCCCGTTCCCGTCACCCATGCCCATTTTCAAAATGATTTGATTACAGCCCAGAGTAGAAAGACAACTGGCACGTTTGGGAATTAAATGCTGCTAAATCTCACTAAGCGTATCTAATGATTTAGCAATCAGATTTTCAGTTTCTGATATTTCCTGCAGAATGTATTAACAGGGTAATGAATCGAATTAGGGTAGTTGATGCATGGGAAGGCAAGTGCAGAGGGACAAGTTAAATCTATGGAGAATATTAATCTTGGCTGCAACAATTAATTCTGCTGGAATAAGGCTTGATTGTCACAGACCTTACTCCAGGGGTGCCATGGGCCAAGTGTGGCCTGTGGCTAGGTTTTATTTGGTCCCTTTCCTGGGTTCACTAGAAGGATTCAGTTCCTATCCAAAAGCACCAAGCTCAGGATAAAGGTGCAGAGATGAAGACATGCATTTAAGGTTAGGCAACAGATCCGTGATCTGGATTCTCCTCTCCAGAGTGCATCCCTTACGCACCCCAGCCCATAACTTCTACGCAGCCCTTGGAGCTTGTACTCATTTTAAAGTGGCCCACAGGAGGGAAAAGGTTCCCCATATCTGTCTTATTCAGTTTTAAAGGAGATAAAGGGAAGCACACATCCACCACGAAGAGGCTGTTTTGCTTTCTCATTGCTTAATGAGTTTCGTATCTCACCCAGGCCGACTCAACACCATAATAAAAATAAAATCAGTGATTAATGGCAACCTCATCAATTTACATAGTACTTTTCCTCTCCAGGGATCCCCACCCCAAAGAATTTTGCAGTTTTTTTTCTCCCCTCCCTGCACACTTTCTCTGACCCCAATAGCCAGTTTCCTCTTCCCTTCCTGCAAATGCCAGTCCCATTGTCTGCTTCTCACCCCTCTGTTCTTCAGTAAGTCACACCCTTTTTCTCTTCCCTATGCTGGGAGTTTTCACCAAATGAGGTCAATTATAAGGAGATGCACTGCTGCACAAGCCTCTGAAATGCGGCAGCTGTATAACACTGCACAATCATTCTAGAGGTGTGCTAGCACTATAGTACTTAAGGGGAGGCAGAGATCTTATTGAACTGATGTCTATCTTTAACATGCGACTGAGTCACTTCCAGGTTGCGACTAAAATCTGTTACAGGAGATTTCTCCTTTCTTCACAGATGTATCTTAACCTGAATAGGTTATAAGATTAAAGATAAATGTTTAATAATCGCTGCTGCTTGGAGTAAAAAATTGGTATTATAAATCAGTAGTTATTCCTTAGTAAAGCATCACATTTTAGTTAATGGCAGAAATCCTTATGTCATGAATTTGTGTTTGAAGTGGTATCATTGGTTAGACTTCGCATCTCCCTCGCTGCTTTCGGGTGGGGGGCACGCCAGGAGTAGTGCAAACAGAGGGTTACTTTGTCTGGGGATACAGGGTGGACAGGAAGAGGGGGAGTGAGCGGGGCAGTAGGACAGACCATTCTGAGTTGATTAAAAGAGGTTATACGGAAGAATGGATGGGCAGCGGGGGGACTCGGTGGGCTTTTCGGATGGGGGGGGGAAGTAGGGCTGGTGGTGGGGACAGGGCAGCATGGGTGGGGAGTGGGTATGACTGGCAGGGCTTTTGAAAACACCATCAATAGGACACATATCGAAGTTCCCAGTATTCTCTGAATAGTACTGTCGAAGGCAAATTATGGGGCTTGAGAGAACCACATCTAGAGAACACTTATGATGAACATTTGTATGTGTGACGAGTATAATAGTGTAACTTCAGTTTAAATTGTGATGCCCCAAAGTTCCCATCTACTTGCTTGGTGTAGATAAATCTTTTGTGGGTGCCCAGGAATCACGGTGTTGGGATCTCCTGCACCAACCCACCCACCCTTCCTTACCTACTTGAGGATGAAAATCCCAGCTTGTAAGGAGTAGGGCTTGTTGGTGTAGAGGTAGGATTCCTACTGAGAAAGTAAGAGGTCTGGTCTTGGGTTCTAATCCTGTGCGGTGGTTGAGTGGGAAGGAAAGAATTTTTAGAAATTTGTTTTTGTTGATGGGTGTCGAACTTTTATGTCCAGTCCTGGAAACTGTAATCAACCTCTGCATCCACAGAGTGGCGCAGCATCGTACCAGACCTGTAACCAAGAAGTCAATGGATAAAACCATTCTTGGCTAGATTGCTTCTTGGAGAGCTGCAAGGTACAAGAGTGTGTTGGTCTAGAGATGAGGGGAGGGGGAAGAGGTCCTGGGTTCAAGTCCCTTACAGTGCTGCTGTTCAGCAAGAAGAAAAATGGCTGTGGGACAGGGCTTGTAAGAATCATATTGATAGAGCACATATAATATCCATGTTCCTGGTATGAGAACGGTATACTGTTGTCAAGGGTGAAAGAAAACAGCCAATAGGGGTGTGCATGTCATTTTTGTAACAGTAACAAAACTGTTGTTTTTGTTATTGTTATTGCAACAACAAAGATGACAAATAACAAAGACAGAAATGAAAACAATTTTGTTTCTGAAATAAAGGGAAAAAAACTGAAAAATGTATTTCTGGATATAACCTTTTTTGCTTCATATTCAGTTCTGTTGAAACTTGGGGAGATTGTACCCCAAATGGAGGACATTATATGTACCAATTTTCAAAAAGCTTAAAGGGATCGGGTTGTGGAAGCAATTGAACATTGTGATTGTAAGAAAAGCTCCATACACATTCATGACTACAACTTCTTTATCTGCCATCCAATTTGCATGAAACTTGTCAATATTATTTCCCTCCACAACCTTAACACTCCTGCCAATTTTCAGAATGATTGGGCAAAGTGCCCTGATGGTGTAAGACATTAACTTGAAGATACATTTCCAGCTTTAACATTTTTGTGGTCCATCCTGTTTACACAACATTTGGCAGAGATGTATGACATACCTTCCCTGTAATATCTGTTGAACTAAAGGACAATTTGATAAAGCGACCCATTTTATAAGCAATTGAAGTGGTCCCCTTGGAGACCATTATTCAGATAAATAGCAACACATGCAGTGCCAGTCAGAGGAAAGCTCCTGGCATGGCAGGGGGAGAGAGAGGATGTATAAGGAAGGATGTGGAGCAACCCAGAAGACCGACAGACACATTCACTGGCCAATTATGGCATGCTTCCAGCTTTACAGGACCAAATCAGTAGTGGCTTTGAGGTGGGCATAGGGTGCAGCCCTCAGGCAGGCATAGAAGGGACATAACTGGGACTTGGGGGATAGCATCCCAGAAGTCAGGAAGTGTAGATAATTGGGCAGCCTGGATGTGTAAACATCACAATCACATCCTGCAGCACGGTGACAGAGGACATAAGAGAATCTCTATTGGCTTTTTCCTAAACAGATGCTTCTGACTTCCCAGTAACAAGTGGGGGAAGAGATTTTGGGATGGTCATGGCACAGAATGAGGATATTTGGTTGATATTTCTGATGGCCAAATGGCATCACAAATCAATCTTATACCACAGTGACACGTGAGAGAATCCCTGGTATAGGCGCCTTCTCCGCATAAGCTGTGTAGACATATAAAGTTGGAACTCTTTATTACATCTTTCCTATATTTTGCAGAGATGATTGTGAAAGTGTTATATAGATTCATGCCAAATTTCGTGTACAGTGGTTGGACTACAAAGATGTTACAGTCAGACATACATTTATAAGCGAATTGCTTATACTACCAGGACCCTTTATCCAAACCTTCTGAAATTTAGCAGAGATAGTAAGTATTAGAAGGTGTATAAATGTGCCAAATTTAATCTATATTAAATGTGAGACAAAAGAAGTTACAGCTAATTATGTATATGAAGATTTTTGCAAAATAATATAATTGAACTGCTTATAAAATTAGATTCCTTTATCCAGTATTTTTGGAATTTGGTACACTTAATGCCTTCCATTGGAGGTACAATCCCTCCCAATATGGAGCATACTGGGAACTTGGATATTATATGAGAAACAAAAAAGGTAAGCCAAAAATGTGTTTTCCATTGAAATCAATGGAAAATGAAAACAAAAACAAAAATGAAAAATAAAGTTATAATTATGAACACAAAAATGACTTATTTAAATAACAAAACCAAAAAGTGACATGGGTCCCTGGTACACACCATAATGCATAGCATAGGATGTATATTTGTACGTGTGAAAGGTATAATGAGAGCAACGTCAAATTAAATTGTGATGCTCCAAAATTCCCCTCTACCGATTTGGTGTAGACAATTCTTCTGTTGGTGCCCAGACATCTGCCACACAAGACCTCAAGACCCCCTGCACCTGCCCACCCTTCCTTACCTACTTGAGGATGAAAATCCCAGGGCTTGTTGGTCTAGCGGTAGGATTTTTGCTTAGGAAGCAAAAGGTCCTGGGTTTTAATCCCCTGTGGTGCTGCTGTCATCAAGTGTGCGTTGCAGGGGGGGAGACCATACTTTTAGAAAAAAGAATTGTTGCTGGCCACTGAAGGTTTACATCCAGTCATGTGCATGGGGCCCTGATCCTGGAATCTAAGTAACCTCTGCATCTGCAGGATTGTACCAAGTCCATAACCCAGAGGTCATTGGATAAAACCATTTTTGGCTAAATTGCTTCTTGGAGAGACTCAGTGGAGGGATGCCACTCCCACCACCCTGCCCACCAGCATCACTTCCAGCTTATTGGGATTAAGCTTCGGCACCACCATTCCTCTAACCGCCGCCCTTCCTGCTTCAGCTGCTGCAGGCCCTCCGTAAGCCATGGTGACCTGCAGTGCTGATGTGCAGGGAGCGGATGCCTACTAGGAGCCGTCCTGTCGATGGTCTCAGCTAATAAGGTGCTCCAAAGAGCAACAAGGTCATCGAGCAAACTGTCATCAAGATGAGACGGTAACTCCCCCAAGGCGTTCCGGAACCTCTCCGATTCCATTAGTCTCTGGGGGCAAACCAACCAAACTGGTTCCTCACCTCTCCGGGGACAGACATGCACTGAGAGAAAGGCCCGCAGGAGGTAATGATCTGTCCATGACAAGGGCACTGCTGACACCTCCCCCACCAAATAGATCCCCCGTCTCAAGGCCGATACAAAGAATTAGGTCCACGGTATGCCCCCCAACGTGTAGTCATCATGTGATCACTACTTGGTTATATGCTTAAATGGCAACAGCTCTTATTTAAAAGACATGAAGGCATGCACACAAGGATAGGGACAGGTCATCCATGGCCTGAACCCTCCTTCTCTTGAGTATATCCCTATTACACTCCCAACACAGAAGTTCAAACAGATCCAGCTGATCAAACACCGCCCACAGGGCCATGTTACTCCCATGAAAGCAGGGGTGAGGAACTGAAACTCAGGCCCAGAGGCCAAATGTATCCCTCAGCAAGATTTTGTGAGACCACTTTCCAGTTACCAGATTTGGGGTTCTCAAGCACCAAAGATCTGATCAAAAAAGGAACAACCTCCCCATCACAGCACCCCACAGATCCTTCTCAAGTCCTCCCCCAGATGGCCCCAAGCCACTCCCAAGACCCCCAGAGGGGTGCAGCAGTGCAAACAAGCTTAGATCAGGAGAGGAGGGGGGGGGGGGGGAAGTTATTTTCTTGGCTGGGTGGCCCTTACCTAAGATGCTGCTGGGTCTGGGTCTTCTGGGAGGGCTGGAGGTCAGTTGCAGGCAGGCAGGCTTAGATCACTACGCAAGATGGGACAGCACAAACATTCTGGTGGGGATGGACCCCACTGACAGTAATGCCATCCATAACTTTGGTTGAAAGGTTTGGATATTTGCGAGAGTCACACCAGCAATTAGTTAGCATGCAATGTGCTTGAATGTTCAAGCATTCTAGAGTCATGCAAGTGTGCTTAACAAATGCACACTCTACTAACAAAGTTGTAGTAGTCACAACCCGGAAGTGCAGTGGCCAAAAACTGCCATGTTAGATACAGGGGGAGAAACAACGGGATTGCCACTGTCTCGCCTTTAGTAACAGAGTCGCTACTGTGGCTCTATAATCAGGGACCGGTTCTCTCCCCATTGGCAGCAATGGGAAATTATTGCTATTGCACCAGGAATATGAGAGAGAGGCTTGTATTCTACGATGGACCAGAGAGGGGGGGCAAAGGGAAAGGAACAGACGGAGTGTCAGGGATATGTTTATGAAACGGAGAGGTTTCAGGCTCATAGCCTCAGATTAGCTGCAAGAGAGGAGTGGGATCCTGAAGGATAAAGCTGTATAAAGAGAAGCATGGATGAGCAATCCATGGGTGTGAGGAGTTAGGTAGGTTTTCAAAGGGGTTTTCATGAAGGGAGGGAGGGAGGGAGGGAGTAGAACTTAATGTGTCTCAGAGGGAGTTCCAGGTGTAGGGAGCAACATGCGAAGG
Source organism: Sphenodon punctatus (assembly GCA_003113815.1). Taxonomy (NCBI): domain Eukaryota; kingdom Metazoa; phylum Chordata; class Lepidosauria; order Sphenodontia; family Sphenodontidae; genus Sphenodon; species Sphenodon punctatus. The sequence goes on along the minus strand of QEPC01002056.1, from coordinate 3,238,723 downwards.
GGCAAACTTGGTTTAGGGAGGAGGTGTGTGTGTGTACCTGGAACTGGAAACCAAATGTGGGGTTCACTGTGTTAACTTTGTGAACTTACAGAAGTGAGCTTTGTCTGTGTCTGATTTTAGGTGTCCAGGACTTGGAACAGATTCTCTGCTGGTGTAAATGGGAAAGTTCGACTGCAGTCAGTGTATTGTATTGGAATACTTATATTTATTTTATTTATTTATGCAGGGATTTGTATCCCGCCTGTTCCTACCTCTGGCAGCTTGGGGTGGTTTACAATAAAAACAAAAACACAATAGAAAATTTAATCTAAAAGGACGTTCAAAACAATCTCCCCCCAGTTCCCCTCCCAATACCCATCTCCCCTGCCAAAGGCCTGCCAAAAAAAGCCAGATGTTACAATGGCACCTAAAGGTGGCAAGAACTGGGGTCAGATGGATCTCTACCGGGAGTTCCACTGCCGCCACTGAGAACGCCCTTTTCAACATCAACCCCCGCTGCACACGGGGGACTTCAAGAAAGGTGCTCCCGGCCGACCGCAGGAGCCAAGGGAGTGAGGCGGGCCTGCAGGTAGGTGGAATACTTGGTCCATGCAGCCAGAACGAGCATGCAGGGAAGTGCCAGGGTCCATGCAGTGCCACTTTTATTTGCGTTTATCACACCTTCCAATATTTTGAGTGGCCAAGAGGGACAAACTCTGCCCCTCAGTCAATAAGCTGTACCCCCAACAAATAAACTCTGCCCTCGTTCACACACACACACACACACACATCCCAACGTTCCAAGTGCGTAAAGAGGGACCGAAGCGCTCCTGTTTATCATTCCACTTTGTTTCTCGTTGTTTTCTCCTCTCCCCCCTCGCATTGTCATCTCAAGTGGTTTCTCTGGAAGACAACCAGGTAAGCGATGCTTTAGTGTTGAATATCGAACTCTCTCTCCTGAAAGAGGAACTTGGACCCCCTGCAGGAGAGAGAGTGGGATTCTGCAAACAACGGAGGACTGTCCCTCCTAAACAGGAGCTATGGTTTATTTGTGCTAGTAATAATGCGAGGGCAGAAACACCCTTGCAGTTGCCCTCTCCCCCAACACATGCAACAGCTGCATCAGATCCATTCTTGCAGAGAAATGCCGCTGCATGTCATAGTACGTATTCCTCCTTTGGCCTCCCCCTGCAGAGTCCCTCTAGTTACACAATGCTGCTAAGCACCAGCTTCTTATTGCATCATCATTAGGACATTTATTGAACTGTTTTTATTAGAATGATCTTTGTGTAATTACACAAATGATTGCAGCTGTGGAAGATCAGGGACACAGCCCGTGCTGAGAAATCAATTTTTTCCATAGATGGTGAGAAACTGTTTCCAAAATAATGACAGTAGCTAGCACGCTGCCTTGGGAAACCTTTAAGATCACTTACGGTTAATATTCTCTTTTCTTATTTCTCATAGCTTGAGAGCAGGCCAACTTGTAGCAGACTTATAAAAAGCTATTCTCATATTGCTTCACAAATGCCAGGGATTGAGCTGCTGCAGGGCCAGGTTGAGTGTGGGGAGCAGCCCCAACCCCCCACTGACCATCCTCTAGTGGCCTCTCTCTGCAAGAGGAGTAAAGTAATGTTGAAATGATTATTTGCCCAAACGCCTTTTTTGTCAAAACTGCCAATTCACCTCCTCCACCCTCAATACAGAAACGTACCATTTATTTTTCTACATTAATTTGTTCCTATTCGTGAATGCCCTTCATTTGGTATTTTTTCTACTTTCTGGTACTTTTGGTACATGCTGGAAAATTCATCACGTTGGCAGGATAAGGAGGAAGGCACGATAAACGTGTACCAGACATGGCTGGTTCAACAGGAATGCCTCCTCATGCATTGATCCTGCCTTTTGGAGAAGAGCGCTTGGAAGTGAGAAGGGATGGAAAAGCAATGACTGAAAGGACTGAAAAGTAGAGTGGCCAGACCTCCCCTTTAAAAGAGGATGCTTATGAGAAATACATGCTGCAGGGCTGCACTGGAACTAATTCAGCCCTGAAACATGTATTTTTCATAAATGTCCTCTTTTAAAGAGATGGTATGGCCACTCAATGGAAAAGTCACAAAAGTTAGCAAGAAAGATTATGGCGGTTGGGGGAAATGGTGAAAAAAAATCAAAAGGCAACTGAATCACAAAATGCACCCCAGACTCAAAAATTCAAACAAATATTTGCAACATTCCTGGCACGATTTCCCATCAGTTTGGTATCAGCTGATTCCAACTTGGCACTGGAAAGGAATATCCACTATCCATCCACTCCACCCTATTCCCACTCACTCCTCACCACCCCACCCACAGAAACACATCGCCCAATGCTGGGCGCTGCTTCCCCTCTGCTCCGACTGCCCTCCAGTTCATCTCCTCTGCTTTCACCTCCCCCAACCCCCCTGCCTCCAGGTCAGTCCACTCACTGGGCAAAGGGGAAATATTTCCCAGGGTAACAACCTGTGGTGTTCTGGGAATGGAGCAGATCAGCTGATAGTTGGAGAGCAGGCATGCAAGCCCCAGGCTGGGAAGGAAATCTCTAGGCTGCCCTCATCTGGCCCGGAGACCTGCCACACGCTTCCATCCCCACACCCTAATCGGCTCTCTGCATCTAGAGGTGAGTTAGCCAAACTGTACCTGCCCCTCCTCAGCTCTGTCTTGCATAGCAATCCCGAGTGGGCCTGCTGGCCTGTGGAGGCAGGAGGAAGCAGCAGCTGCAGGCAGGGAACTCCTGAGGGTTTTTTTCTGGGTGCAGAGGGAGGAAAGGAAAATGTGCTTTTCTGGAGGGGTCCAGATTTATTCTGGAGTAGTTGGGGGCTGTCTGGGCTAATAAAGGACAGGGAAGATTAGATTAATATTGTCCTTTTTCCTGCTGCAAACACCAGACGTAGCCGTGAATCAAGGAGGGGAACGGCAACAATAAGAGTCCAACTTGGCCAATCCCATTTCCCCAACTTGGAGCCTTTTCACATGAGACACCTCCACCCATCTCCAAGCAGTTTCACTGCAGGGAAATGGGTGGAGGGCACCCGTGGGAGTGCCTCAGTGGAAATGGGTGGAGGGCACCTGTGGGAGTGCCTCAATGGAGGTGCATGCATGTGCTCCACCCATCACCCACGCACAGAGGCATTGGGGAAAAATGGAGGTACCTCTATGCTTGGAGGTGGGTGTGCATCCATGGGAACAGCCCTCCCATCTCCACCAACCACACTGCAATCACACCCCATCACTCACGGGGGGCCTGGTCCATTTAAAAAGGCCCTAATTGGCAAAGCTCTTTCTGCTTATGTTGTTCTAAGAGCTTCTTACTCCTGGAGTCTCTGAACCTCATGCACCTACTATTTTACCCTACTTCTAGGGGCCCTGTAGTGGCGCCTGTTTTTGTCAGGCCATGGTGCAGAGCCCCCACTTCCTCCCAGCGGGGGTCCAAACATGACTACCTCTAGAGCCCTGTGAAGCAATAACAGGGTCACAGAGGAGGGGGTGGGACTGTCGAGTCAGGGTTCCCTTTAGGTAGTAGCTGCCACGCAAGCACTTAGCACAGAGACAGACAGGCGGTTAGTGGCATATGAGTTTTAGTTCCTTTGTGGAACCTTCATGGGTTGAGTACACCCCCCTAGCCTTGGTGCCCTATCAACTGACAAAGGCAGTTACCTTGCTTCATATCTTTTATACCTTTCCAAGTTCATTATAATATTCCCACCCATAGTGACATCTGTGGGGGGGGGGGGGGGGGGGGGGGCTCGTCTGCCACTGAGTCCTTTCGTGAGGAATTAGCTCACCTCCTGCTACACCATGTCTACCTTACACTTCAGCTGAAACCCCTTCTTCCCATAAGGGGGTAACCTCTCAGGACACACTACACACTCTCAAGGGTATTTGGCCACAGTCTTTATTGGACACTCCCAGTCCAGCATACCTGGGGCTGCCAGCTCATCCACCTCCAACCTACAGGCCCTGGTCCATCTCTCCAGGCTCAGGAGCACCACAGCCACAAGTCCCCCAAAGTCTATTCAACCAGGCCTTCAAACTCCTCTGCTCTGGCCAAGTCTTCCTCAGTCAAGAGGCTCCCTCCTGGGCACAGTCTTTGTACCTTACCTAGGTCCCACTGGTTCTCCAGGTGTCAGCACCCTGGAGAACATAGAGCAGCAAGGCTTCTCTAGAAGATGTTGCTCCTTTGCCGCAACTAGCAGAGACTGAGTTTGCCTTCACTCAGCCTTCCTCTTATACCAGCAGAGTGGGTGTGGCCAGGCTTTCCCTCCTCAGCCTTAAAGGGCCAGTGTCCTGCCTACTCTGTCTTGCAGCCTGTATTTAACCAATGCTTGATCCCAAGCCTGTGCACATGCTCTCAGCCCTCTGGCTGACCCCTGGCTCTGGGGTTGGCTCTTCCACATCCCTTGTGTGTGCCCAGCCCTCTGGCTGGCACCCACAGCCCCCTTCTTAAAGGGGTAGCAGCCCCCCTGGACTGCTCCCTGCTACACCACCCCTCTATCATGACACGTTCCAATCTGATTGAGACCAATGTTGTGCATGCATTTTCAGCCCCAAAGTTCATGCATAGGTTATTCAAGGTTTTATGGCTTCTCCTAAATTCTCTGTCCTTCTACAGTGCCTCTGGGTCCCAGAGAGTAACCCATCCATAACTGTTCCCTTGATCTCTTCCCCTTCCTTGTCATGCCAAGCGAGACGCACCGGCTGGGGTGTCAATCCTCCTGCCGAGCCTGCCTGATTTCCTGATACGATTTCACTTTAGCTTGTTTGCTCTTTATTCCCAACCATCCCATGATTCTCTGCTTATGTCAACGTCTTAGCCTGACTTTCAGATTACTCTAAAACTCATAACATATACTGTGTTTAATATCATTGTCTATTATGTGGGAGTATGCTATCATTACTACTCTATATCAATACATATACAGGGATATATAAACATCACCATATATGTGCCATCCTGTGTACTTAGCTGTGTCCTTTCCATAACAGATCAGTATTTCCCCTCCGACAGAGACCACCAGAGGCGCTGCATTTTATGTTCACCTTGGACCAAGGGCCCATGTTCAGTGCATTTTCCCCATTGGCGGCAGTGAACATGGATGAACACGGGCCCCTGCCCTGGACTCCACAACTTCTAAGATGGGTCATGCCTGCAGTGCCATATCCCGGGAAGCTGGTGGCCTTGTTTTCCAAAGTGTAGTGTAGGCCCTCTCCTAATATAGAAATGCTTGACAGATGTGCACTGATTCACCTGGTAGAAAAAGGAAAATCATATTGTTGCTCATTTTTGATGTTCACTTAAACATAACATCGCCTTTGGGAGCCAGGGCTCCCTGCATTGCAGGCCTAGATATTCCAGATATGTTGTTTTTTCTCGTTTATTCTTGGGCTCCCTCCTGAATTGCTGCAGGCCCTCCATAGGCTGGAGCTCTCGGTTTGAAGCTCTGTGGTCTTGTATTTTATGCCAGTCAGTGCTTCTCTCATACACATTGTCATTTCAAGTTTATTCACAGACTACATGTACTGGGGGCTGCTGTGTGCTCTCCCCAAGACATGGAACCATGTGTGCAATTTGAAGTATTCTGGTTCCAGTTTTGGGCACCTGGGCAACGTTGTTTGCAGCAGACTTACCAGGTTGACTCCAGGGAAGGGGAGGGGCTCTGTCTGAGCACGCGCACACACGCACACACACCCTGAGAAGGAGCAGTGCTACCTAAGGCAGCTATGCGGGCAACACTGTCGCTTCCCTACTTCTGCATGGGATGCTCTCGGGTATCTGGCCAGTGCCTCCCTGTATCTTAACCAAGCTACAGGTGATTTGAGGCATCAGTCAGATCGAGTGAACTCCCATCTTTGTTGCACCCTCCCTTTGCAGCCTTCCAAGTAGGCTATCCAAACATGTCCTGTTCCTCATTCAGAAGCAGGGAATGAGTGACACTCTCAGAGTACAGGATGGATGGGATGGGGCTTCCTCCTACTCTCTCTGCTTTTCCCCTTGAAAAGGTTTCCTAGAGTCCAAATCAATGTATTGCCTAGTTTTGAATTTGGGAAATTGTGTAGCAATGACGCTTAAGAAATCAATCTACCTCAACCCACGAGGTGTTGCAAGGTGAAGCATGTCCAAATTCGGTGCATCGTCGTTCCCTGGTAATAACGGCAACTAACGCCATACTCTGCTTGGCATAGTTGACAACCTGTGGTAGTCAAACACTATCTGGCCCTTTGTATTTCAAAGCTGCCATTAGGTACTCGGTCAGACCTTCCACTTGATTTTCATTTACAAACACAAACTTTCGACAAAACAGATGAAAAAGAATTTTCCTTTAATGCAAACATCACCTCGGTCTGTTTTTGTTTCTGATTGTTTTCCAGCAACTTTTCTCCCCCTTGAAAAAGCAGCTCAGCCAAGCCCAATAGCACCACCCTTTATTTTATAAAAAGATTGGCTGGCTGCGTACTCGTGGGATGTTTTATCCTTGTTCTTTATCATACTGCACTACTAGCCCCAAAAAGAGCTACCAGATAGAAAGGGGATTGGAAGTAAATCAAGTAAGAGACCAGGTTAGAGTACAATGTGTTTGGGCAGGCTTTTACATGTGCATCAGGGGTTGTTACATTTAGACATTAAAACTAAATTCAAATTACTATAAAGGAAAGTCTGAGGCTGTCCCAGAGAGAACGTACTGCCATGCTGGTCAGAGGCAGGCACTTGGAGTCCCTCGGAATTTCCCCACAACTATCATGATACACACCAAGGGTGCTTCATGTGCAAAAGGAGCCTCTTTGCTACCAATTACCCTGATGATCACCCTGGCATCAAGGAGAATTGTGGGGAAAAATTCCCAAGAGACAGTAATGGTGACACTTCCAAAGACTTCACCCTACTGGAGAAGGGTCCCAGAGAAATGCAACTATTGTTTCCTGACCCACCCTAACACCATTAAGGACCATCAAGAGACATCTGTTCAGATAAGCAGGAACTGCCCTGAAGCAGAGACAAAGACGTTCTGAATGATAAGGATGAAGATGAGTCCACCCTACTGCACTCTGATGACCATCAGGCAGATGTTGCAACTGGCGACACTTCCTCAGCATGATTCAGTGATGCCCATTGAAACCACTAGGGCTAACAACATATAAGACTAGATTAGAGACCAGAACCTTGACACAGGGCCAAGCCAACCTGCTGTTCAACATCCATGGCTTGTGTCCCTAAACGTCACTCTCAAAGAGGGAACCTCGCAGATGACCTTACCCCGGGCCCCCTCCTCGCCTTCTGGGACCAGTCTACCACCCGCCTTCTACCATCTGGATGAGTTAGATACCTTGCTATGTACTGTACTAGAGTGTAAGGGCTGCCAGGATCAGGAACCATGCATATTAACTGCCTTTTTGCTTCATGCAATTAATAAATGTATTTCCCTGATAACAATCAACCAGTCATGCTAACGATTAATTCTAGCGCTAAATTGGCTAGGCTAAGTAATATGCAAGGGGCTGCAGCTCTAAATTGGCTAGACTAAAATCTCTATATACGAGGAGCTGTACTAATGCAGAATAGAATTATTTTGTTGTAAGGTGAATGTGTGGTGAGCATGTGGCCCCATCTCTCTAACATTCTTTAAAGGGATTTAAAGGCAGGGGAATGCTATAAAATGTATTCTTAATTAATTATTATTATTATTATTATTTTATTAGATTTCTGACCATCAGGACAATGTAGAATGTCCCATATTTTCTCTAGTTCTGTAGGGTAATTGGAGGACCGGGAGCGGGACACAGATTGGTTGAGTTTACATATAACTTTGAATCAAGCAATACACTGAGGCTGTTTTTACACCACGCTGTGTGGTGTGTGGGTGTACTGGTGCATGCGCAGTGCGTGGGGGGGGTGCACATGGCCCGCATACATCCCCACTTGCGCCCCATGCATGGAGCAACCTCCATTTCCCCCGGTTGCTCCGTACGTGGGGATGAGTCAGGGATTGAGTGGGGATGCATTTTAGGTGGGATAGTGCAGGTACCCCCACTCACGATGCACGCCCATGCCGTGTCCTTCACACGGACCTCTTCCATTCATGAACACACAAATTTCTGCGTGTAAAAACTGCCAAAATTAATACATGCAACTTTGAATCAAAACATAGTGAATCCAGTAACATGTAGCCCCAGTTCCTCCATCAGTTTTGGGATCTAGGGATGGGCAAACACGGTTTGGAAGTTCAGACCACACTCGGTCTGTTTGGTAGACCGAACTGAACTTCCAAACCAAACTTGAATTTCAAACCGAACCGAATTTCTGAACTCCGTTCTGTTCGCCCATCCCTAGTGGTAACGCACACCAAAAAACCTGGTTTTGAATGGCCGAACTTGGTTGAGAAGTTCGGAATTTGACCGAACTCAGTCTGTTCGGTTGACCGAACTGAACTTCCGAACCAAACCAAACTGAACCGAATTTCCGAACTCGGATTTCAAAGTGAACCGAACTGAACCAAATTTCCAAACTCCATTCTGTTCTGTTCTAACTTGGAAACCCTATTCTGAAACCCTATTTTTTGAGGACCGAGGCCATGAGACGAGGGGAAATTTGTTCATCTTCATATTCCATGTATTCTTAAACAATGAAAAAGTCAAGCTTCCAGCATTTCATAATCCTACATGCTGTAGTTTCTGCATAGAAAAAGTTCAAACATGAGTCGGCTAGACACCGTCGTGTTTTAATCAGCAGATTTCACTAGTAGCTTGGGTCTCTCAGACCCCAAACACATACCAAAATTAAAAATTACTTTTCTTGCTTTAAGTATTCTCAAAACATGTTGAGGACATCCTCATCTCTGTTGTGGTTTTTGTGTAGTGTTCAAAGTAACCAAAATTGTCAGTTAGCTCAGCAGTTTTAGTATTGATATAGCAATTATGGTAGGAAGCTATGAATCTTTCAACATTGTTTTTTTATTTTATTTTACTGTTACTTTGGCTGATAAAACATGAGTTAGCACTTGCCTAGGCAATGATAAAGGTTTTACAGGAACATGAAAAAGTAGGTTTGGGTTGACAACCACATGAAAAATGAATCTTAGAATAAGGACCACCATTTACTTATTGCCAATGGGCACCTGATTTCAGGTAACAGACTAGGTTATTATCCGCCCATAGATGGATTATGTATACTTTCAATAATTTATTTAGTGAAGTCAGGTTTCTGGACCATTAACTCACTTTTCAACATCTGTGAAATGCTGTGACAGGAAACAGTGGGTGAAATTTTCAAACACCCCCAAACTCTCTTCCCACTAAAGTTAATGGTAAAATTCAGATTAAGTCGAGTTAGCACACTGCTGCTGAACTCCCCTTTTCTCTCCCCCCACTCCGCCACCCGTCTGTTTGTGAAATAACATTCTGTCAGGCATAGCAAATGCAGCACTTTAAGCTGACACCAGCTTGATAAACACTGGGTGAAAACCGACATGACGCTAACCACCCTTGGTAGTTATTTATGCATGTAGCAGGGCTGTATTGGTGCCCTGAAACATGCATAAATGACCACCAAGGGTGGTTAGCGTCATGTCAGTTTTTTCACCCAATGTTGCTTATTAAACATCAGTCTGTAATAGCTAACTAGATACATAAAGGATCAAATGTTTGCCACACAAGCAATCAAACAAATTGATGAACAAGAAGAAAATGATTATGGAACTATAACTGTTCCATTATTAACCAGCAATCTGCATATCTTCCTTCAATTAATGCCTAGAAATGGGATGCAAGTCAGTTGAAACCTAATTACGGGCATAACACTTTGTTGATTAGAAACACTGTACCAGTAATTGCTTTTGCTTTGTTTGCACGAGGGTCATAACAACCCAGCAGGATGTCAGTCATTGCTTTGCTACCAGAAGTTTTTGCTGTAGCAATAACTTTCAGTGTAAAATGTACTCTGTACTCCCTGCCACTCTGCTGAGTAATTGAGTTGCCATTCAAAAAATCCCTGCTCTGGTGTAGCAATGGGAGTTTCTATGTGAACCAAAGAGAATGATTATATCTAATGTCTAGGTGCTGGTTGAGTTACTTAGTGATTTTTTTTTAATTGTAGGTCCCATGGAAACACATTAATAAAAAACTGGCTGAATTTTGTTCTCCACAGGAAAAATATGAAATTGTGACTTTTTTTTTTATTGTGCATTGCTTGAAATATTATTTTATTTTTTTTCTTATTTTTTCTACATTTTAGTGTGCTAAAATTTTTAATGACAGTGGGTGCCTCCACATGAGCTGTGGCCCGGGCTCAGTCCCTGCCTACCCTTTGGCGGGCAATTGCTGCTGCCACACTTCGGGGCTAGTGCAGGGAGCAGGACAGACAGTCGGCCCTCCCGCTGGGCAGGTGGGCCACTGCCAGCTTCACTGTGACCCGTGGTGGGCTGAGGCACTGGCCACATAAGCGGGTGCCCAGCCCTGCCCCACCCCACTCGCTCGGCCTCTCCACTATCCCAAACCCGGCTGTTGTGAAGAGTCAGCAGTCAAGTAGCAGCCAGGGGCCTGCCCCGTGAGCGACGGTTGACTATCTAGTGTGGCTGCCAAGTATACGATGCACTGTATCACGTGGTAAGGCTGCCCACAACGCAGAAAGAGCATTGTGTGGCTGTACCCAAAGTTTGCTCAATTTTTGCAAAAGTGATGCTAACTTTATGAAAGTCAAGTGGAGATGACAAAAAATAAAATGAAATAAAGTTTTTAAAAATACAAATAGAGGAAATATGCAAAAACATTCCAATTAACATGTTCAGATATATACAAAAAAAATTCAGTAGAAACATGGATTTTTCCCCACAAATAATTTTGGATTGTGAGAAGTATTTATTTATTTATCTATTATATACCCCATGCCTTCTGCTAACAGCATAAAATAAAATATATAAAATACAGTAATACAGTAAAAATAAATATGCAATAAATATAAAACCGCACTATAAAACCATGTGGTGGGACACCAAGGATAAAAAAAAAAAACCTAACCCTCACCTTCCCACCCCTTACCCATCTCCCTCACCGAAAGCCTGGTGGAACAGCCGGGTCTTACATTGTCATCTAAAGGAGGAGAGGTCTGGGGCCACCTGGACCTCTGCTGGAAGGGTCTTGGTGCACGGAGAACGTTCTCCCCATAGTCGCCCCCTGAGATACTCGGGGGACTTCAAGAAAGGCACTCCTGGTTGACCGCAGGGCTTGATCCAGAGCCTGGGGAGTGAGGTGGTCCCACAGATAGGCAGGGCCCAGGCCGTATAGGGCTTGACCCAAAACCTTGAATTGAGCCAGGAAGGTTACAGGTGCAAAGAATGGAGCACTGGTGTAATGTGCTCACAGTGACCCGTCCCTGTAAGGAGATGGGCCGCCGCATTCTGCACCAGCTGTAGCCTCCAAGCTGTCACCATGGGTAGCTCCATGTAGAGCCTGTTGGAGATGAGGAAAGCATGGATGATAGTGGCCAGGTCGCCGTCTGAGATATACAGCTGAAAGCCCTCACACTAGATGTAGCTGGCAGAATATGCTCCTCCCCACAGCCCCCACCTAGGCATCCAAGCAGAGCTTAGAGTCAAGGAGCACTCACAGACTACGAACCTGAGGGACCAGTGGAGGTCAGACACCGTCAATGATGGGGGACATCAACCACACCACCACCATCCCCACTATCACCTCCATCTTGCTGGGATTCAGCTTCAGTTGGGTCACCCTCATCCAGTCCCCCACAGCCACCAGACACCGAGTAAGCTCCGAGACCACCGGGCCCGGGTTGGATGAAAATGAGAGGTAGAGCTGGATGTCGTCAGCATACTGATGACACCGAACACCAAACCCTCTCACAACCTTGCCGAGTGGCTGTATATACACACTGAACAAGAGAGGGAACAGAATAGAACCTTGTGGAACTCCACACGAGAGGTCCTGGGTGGACAACGAGCAATCCCCCAGCACCACTTGCTGAGTTCTCCCGACCAGGAAGGAACAGAACAATTCAAGAACAGTCTCGGCCAACCAGGCTCAGTCCTGCAAATGTGTCACCAACATCTCATGATCAACTGTATCTAACAGAATCTGAAGGGCCGATTGACCCTGATCCAATTCACGGCAGAGGTTGTCGACCAAAGCCACAAGCGCCGTCTCAGTGCCATAACCCGGAAAAAAGACGGACTGTGACAGGTCTAGAAAATTAATGCAGTCCAGATGCTCCTGTAGCTGCTGAGCCACAACCCATTCAATAACCTTCCCTAAAAAGGGAAGTTTAGAGACAGGCTGGCAGCTGGAGAGGGAGTCAATGTCAAGCAATGGTTTCCTTTAGTGAAATTATTCTGTGTGAACTTTTTTTGACCAGCTCCAGTCATTGGTAGAGGTTGCTGCGATGGGGATTTGGGGTTTGTTCTAATTAAAACCCTACTGCCCCTCCAGACACAGCTTGCTTCTGCATTCATAAGCTACTACTCTTACAATCGGAAGTTTCCCAACTTAGGCCACTTTTACACGGACATCACCCACCCACAAACACCCGGAAACACCCATCGGAGGGGTGGGAGGGCGTCCGTGTAAATGTTCACCGGTGGGTGGGAGCGCATGCACGACCCACCCGCTGACACCCACAGAGCAGGTGCGAGAGCACCGGCACCCTCTGTGGGTGGAGATGGGTGTTCAACATCAAGCGTCCGTGTAAAAGCAAGAACACCCACATGGAACGGACCAGCGGAGCCCCATTGCGCCGGCGCCATGGGGCAAGCATGCGCCACTACGCAGACAAGCCCAAAGGGCAGGGGGACGCCGGACGTCTGGCCAAAGGCCCATAAACAAGGGAGGAACCATGGCACACTGTCAGGCCTCGGGGCCTGAGGAGATGGGGCCGCCGCCAGCGGCGGAGCCCAGGAGGAGGCTGCCGCGGCGCACGAGCCCGGATAGGGCCAAGCGCCAGGCCCCGCAGCACTACGCCCCCAGAGACAACGGAGGAAACCACGCAGCCCGAAGCCCCGCCTCCGCAGGCATGCAAACCGCCCGCAGGAGGGCCGCCGGAGGCAACTACACCGCCCACCCATGTGCCTCACGTAGCCACGCCCCCCACCAGC
>QEPC01002056.1:3207370-3219471 GCA_003113815.1 Sphenodon punctatus | reverse complement strand
AGGGGCCTTCCCCGGTTGGGAAGTGGCTGCGCCTCTATCCCTGTGATGAGCTTGGTAGGGAGAGCCTGAGAGCCTCCAGACTACCGCATAAGACCCTGAGGGAACCTTTTCTAGAGGCAACACTTCCCAGACCTCGAGGGGAACGCTCTAGCCGGGCCCGAAAGGGTTACGTTCCTTCTCCTTCCCCTACCTTTCCCCGTGGGACCGCGGGTTGCCCCCCCGGGCCCCACACACACATGTGCGGGCTCCCACGACGGCAAACAGGAAGGCCCATGAGAAGGCAACCGGAGCCAACGCTGACCCACGCGGGGTAAGGGGCCAGGTGAGCATGGGGACCCTGGGGCATGGTGGTGCTGAGGGGGGGGGAAGCGCCCAAGGCGGAAGGCACAAGGGGGGGGCAAAGGACCACCGGCGGGGGGGGGAAATGTGCCAGGAAGTAACACGGCACACATGTCCTGGCACAGGGCAAAGGGACTGCACCGACGGCCCCCCCGGTTGATGACCCCCAGCTCAGCATTTCCCAAGGGCACGGCCCAAGGAGCAGCAGCAAGAGCGAGGTGAGTGCGAGGGAACCAAACCCCCCCGGGAGGGGAGGGCCATGCCCCAGGCCCGGGGACACAGGGCAGGGGGCAGCAGCATAACCCGGTTCCCTGTCCCCCGCAGGATAGCTCCAAAAAAACGGAGCACCACACCACCAGGACGATGGCTGAGGAGGGCTTCCCTGACAGTCAGGTGGGCAAAAGAACCCCAGAGGGGAGAGGAGGGGGCAGGCCCCATGGGTGGGGGGGCAGCAGGAGCCATAGTAACCCCTATCACACTACCCCAACAGGACATAACCACCCCCACAGCGACCACATCCACAGGGTGGACCCCACGCTACCAAGCCGGTCGGCCCCCCACATGTGGGTCCCAAAAGGGGGAGCCCTGGTCCAGGCAGGTCAGGGACTTTATACGCATGTGGGGGTCTGAAAGAGTCCAGCACGACCTGGTGTGAAGCTACAAGACCAGACAGGTCTATGAAGCCATCGCCCAGGAGATGCAGCGGTAGGGGTACAATAGGGATGTAACCCAATTCATGAAGCAGGCAAAGAACTTGAGGTCTGGATATAAACATATCAGGGACAACAATCTCAAGTCCGGCTGGGCCATACGCACAGCCAAGGAGGAGCTGGACAAGTTCCTCTGCATGAACGGGGACATTGTGGCCTCCTGCACACACAGCAGCGCCTTCGTCAAGGGCAGGCACAGGTCCACCAACCAACCCCCCTGACAGACCCCACAGAGAAGGGGGGGAGGGTGCCCCTGGCGAGGCCAGACACGAAGCGGGAGGGAACAGCCCCATCCCACAGGGGAGGAGGCGCCCTGGGAACCCGAGCACCGGACCACCACACTCCATGCGGAGACCCGGGACGGCACCCAGGAGGCGGAGGAACAGGATCCAGGTATGAGCGCCCCAGCGGGGTCGGGTTGGGGGTTGGATCGGCCCAGACAGCGTTGCTGCATCCGGGACTGGGGGCCGGCAAACAGTAATGGTACCCCCCTCCCATTGCAGCTCAAGCCAGTCTGGAGGTGCACGAGGTGGAGGTCGCAGAGGAGGAGGAGGAGAATGAAGGGGGGCAGGCAGCGCCCCCACCAGTAGGTGGGCCACCCTCCATGGCAGGGCTCATGGGCCACGGAGGGGCTGTGTGCAGAGGGGGGGCGGAGGTACAGGGGGAGGCAACCCGGGGGTGAGCAACCACAAGCGAGCAACAGAGGGGGTGAGCAACAGAAGCAGGGTGGTTGTGGCAGGTGGGAGAGGCTGGTGGACCCACAGAACACAGGACAAACCCGGGACCCATCTGCAGCGATCTGCGGCCAGGGGGTGATCCCACAAGAGGACAGGGCAGGGGGGTCCCAATGGGGAGGGCAGAGGGGGGCAGCCACAATATGGGGGCCACCCCACCAGGCACCCCAGGACATGTGGTAGCGGGCAGCGGATCACAGTGGCCGGGTGCACTAACGTTCTGTCCAACCTCCTGTTCACAGATCAGGCGTCCGCTCGCATGAGGGGAGCAGCTTCTGGCAGCGTGGAGCGGAACTGGGAGATGGAGGCCAGGAACCGGCGCTGGAGGGAGGACCTCGGCAGGGAGCTACTGGCGGAATCACAACAGTTAGCTGAGGTGCACTCCCGCAAGCTCACGCTTACCAGGGAGCTCATCAGAGGGGAAGGGGACAGGGACCGGGAGATCCTGGCCACCATGATGGCCCAGTCCCGCACCAAGCACCTCTGGGACAGGCGCCAGGCTGCCGCCCTCCAAGGTGAGCGGCGGCGCATCTGTGACAGGCTGGAGGGTCAGGTCGCATGGCTCATGGACCTCATGGGGGAGGCTATGGAAGCCCTGCGGCAGGACCCCCAGCACGACAGGCCACGCCATGCCACGGAAGGAGGATTGGCAGCTGACCAACACCATGGCGGCTTCTGACTGGTGCCGGTACCCCTCCTGCACCTCAGCCACCCGTGGTTCCCCCAGCAGCAACCCTATCCGGGCCTGGTCCATGGGGTCCCCCTCCCCCCCATGGGGTGGCTGGACCCACTTGCGGGGCCCCCTGTCCAGCCCGCACCCCCCGTGGTTCCACCCCTGCTGCCACCCCGACCCCTCCACCGGGAGGTGATGCCTCCACCCCAAGACCGTGCACTCCAGGTCGAGCAACCACCGATGGTGGCCGCTCCACCCCCACAGGTAAGGCCTCAACATCCCGGGCCCCTGGGGGTTGTGGGGTGCAACACCTGGGGGGCCCCTGATGGGAAACCGGGGAACTACGTGAGGTGGGACCCCGGTAGGGAACACATTGTGGAACCCACGCTGCGCACACGCGGTACACGGCATGGGGAGCAACAGTCACTGCCAGAGGCATGTGAACCTGCACAGCACCTCAGTACGTGACTGGGCAGGTGCCGTGATACCATGGGTGGACCATCCCAGGGGGGCACCTTCAGGGAACGCCCTATGGCAAATGCCTTGTTTGTGTGGGGAGGAGGGGGCTCCCCGGACCCCTATGGGGAGCTGTCACGCTGCCGTGATACCATGGGTGGACCATCCCAGGGGGGCACCTTCAGGGAGCGCCCTACAGCAAATGCCTTGTTTGTATGGGGAGGAGGGGGCTCCCCGGACCCCTACAGTGGGGAGCTGTCACCCCAAGCTGCCATGCTGTCCATGTAAAAAAGGCCTTAATCCTGCAAACATGTGTGTTCGGCCACACACACCAAGCTGGATTCACAAGAGCCAATCCTTAGCCATATGTTATTTGGAGTCTTCCCAGATCATAGCAACTGTATTTGGGTAGGCTCACGTTGCCTGTATCTAATGAAGGAACACTTTAGAATCCTGAACCAATTTCAGAAAACATACCCACACCAGCTCTAGAATTAAATAAAGCTTAATAAAAAGAAATTAAGTTCAAGTTAAATTAAACAAGAAAAAGTTAAGACAGTTATTACTGAAAACAAAAAGTTAAAACCATGCAATCTACACTCGCTTATATAGTTCCTAAAACATGATGTTCAGCAGGGCTTAATTTGTGGGAGGGGCTTGTCAGGACACGCTGCCCTGGCAATTAAATTCATGGGGAGCAGAGTCCCGTGAAAAATTCCCAGTAGGAGTGTGCACCCCCAAATGTAAAAGATCAGGAGAAGACTGATATTGGCCATTTCAGAGTTGGAAATGAAATCATTTTCATTAATAACTTTCCTGCCATTCCCCTCACCCCTTGGCATGTTGGCCATCATATTGATTAAATCACAAGAACCCTTGTTTTATATTCAGCTGTGGAAAGGCAGGGTGGTCCAGTGTTGGGTAGTCAGATGGAGACCGGGGATCGGTTTCCTGCTCTGACAAGCTCTGGGGAGGAGGCATGGTTTTGGGGTCAGCGGGCCAAGGGCATGGCTTCTGGGTCAGGCTAGGGCCTCATCAATTGTTTTTTTTAAAAAAAATAAAAAAAATACAAATTAGCACAGATCCACACCCTTCAGTCTGTTTCTTTGGAAAGCTCCTTCACAGATCTGTAAATGATACTAGAGAGGAACACATTTCATTTTGGGGCTTGGCTTCACATTCTTTCATCAGTCCCATGTTAATTTGATTTTTAGATAGGTTGTTCAAAGCTTCCCCTGCTGACAAAATGCCCATGTATCTGAAAGACTATCCTCCCTTATGTCCTTCTGCAACCTCTGAGGTCATCTGGGAGTGCTTTCTTACATGTTCCACCAACTGGCAAGTTTACACAGCAAAGGCCATGCAGAGAGGCATTCTTGGTAGCTGTCCCAGAGTTATGGAACTCCCTCCCCCTGGAGATTCATCTGAACCCAAGTCTACTCATCTTCTGGAGGCAATGTAAAACATTTTTTTTTTTATGTGGCCAGGCACTTATGGAGTTTGGAAAGACTTAGGATAAGGGATTTTAACTGATCTTAGTAAGGCCTATTTATTATAAATGGCTTTATGTGCTTTAACCTGCCCTGAGCCCTGGGGCTAGGGTGGAATAATAAATTTAAATAAAATCCTGTAAGGGAGTGTCTCAGAGGGCTGTCCAAGTCGGGGCCTCTCCTACCTCAGGGACCGCCTCGCCCTCCGCACATCAGAGTGATCCCTTTGGTCCACCAGTCCATCGGGGGTGCCTTTTTGGAGGTCCCCCGTGTGAAACGGGGGGCTACAATGGAGAGGACATTCTCGGTGGCTGGGTCACGACTTTGGAACTCCTTCCCGAAGGCCCCAGGTCTTCTGGTCTTTTGCCGAGCCTGCAAGAGCTGGCTGTTTACCCAAGCCTTCGGAGAGGAGGGTGGGGTAGTTGGGGATAAATTTGGGGTTTTTAAAGATTTTTAATATACTGTTACATTTTTTTAGTATTTTTATTGTATTTTTATGTATTTTTGGTTATTGTACACCGCCCCGAGATGCCATAGGCATGAGTGGGGCGGCTAATAAAAATAAATAAATAAATAAAGTTTGCATAGCAACTCATTTTGCTTCTGTGACTAATATAAACATATATGCATACTGGAATTACAGGAATATTGCTTTTTACATAATACATAGCATCTCTCTAATCATAAGCTTGTGATATACATAACTTACAACTTCTTGTCACAGTTACTCTAGGAGGAAAACTGAGAACCTCCCTGAATGTAAGGGTGAGGTGTAAGAAACCACTGGGATCTACTATGGGGTATATTCAGGGCCCCAAGCTGAATGCAGGTCCACGACTTGTAGATTTCCAGCAGAATCCCCATCCTCCCCTGTGGAATCTCTTGCCTTGCTTCTCCCAACACAGAAATTTCCAGCCCACACTGGGAAAAAACGGGGAAGAAGATTCCATGGGGGGAGGGGGATAAATAAACCCTCCCCCCCTGGCCAGGCTGAGTGTGTGTGTGTGGGGGGGCGGGGGGTGTCTACCAGGGCTTGCCTCCCCCCCCGGCAAATGAAATGAACACACCGAGTAATAGTGGTGGTGGCGGCTTCTTTCAGTGCTCTTTCTGGCTGCTTCCTGGCTCCTCCCAACAGGCCTTCCCAGCGCAATGCAGCTGGATGATGTCATCTAGCCACACCACCCTGGGAGGCCCTGTTGGGAGGAAAAAAGCTGCAAGAAGCTGCTAGAGTAGCCAAATATTCTAATCAAGAAACCTGCTCAAGAAACCATCTCTTGACGCTGATGCTCCTGCCAGTTATCGGCTGATCTCTAACCTTCCCTTTTTAGGGAAGGTTATTGAACGGGCTGTGGCACGGCAGCTCCAGGAACATCTGGACCGCACCAGTTTCCTTGATCTCTCCCAGTCTGGGTTTCGGCCTGGGTATGGTACAGAGATGGCCTTCGTGGCCTTGTTTGATGATCTCCGTCTGGCGTTATACCAGGGTCATCAGATCTTACTGGTCCTCCTAGACCATTCGGCTGTGTTCGACATAGTCGATCATGAGGTGTTGGTGACTCGCCTGTGGGACCGTTCAGGAATTGGCGGAACGGTCTTGGACTGGTTTAGTTCGTTCCTGGCCGTGAAAACTCACCGGGTGGTCTTGGGGGAGTGTACGTCTTCCTCCCGGGACCTCATGTGTGGAGTACCGCAGGGTGCCATTCTGTCCCCCCTCTTGTTTAACATCTATATGCACCCGTAAGGGGAGATCGTGAGAGGGTTTCAGGGCATGCAGTGCCATCAGTATGCTGATGACACTCAGCTCTACCTCTCCTTTTCCATCGACCCTGGCCATGCAGTCTCCTTATTTTCCCAGTGCCTGTCAGCTGTGGGGGTTTGGATGAGGTCAAGCCATCTGCAATTGAATCCTGACAAGATGGAGGTGATGTTGGTGGGCGAGGGCTTGTGGGACCTGGGGGTTGTTGAATCTCCTCTTGTTGGGGGGGTTCGCCCTCCCATGGTCTCTCAAGTGTGGAGTCTGGGTGTGCGCCTCAATTCGTGGCTCAGCCTGGAATTTCAGGTTGTGGCCGTGGCGGGGAGTGTGTTCCGGCAGCTACATCTTGTCCGGCGGCTTTGGCCGTATCTCTGAGACTCTGACCTCGTCACTGTCATCCATGCCTTCATCACCTGGAGGTTGGATTACTGCAACACGCTCTACGTGGGGATACCCGAGAAGCTGGTCCGGAGGCTGCAGCTGGTGTAGAATGCCGCGGCCCATCTCCTTACGGGTGTGGGTCGCAGGGAGCACGTGACACCAGTGCTCCGGGCTCTGCACTGGCTGCCTATAAAGCACTGGGCCAGGTTCAAGGTGCTGGTTTTAACCTTCAAAGCCCTTCACTGTCTGGGCCCTGCTTATCTGTGGGACTGCCTCACTCTCCATGTGCCGTGTGACCTTTGAGATCGTCCGTGGGAGCCTTTTTGAAGGTTCCCCGGGTGAGGCGGGTAGCCACTGATGTTAGATCTTTTTCAGTGGCCGCCCCTGTGCTGTGGAATTCGTTCCTGGAGGAGGCTCGGTTGGCTCCCACTCTCCTGCTGTTTCAGCGTGTATGTAAGACCTGGCTGTTCTGTCAGGCTTTTGGCGAGGGGTGGGGGGTTTCCCCACATTGTATTGTATTTTAAATTGTTTTAAACTGTTTAAATTGGTTTTTTTACAAAAATTTTTTACTGAATGTTGTTCGCCCTCCCGGACTGCCCTGTGGGCAGGAGGGGCGGGATATAAATTTTAAATAAATAAATAAATAAATGAATAAATAAAATTTTAGAAGACACTTATGAGAAATACAGGTTGCAGGCTGCAATGCAGCCTTGATACCTGTATTTCTCATAAGCGTCCTCTAAAAATTGCATATCTGGCCACCCTAGAAGCTGCTGTCACCACCGCTACTAGGTGCGTTCATTTCATTTGCCAGGCTGGGAAGAAAGAAGAGGGGAGGACATCCCTGGCATCCCGCCCCCATGCAGCCTGGGCGGGGGAAGGAGACCGGCTCTGTGCTGCTTCTACGAGGCTTGGCAGGGGGGAGGAAAAGCCCTGGCAGCTCTCCCCCCCCCCACTGTGTGTTGCAGAATCCAGCCCCGAGCCTCCCAGATGTCTGTGGAATTTTTAAAAAATACTGTGGGAGAATCGGGTATATTCAAATATGTAAATGCTCCAGTGTGAGGTAAGCTCACCGGCGTGTGGAGCGACGAGTGTTTTCAGACAAGCAAGTCAACTGGGTAGGGGTGGGGTCCGTGGCTGCTGCAAGGCTCTGTCACAGAGAACCCCCACACATGGACTGTGTGGGGAATGAAACAAACAGGCAGCTCTCAGTGTGGCTACCACAGTCATAGAGGCAGCTGCCATACACTCCCCCGCAGACCTGTCCCAGAAATGCATCACACACATCCAGTCCCCCACCCCACGGCCCCCACCCCAAGCCCTGCCCAGTAGCCCGCTCCCTGCCAAGATGTACAACCATGGAAACCATGAAAACAAGAAGCCACAGCAGCCATTAACCCTGTCCTGCCTATGAGCCCGAGAACCGGTTCAGCCCCTGCCAGTCCTGGCCAACTATGGAAGCGTGTACCGGGTGGGGGCCACAGAAATCCCAACACACCACTCACAGAATGCGGACAGCAGGGAGCCAATTGCACAATGATGAGTGCGGATATGAGCAGGGAAAGGGCATGGGGGAAGAAAATTGCAGCAAAGTCCAAGCAGGTAATTCAGTCCAGACGTGATCACCAGGCAGCAAAGTCCATGAACTATAGGCAGAGAGCAGCATACAGGTCCTGCAAGCCTCCCTGGTACTGGTGGACTTGTCTGCTGCTGTGGCTGGCTGCCGCCGTTCATACAGACAGGGGCTACGTGGCTACCTGTTGCCCCAGATCTATTTGGCTTTTCCACGTTTCCCATCATGGCTCCATGAGTGGCTGAGAGTAGGTGCTTTGTGGGTCGCAGGAATTCACACCCAGCTGCTCCACCTTCAGATGGGTGGTTGGATATGTGCCTCATGGGTGGCCAACTGTTTCAGCATCTCCTCTGAAAACATCTAACATGTGTAAACACTGCTAAGTGGTAACAGCTCTAAAGTCAGGACTGTGTCACCTGGAGAATTCACACATTCAGAGATTACACAGGGTCGATATCCTGTGTTTGTTTGCTTTTTTAACACAAAGTACCTTACTCCTTACTTCTGAGGAAAGGCCTCGTGTGCCCTGAAAGCTTGCACACTGTCAATGACTAGAGGTGTGCACCAGGGGCCCATGTCATTTTCGTTTTTGTTACTTAAATCTGTCGCTTTCATTTTCATAAATATCAAATTTTCAGTTTTGTTTTTTCTTTCGTTTTCCATTGGTTTCAATGGAAAACACATTTTTGGCTGTAACATTTTTGTTTTTCGTTATATTTGTCTGGAGCATGGAGAGAGTGTACCTCCAATGGAAGGAATTAAGTGTACCAAATTCAAAAAAGATTGGATAAAGGAATTCAATTTTATAAGCAGTTGAATTATATTATTTTGTAAAAAAACTTCATATACATTCTTATCTGTAACGTTTTAGCCTCACATTTAATGTAGATGAAACCTGGCATGTTTACTCTCCTTCCCATAGTTACTATCCCTTCCAATATCCAGAAGGATTGGATAACGGGTCCTGGTGGTATAAGCAATTAACTTGCAAATGACCGTAACATCTTTGTAGTACAACCAGTGAACATGAAATTTTCAGGACTGTGTATCACACTTTTATTATCATCTCTGTCAATGATCAGAAAGGTGCGATAAAGGGCCCCAATTTTATATGACGTGTTTGTGTAAAAACGCCCTTATAGGTAGTCAATGCAGACTGTAAAGCACATGTGTAATGTGCTCACGGTGACCTGTCCTTGAAAGGAGCTGGGCTGCTTCATTCTGCACCAACTGCAGCTTCTGTACAATCACTAACATAGAGTGCGCTGTAATAATCTAGCCTTGAGGTTATGAAGATATGGATGATGGTGGCTAGGAGAGCTAAATTATGACACTGTAGAGCTTGTGAATTAATACTGTCTGTTAATATATTACCTATACACAGAGGAACATAACAGAATTTAATTTTTTTTTTAAAGAATATTCATTTTAAATTATGGGTAATTTGCAAATAATTGTCATGTCATAAGATCCTTTCCGTACTTCAGGGAGCAAAAGGTATGACTCTTCTTTTTCCTTATTTACATTTTAGTTCTTTTGGTAAAACCTGCTAATGTGAGCAGTGATTTGTGTTATGTGCAACCCACCAGTTTCCTGCAATAATTCTTTATAAAATAGGCAATATAATTTAACTCTCTGGTTAGTGTGATTCCATCCAATAGATTGTGAAGTGTATATGACTCAGATTATGATGTTATGTGGTATGGGTTTCTGAGGCTGTGTCAGATATGCATTATCAAGCTAATGAGCTGGGTGCTTTTATATATCTTGTCAATTTTGCCTAGATAAACAGAAGAGTTGAACTATCTGTTGCATAGATTCCTTCTAGGTTTAATTTTATGGATACAAGTTGGGCGGATGAGTCTTGGTCCTTGGCATATTACTCACAATATCTTACCACACCTGAAAATCCCTCAATCTAATATTATTTGTATTATTATTATTATTATTATTTTATTAGACATATCCTGTCTAATTATTTTATTAGATATATCCTGTCTAATTATTTTGGTTTATCTTATATTATTATATTGTTATATTTGCATACATGTTTTAATATGCTGTGAGCTGCCCTGAGCTGTTATGGCAGGAGGGGGCAGCAAATAAATCAAAATAAATAATAAATAAATAATAAATAATAATTGGCTCAGGATGGCTTACAATTATTGAAAAAATTATATTACATAAAATACATATAAAATAAATCCCACTCCTCCCTGTACCCACCCTGATCCTTAACTCACCCCAAGCAGCTTGCAATAATTGAAACAACCAAAAATATAAGATATATATAATACAAACCCCACCCATCCAAAAACCTACCACTGATCCTTAACTCACCCCCAAGAGGAAAAAATCCACCCCTCTTCCCATCCCACGCCTCTCACACAAAGGAGTTTACCATCCCCAGGCATTCCCCTATCTCTCACCTCAGGAGAGCAGCCCCCCCCTCCCCACAAGCCCATACCTCACCTCATCTCACAGGGGAAAGGGGGGGGGGGTCATGGCTGTATCCCACGGCCACCCCTAACCATTCACACCCAAGTCCCCAGACTATTTAAAACATTAACAAAGTCCCCTTCTATCTTACATAATCCCACCACAATCAAATCCTACGTCTGTTGCCGTAAATCCCATAAATTGCCATAAGTATGAGGCTCCATGGAGGGCCCCCAGCTGGTGTCTGTGCTCTCTTTGACTCCAACTTGAGGCAGGATCTGCCTTTACTCATAGCACCAGCCCCTATTGAGCCGGTGCTGCCTATACCGTATTATACCCCTCCCTCCTTGAGGAGATGGATCTGACAAAAAGTAGACCTGTCTAAACCAAAAACTGATAAGTCTTTCGTGGATTAAAGACTTATCAGCTTTTGGCTCAGACTTTCAAATATAGACATGACTCGTCTCCCATGGCAATGTGTAATGGAGCAATTTGAAAATTCTACAACACAGAAAGTCTATTGGTTTGATAATAGTTGCCCTTTATTAAATAGGTGCAATTTTTCTGTTTTAGGCCAAAATGTCAGGTTGTCCAGACAGGCAATGGGCCAGATTTGTAATAGAATCGATGATTTAGACAAGCAAACTGGCATGGTGGCTTTATATGAGAGCAATGTGTCACCATGATATCCTTTTCTCAAAACCCTCTTGGGCATACAACAGTATATTAATATACTGAGATACTATGTTTTAAGAATATCTTTTACAGCACTTCTTTTTCAGACCTTTCAATCGGCAGTGATCAAAGGGCAATATAAAGGTATCGCCAGGGAAGCTAGATTATGCCTGTATGGCTTCGGGGCAGTGGAGGACCTACCACATTATCTGTTGAATTGCCATTTGTATAAAGAGTTGCTCCTAGAAGTGATTTCCCCTCCCTTTTGACCTCAATTTATTTTTACAATGTGGCCCCAAAGCAACTTTCTTTTTAATAACCATAATCCTGAACATATTACCTAGACAAAAAACCTTCGGCTGAAGAACCTTATTAAGGCATCATTATAAATTATACTCAAACGTTAACGTGATAGTAAGCTGTATGTTGAGGCAATTTTATTAAATATCAAACCAATCTATACATTTTTCTCTTTCTTATTCATTCATTAAAAAAATTATGACAAGTGAAATTAAGCTGCATATGGGTGGTATGGTGACTGAACAATACTTATACTAATGTTAATGTTAACATTAATGTTAATGCCTTAACATACAATTTGTGTCCCGCTGGTGGGTCTAGGGGTGCCACCCGGCTCGGCGGGCCTGGGGGCGCTGCTATCAAACACACAAGACACCCAAAATGCAGGCAGCCTATTCGGTGCATTATTTTATATTTATTATTTTTATTTTACAGATTTATATCCCGCCCCCTCCTGCAATGCAGCTCGGGGCGGCTCACAACAGTCAACATCAAACATTCAAATTCATTTTAAAATATAAATATAAAACATATCATATAAAACAGGGCTAGAAACATAATAACCAGATAACTAAATG